>OX467288.1:23613512-23983993 GCA_950108345.1 Malthinus flaveolus | reverse complement strand
AAGAAGACCCACTATGCAGAGGCGGAGGAAACTCCAATTCCTCTTCTGCTACACTGTGAGGCTTTCACAAGAAGTCGTCACAGCATTCTCGGGAAGGAGAAGATGCTCCAAGGAGATTTGTCCAAACTACCAATAGATGAAATTCTGGACTTCATAAAAGTACAGAGCTCACATAAAGGGAGAGTACATCCGAGGCGCACAATAGATCCAAGAGGTCGCAGTGCAAGGAACCGCTAAAGGGGCCAGCCTCGGGGGAAATAATAATAATAAATAGTATAAATAGTTGCACCTTCTTTGGGGGTTACCTAAAAAATCGTAAAAGTCTACCTTTTTCACTTAACCAATAACTTTATATTTTAATGGCACTTAAGAAATTTTAATACCTACTAATATAAATTAAAGCCCTGATTATCACAGTCTTTTTTGGTAGTGACCCATATCGCATTGAAAAATTGAATTTTTACGACTTCAACCTTTTTTTCGACCGAATTATTAATTCTCCAAGGATTACCTTTTATTTTTATTTATTTACCCGAGCGACTTTTATTAAGGTGCTCTTTTAACCATATCACTCGTTAGCATAATGTGTCATTCTCGAATTAAAGCTGTCGATTTCTCAATTTATTGTTAATTAAAAATCGAATAAAAGTGGAGGATTTACGATTTGAAGATTTGCAAACGAGTTAAAAGGGATGAGCGTATAAAGGACTAATTAACTCGCTAATGACTAATTAATTTAAATTCTTCATGCATAACCATTTATTACTCACTTGTTCTAGTTTTTTAAACAATCCTAAATTTACATAAGTTTATTATCTAAAAATGTAAATTAATAATGTTGTAAGCAGTCCAAGGTGTACTCTAAATAATTTTTTTGTAAAATTGTAAAAATTTTGAATTCGCAAAAATCGCATAAATACGTTTATTATTGCATTTAATTGAAGCAAATTGCTTTGACTTACATTAACAGAACTTAGGCACGAGCATGTCATGTAAAGATTGTAAAGGAAGGCGAATATCGCATAAAATTTACATATTATTATAGTTTATAACGTGATGCGTTAAGTAAAGCAACAATTTAATATTCCAATAAGTTGAACATCAAATTGGTCGTGTGTGTGTATTTTATTTTAAATTAAACTCGAGACCAGTAAGGCAGTTTTAGATCAGTTTTGAATACGAATATCCTTATTAAAGAGCTTTTATCGAAAAAAAGGAATTTTTAACTGGACTTTTGTAATTTTTATTTAGACTGACAGGCTCTTTCGAGCTCGAGACATGTTAAATTTGACTTTAGTGAAGTTGAAGTGTTAAAACCTCCCATTTTCTCTTCCACGGAACGTCACGAATTAAAATTCTTTTGACGAAAAAAGTTGCACAATGTAAATACCGAATATAAACTTTACAAAAATTCACAAATTTATTTTTATTTTCATCCTCTGCCTTAACTACCTATGTCATAGATATAGTCGCGCAGTTATTCACAAATGTTAGGCAGATACGGCTAAGAAATGGCCATACAAAACCCACAAGAGCTACAGCCAGCCACTGGTTGATGGTATAGACGTAGGTAGACCATAAGGTATTAGACGGATAAGAAAATTACCAAACTGGACATGGACATAGAGAATTCACAATAGCTATTGTTGAAGTCACGCGAGTTTACCAGAGGCTCGGGAATTACCCCGAACTGATGAAATCAAAAACGTCAGTTTTAGACCGATCGATAAATGATAGGCGTATATTGAGCCATTCGGGCCCGTGATAATTTATAATTTGTTGATAAAAACCAACTTTGATTAAAATCTTAATTGTTTAAACATCCACATAATTTTTTCATCCCTCTAGCGCTTTTCTTCTGATTTATGTCGATGTGCACGCTAAAAAACGATGGTAAGCAGTCACTTAAGGCATAATTTGGAATTTTTTTCTTTAATTTTTGCTCGTTGTCGATTGGCGATTTTGATAAATTTTAATCGATGCGCTGTTTCGAAAAAGATATATTTAAATATCCTTTCTTCGCTTAATATATCATGTGCAGTTACCAGTTACAGAGATTTATCTGCTAACAATGTAAATGGATGCTCGGAATAAGTTGCCTTTAATACCTTCACTACTTGGAGAATAAGTCATAATTTAAAACCTATAATTATATTGCACCTACAAGTTTTGAGTGCTTAATATATTATTATGCAGACATATAAAACGATCTTATTGCATTTATCGTGTGCATATATTTTAAAAGAGGCCAGGGTTTGTGCAATTTTTTTCTGTAAAAATGCAGTTGAGGTCAAAATGGAAAAAACAGGAGTGGTTAACGTTTGTCTCTAACCAATCGATATAGATTTTACCAATAAACTGTTATTTTATTCGTTACATATAGTTGTTTTTAATTAATTTTTATTTATTACACTCATACTGGTTTATCGAAGTTTTTTTTTAAAACGAATTTCAATATGGTGAAATTTTGAAATTCGTGAGAAAATGTCGATAATTGATACTTCGTATGCTGTACATGTCGAAAAATTATACGTTTGGATTCTTTGATGATCCGAGGTTTAAAATGTTTGAGTATTCTATCGTTGTCGGTCGATTTCGATTTATGATTATTATACTGCACTTTTATTGCGAATTTATGGTTTTATGCTTGGCGAAACTCAAGAAGTATAATACTGTCTAGTTGGTTTATGAATTTACTCTGTGACATCGAAAGAAATCAATGACGTTCGATGCTGCGATCTTAGATAAACCAATAGGTGCTCTTTAGACAGAGACAAGAAGAAGGGCAAAAACCTCATTTATAGAGAATTGGAAGCTGAAATGACCATTTCCGGAATACTATATGGAGAATGGAAATTTCTTTTGGTGATGCTACAAGGTGTTACAAGCAGACGCATAATCTGAGAATTGAAATTCTTATCTCAAGAAGACAGGGACTTGAAGAGAACAGATTTTACGTATCTGTCTCGGGATGCTTTTTGAATCTTTCTCTTTCAAACAATGAAAAGCTGGCCAAGGAGTGAAGAAGAGGAAGACCATCAGGATCTGGATTATTAAGGAGGGGGAGCAAGCTCCCTGCACTTAGGCCACTTAATCGGGCCCATTGTATTTTCTCCAAGTGGCCTCCCCTTGCCCATCAGATTTCGATCCATCCTACTTGTAGTGTAAAATCTAGAATTCTGGCAGGAGGGGTGATGCTTATTCTGGCCATGTCGAGCCAGAAGTCCCCTAACACGGATCTTCTTATCGACGTTAGAGCTGGACAGTGACATAGCACATGTTCAGCGGTTTCGTCTTCTAGTTCGCATCCACGATCCACGACATATGGGATTATCTTCCAAGCCCAGAGTGTGAAGATGTTTGTGTAGTCGACAGTGGATTTGTAGATTAGTTCGGGATAACTGTAGACTGTATTTTGTCAGCTTTTTGGAAGGAACCAGTAAAGCTCTTTTGCTTTGGCGGCACCCTTCTTTGCTTGTCCATTTTTCGGTCTGTAGTTTATGGGTATTATTTTTAAGGAGAGTGTTTACAGTCACAGCTGGTATAATGATTGGCTCAGGGCCACAGGGAAGGCTGTTTGGGCCTTTCTAGAGGAAGACCATACTCACCCGATTGAAATTAGTTTTCAAATCGCGCTTTTGATTTGAAGTCGAACCTTACCGTACAATTCAAAGCGATTGTGCTCTGACATTGCCACTAATAATTGTAAGATGAATGGGGGCAAGAACAAAACTAATAAAGTCATGTAGTTGTGGAACGTGGATCCCTTGTGAGAGCTCGAACGAGTTATTAATAAGCAAACAAGGTAGAGATGTAAGAGAGTCTCCTTAAAATCGCGTTACACGATTATTAATGGCCCTAAAGTAAATACTTGTAACAAGTTGTTAACATTTGATTATAAATTATGGCAATTTACAACTGTCATCCAATTAATTTGGCAAACTCGCCATAACTCAAATGTACAGTAGCTTTGAAGAAAACCGACCCTGTAGAGTACAAACAGCTTAATATTATTTTTTTCCTGTTGTAAATATTGTGCATTTTTGCATGCACACCAATGCAAATTGTAACCTTTGTTACAAGAATAAAAAGAGCGTATTATTCAACAAATCGAGAAGATGTAAGTGATACATGTTCATAGTACATTTACAAGTTGTAATTATATATTTAAAATTCTAAGGTAAAACTTGACGTAAATAGTATCAAGTGCATGAATTATTAGTTGTTTTATTTATAATCATTGTTTTTATAACTGGGTTACTATCGTATTGTATTAATTTATCGATTTATTTGCCATTTTCCTTTAGTTTGTTGTTAATATCATTATCATTAATATTAAACGATCGAGAAAGGGGGAAGTCTCTGTAGCCTCGACTACTATTTTAATTTATGCAAAATTGAGTGACTAATTTGTGCTTATGAATTAGCAATATTTTTAATTTGATCCCAAGTCAAAGCACCAGCCCACTTTTATCCACCCTCCACTTTGGCCTTCTTTGCTTCTTCTCTTCTGCTCATCCGGCGCGTTTCTTTGTTCCTCGATGGGGCATCTTAGATTATTGTTTAAAATTGATTTGTGATTTAAGACTCACCAGTGAATTAGAACTCAAACGAGGCTTGTTGTTGAAGAAAATCGATTCCAACTTTGGGTGTGCATCGAAAGCTCCCAATTTTCAACAAAGATGGATTAATGCCGCTCGGAACAAAAATACTTAAAAGGCGATGAAATAGAAGTTTCTTGAAGTAGGTAGCTGTAAACTTGTTAGACAAGTCGAAAGAGTCGCGAGTTTTCTTAAAAAGCACAAACCAACATTCTATGTCCGTTTTAAAAAGTGGAAAAATTTCTTTTGGATTTAAGTATTCGAGGCGCATTCGATGTATTTTTTCGTTGGAAATAAAATTTAAAACGAGTGCATACAGTTGCATGTTTGCGATGCATATATTTTTAAGTCTTTTTTTACTTTTGTGTGATTTGTAACCTTTAAGGTGCGTGTTAATGTGCTTTAAATTCTGTTGGTTCAGATAAATGGACTCTCTTCATGTTATGGCAACGATTACTTAATATTCTTTGTTGTTTTTTATATATCAGTTAGTGGTCTCGGTTTTTATTATGTTCAAGACAGGTACTTGTTGTAATACGATATGGTATACAAGTCGACCTGTAACCAAATCCAAACTGATTTTTGGTAGCCAATTTTATTGTGTCGAATGATTATAAATCGAAATATGAAGTGTTTCTTTTTATATTGTTCGTTTTAAATCCTCATACTCTGTAATTGCACACGAATAACATTTTTATGCTAATTTGTAAACGGGAAGTGCATGGAAATATCACATTTATATCTTTCCACATGAGTTATTTTCAAACAGGACAGCTATTTTTATTTTTTTACGAAAGAAACTTTCGTTATTTTCAGCAATGTATTTTCTTAATTCTTATTTTATATAGGAGGGGTGTCTAAGGGCTCCTAACAAGTCAAAAAATTAGGTTGTTTGTGTGTAAAAAGGTTTAGAAAATTTTTCAGTTGACTACAAAGTAGGATGAGATTTGAGAAGATTATGACAAGAAGGTCTGTAAGAATACGTAAGCTTTGTCATGGCGATTGATCTGATGAAGGTTTTTCGATGAGTTCTAGAGTATAATCCCGTCTGAAGATCACTATCTCATCTAGCAGAAGTATTACACTGCCGGCTTAAGACTCTCCAAAGAGCAAGAAGACTTTTTCAAAAATTAGTAGGGGTATTATACAGCGACTGTACTGGATTAAGGAGAAAGAGGCGATAGTTTTTCAGAATAGAATATTACCACCGAAAAATTCTTCCAAAGTTCAAGATGATTTAAGATTGATGTTGATGTATACGATGCTTTTTGATGAAGCCTCTTCAATTAGTTTCAGATTTTTGTGGATCCTAGATCCAAAAACGTTTATTCAAACCTTTCGAATAAACACGAAATTGAAAAAAACCACAAGCCGTTTCAGCGACTGTTGTATATTTGTGAAAACTCTTCATGTTTTTCTTCACCTCAATTTTAAACGTTGTTTATAAGGACTTGGAGCGTTCTTGAAATTGGACGAATTAAATTTACAATTAATTACAATTTTGACAACTTAAGTCATTAACACGTACGAGTTGAATTAAATTACACGAAAACACAGCATTGTCTTCTACATATTACAAATTACAACATTAAGCAACTCAAAATGATTCTTAAGTAGAAAGTAAATACTCGAATACTTATTCGTCAGATTTATGTCACTGAAGTGTTGAAAAGAAACCGCTTTAAATTAGAATACAATGGCAAAATTTTTTTAATTTAGCATCGAATTAAAAAAAAGTTGGAGAATTTCGCCTTGTTTTAAGTTCATTATTTTGTTGTAAAAAAGATACCAAATAAGTTACTTCATTTATTGGACAAAAATTGTTTTTCGAGACTTTTAAGTCGCAGAGCTTTGAAGTTTGAAAATTTACACAAAAACGACATTTTGGGCCACGACATCCCTATAGTAAATTGATTACCTGACGACATCTACGGTCGTGTTTTAGATTTTTTTTTGTAGCACAAATTTTCTAATTTGTCACGGTTCATGATTCACCATCACAGCTAAAATTAGAGTCACTAATTTACATTAGGTTTCTGAATTGTGAGAGAAATTGAGGATGTGATGAATTGTAGGTCTAAAAATAATTTTTAAACGGTAAGTCGCGCCAAGGCTTTTCTTTCGGGGTTAAAAAAGACAGTACTAGTACAGTACTTTGGCAGAAGCTTCTAAAAAGAGCTGAGCTGACTCAACAATGTCCTAGGACGACGAAAAAGTTGCTTAGGGATTCTATTTATCTATTTAAAATCCGAAAGTAGTCTTGATAGTCCAGTCAATGGGGAGAAAAACAGGCCATTGCCTTACAAAAGGTGGTGTAGTTCTGATTTTTGAATATGTTATTAGGTTAGGGGCCCTGATGAAAAATCCAAGTTTTCGACCTTGAGGGGGGTTCGCGCGATCCGCCATCTTTGATTAAAGGTACGAAAAATTGGTTTTTCCGATTTAACTTCTTAACGGTTGATCTCACGACAAAACTGTCAAATCCAACTTTGGAGAGGACAAAATGCCCTACAATATTTGTTCTATTCATTTTCTTCCTATCTGTTACGGTTTCTGAGATATAAGCTGGAGAAAATCGGTATTTTTAGAAAAAATGAATTTTTTTAGTAAACTTCGCTTGGAGACTTTTTTACCGTTTATTTGAGAAAAAATTCTTTGGAACAAAAGTTGTAGGATTTTAAATTGCCTTAAAACTGAGTGTATCACTAATATTTTAGCTGAACCAGATCCAAAGTTAGAGCAGTTTTATGATAACCTATAAATGTCGAAAAATGAGTCATGAGTGTTCGCAGCTCGAAGTTTTTGTCACAGCCCCCCTCCCCCCACATAAACCCATAACAATTTCTCTCACATTTCAACATTTATTCAATTTAAAGTAGTTATTGGGGGGGGGGGTAGAGATGTTGAGCGAATTTTCTCGTTTATATTGCCAACAACCTGTCTCATATGTCGACAATTATTATGGTAAGGTAGTGATTGAGAAGAGGGGATTAGGAGGGGGGTCGACCTCATATAACATTAAAATCGGTTCAGGGGTTTGGCAACCACACGCGTTCAAAGATTGCGGTAAGTCGCACTTCTCCTTGAAACCAGGTTTGTCGGTACTCTTTTGGCTATAACTCCAAAACTTTTTTTCCGATCCGCAATTTCTTTTTTCATCTTCAAGCTTCTACAGTTCTACCCAAAGTTGGTGTATGGGCTACCCAGTGGCGGATGGGCCGATCGGGAAGGCAGAATATTTTCCAAACGGCTTGCCTCCGGCGTCCGTGATCGTCCCCCCCCCCCCCCCCCCCCCGATTCTATCCTTGGTTCTACCAGTTCTACCGACGATTCTACTCAACGTCTCCGCCTTCTCTTGTATGCAGCCGGCTATTCCTATTCTTGACAAGGTGTACCTAGGGGGGCGAGGTGATGCTAAAAACCCCCCTTTTTAAAGGTTTCATTTTTAACGCAATGAGAAGTGAGAAGCAGCAGCTAATAGTCGGTATTTGATATCGATGATTAGATCTCGTCTTGAGTTCTCTTGTGTGTTGATTAGAAAAAATTAATTTGAACGTTAATTGCTTTATTTTAAAACCAGTTAAAAATGGGAATTAAAATAAGTAATTTTAATTACTAATTGCGTAGTTATTCATGTTTATGATGGCCGTCGGCTATTATATAGAAGGTAATTTTATGATGTGTTGTATCAAAAAAAATAATGAATCAACTTTATTATTATTAATTTATTTCTTGAGATAATCAACTATTATGGTCATAATTTATCTTTTTTTGAAAAAATAATTTAGTTATTTTTGTAATTTAATTGAAAATCTATTTTTAAAGTAATTTAATTTGATTTTTTTGCCATTTTACATTCCGCGTCTGATTGTAAATTACAAATCGCCGATGGTACAAATTGATTTAGAGCTTTTCATGGTAAACAAATTTGCTTAATTTATAATTTTACTATACTACATCAGTGGTGGGTACAGGCATAACTTTAAGCAAAGGGTTAGCGAGTTCAGCACTTCTTCGTTCGGTTTTTCTTGCTAAGCCAACCGAGGTTTTTACAGTTCTGCTTGAAGAGATAGGCTCACACCTCACAATTACTAGGCTAAGCTTTCGATTTTTTCATGTTTCTAATAGAGTGTTCAGGCTTCTGAATATGTCATTTTCTAATAACTTTTGGAAACTCTGATTTTGTAAAGTTGTTGCAGCTCCCGGACAGGGCCATTCTAAAGTCCTACTGGAGAAGCCTTTGGACAAAAGACTGCTCAGAATGAGCAGAAGTGAGCTACGACTGGCAACGGCACTAATAACGGGACCTTGCTAGCTTAAAGAGCACTTGTATACGATGGAACTAGAGGAAGACCGACTATGCAGAGGATGTGCAGAGGCAGAGGAAACTCTAATTCATCTTCTGCTACACTGCGAAGCTTTCACAAAAAGTCGGCACAGCATTCTCGTAAAGGAGAAGAGAATTGCCTATCAATAGAGGAAACTCTGGACTTTATCAAAAGGACAGAACTCACATAAAGGAAGATTACATCCGAGGCGCACAATAGACCCAAGAGGTCGTGTTGCAAGGAACCACTGTAATAATAATAATACAGTTCCATCAATTTTGGTTTTCTTTTTGCCTTCTTTCCTTCTTTTTTTTTATCTTTTTGCTCGGTTACGTTTTCGCCTTTTGATTATCTCGTCAAAGCTTTTTCAGCAGCCTTATCTGACTTGACTCGCATCACCAACTTGCCAAAGCAGAATCGAGTCTCTTTCTGTTACTTTCAGTTTGCATTACGCCGTTAGTTGCCCCATATCCGCCAAACTGCCGTTTTTCTCCAACTCTTCTTAGACCCACGTGTCCACCACTGATGTAACATTAAATGCCAATTACACGACTCATGTGGTGAAATATATTTCAATCGTCACTTTTTCTAAGAAAGGGGAATGTTAATCGAGTAAAAATAGATCAAAGGCTTTATTTTAGTTCGTTTAAGCTCGCACCTGAAAATTTTTGGAAAGTTGCACCTAAAAGAATAGTACAACATGCGTTAAATCATATTTGTGTAATTTCCTCAAACGTTTTTGGCATTATGCTACACATTCTGGTTATAATTAAACCGCCAGGTAGGAGTGAAAATAATCATAAACGACTTTCCCGACGATTTCCTATATTTAGTTTTCCGATTTTTAAAAAAATGTGAACTTGCGAAATTTTTTAATAACCTAGGTGGTCCCGTCAGTTGTCCGCTCTGGCTTATAATTTATTGTAAACGCACTTATGATAAATTTTCAAAGAGATTTATTGCATTTCGAGTCGAATTTATTAAATTTTGCTAAAAGGCTCCCGCGATTTGCATCTACTGTTTTTTTAACTTACGATCCAATTATTGGTATCAAAAGTCGCATGCGAAGCTCTTAAATTTAGCGTAATAAATATTTTCACCTTTGGATTCTCTTTAAGTGGGCACCTGAGAGTACCAAGAGGGGCAAATTTGATTACTTGTCTGTGGAGTATTTTATGGGAGTCGATCGGAAATGTTGCGAATTCTCGATTAGCAATTAACGACGATGGGAATACCTTGGTTTGTGAAATGGGTGGTGATTTTTATTTTAACAATGTCGGTTTTTTAACGAAAACTTGTTTCAGCCTATAAAGTGTACTTGCTCTGTTTGTTGGGCGCTTTCTCTGTAGTAAGAATTTGTATTTGGTAGCTTTTATGGATTAAATGGTACAATCGAGCAGACTTTGGGTTTTTTAGGAGTCGACGAGCAAAACAATCGGCGTTTCGTTTAATTAAATTGCTACAGCATCTTTTGTTAACTGTATTTTTGCAATTTATGGAGTATGGACGGATGCCGCTCATTGGATTTTCTTTAATTCATGAACTCTCTATGTTTACGTCTACTAAAAAATCATTTTTATGGCTTGTTCATTATTTCCCCAGTTTTTATTCCTTATACCAGTCCTTTTAAAGTGGGTAGCCTCGAGTAGCACCTTGAGGGACCCCAAAAATTTTTTCTGCGTTTTTTATATTTTTAATACCTATCCTTTTTGTAACTGCCTTTTAGTACAGTACACATTAACTGGCGCACTTGTAAACTTTGAACTGTCTTATATAGGGCGTTCAGTTTGATAAGTACTTTACCGATCGCATTACACGTGGTGGAGCTGTAATAAAAATTTGGTTAGCAATAACTAACAAAATTTTTTTTAAATAGTTGTAAATTAATATGCCAGCAATTATGCAAATGAAATTGATGCGTTAATTCGCTCGCACTTGTGTCTCTCTATGGTATAAGCTCAATTAAATTGCGATATTACATAATTTATAATTAGCATTCAATGTCAGGGATTTTTTTGCAATTTAACATTCAAATTATGTTTCTCGTCCTTTTAAAAAGCTATTCATTTGCGTTTTATTCTTGTATTAAGTGTAATTATTATTAAGTTCGCATGGTTTGAGTGGCGAGTTTCTAAGTTAGTTGAATTTTCTGTTGGTACCAAGCAGTCTGTTTAAAACCACGGATCTGACCACACGATTCCCGGTTGTTGTTGTTGTTGATCGCTTTAGTTTTTCGTTTCTTATATAATTAATTTTTATTAATTCCCTTCTTATCGGCTCATTTTATAATTAAGTGATTAATGTGTTTTATATTGTGTGACGATTTTGTTTAATTATAAGTTTGTGGATTTTAAATGGACTACTACCAGAGTGAAAAATTATAATTTTAGTTTGTTACCGAACAAATTAATTGTTAAATATTATCAATTTAACCTTGTAGCCAAACAAAAAAGGTTTTGATTATTAATTTGCTTTTGTTAATTTTTGAACGTGGGAGCGTAAAATAATTAGTGGAATTATCAAAACTAGATGAAAATCGTGAAAATTATCGTTTTGGAAAATGTAATTACAATTAAGCGAAGAGGATTTTTCCACTAAATGATAGAGGCTATACCTTTATTTGGCTAAAACACTTCAACAGGTTCTTTTATTCAAACTCGTGGATCTAAATCTAAATAAACAATTACTGTTATTAACTAAAGCATTTGAATAATGATGTTGTTAGGTAACAAATCATTTTTCGGTTAACGATCTTCTTCATATTGACCTTGTCCTTGATTCTAAATAAAAGAATTTGAGCTACTCCTTAATTACTTTTTCGTCTCTAACTTAATTTGTGCTTATAGTAATTTTTTGCTAATTTTCCTTTCTGACCGAGCATTTGGCTAATGCTTTTGACAGGAACAATTCTTGAAACCTTGTTGCAAGGGTGTCGGAATTTGACGTAGGTGGCATTTAATTGGGGAATTTTATTCTTTACTTTTTAATTAAGATACGACACGCTTTGGTGAACAGAACTTTAGAGAATTTTGTTGATGATATCATACCCAATCTTATCTTGAGAAATCTTGAATTTATGACGCTGTTTTGAGAGCTTCGGAGTTCACTTGGCTCTTGTCAGAATCAGTCTGAGTGTCGATCGCTAAACGTGATTAATTTACTTTTATTGAAAGCCCGCACAAAAGCTGCCACGAGAATCATTATTCCTGATCTAACACCTTATTAATGTGTCGTAAGAAAGATCACAATTTTTGAAAAATTCCGAAACCTGGCCATAACATAGAAGGTTGAAGCTTCCCGAGCTCTGCCTTTCTTCTAAAAGTATTATGTCCTGGATTGATATCAGTTCCTAATCAGCTGGTCACAAAACGAAGCATAATATTCATGTTCAGCGTATGATGGGTTACAGAGGGTTATCTGGCGGATGGAAAACCTGGGGGCCCGCCGGTCTAGCCAATAAACATAAAACAAAGGTCAGATTGGAAAAAAAGAGAGGTGTTTATTGTGATGCACGTCGAGCAAACCAGGCGTTGATTTTCGTGGATGCGCGAACGCGACTCTTATCTTCATCTCCCCATATAACTTGATTTCAAGAGCGCCCTTTTAAAGGCCACAATGGTTTATTTAGTTGCTGAAAGAGCCGTACCAACCAATACTACCATCCAGCGAGTATTTATTTAAACTTTTCCGTGTAGATACTAATCTGGTTAAATTAACAGCGTAAAGAAAGCCTTTATTAGGCGAGTTTAATTAATTGTTATTGATGGTTAATTTATATAAGTGTTATTTGGTGTTGGTTTTTAGATTGATAAAAAAACCAGTCGATTAATTAAATACGTACTCAAATTTGCATCCTAATTTTATGTAATATGTAAGGCGAATTCGTGACCAAAATTGTAATTTTTTCCCTCTGGACCTCTCTGACCAAAAAGAGCGTCTAATTAGTTCGGCTCGAGCTCACAGCTCGCATATTCTTGTAATTTGAAAATTATGTAATTTTGCGCTAAGAAATAACTTAATCGATCTTGTTTCTATCATAAATGTAATTAATTTACATATAAAGTACTCAATTTGCTTGTTTCATTTGCGTTGGTTGACAAAATGGCAACATTAATATGTATATCACTTTTTCTAAACGGCTTTCAACAGGTTTAGGCTTTTTATTTACGAACGTCGTTTTCCAGCTCCGCTTTTCTCTTTTCTTCTCATCTTTCGATGGTAGTGGACTGATATGGGGAGATATTTTAAAATTTTAATACTTAATTTGAGGCTATTTCTGATGGGTTTAGTGGTTAAATTAGAATTCACAAACGAAGTGGTAATTCTTCTATTACATAACTAAAATTGCACATTATTCAAGTTTTGTGTTTGCAAAAATTTAGGCTAATTGTGTGCAGAATCGGTGTTTAAATATACATAATTTATATTTCAAAAAAATGAAGTTGTATAGGCACCTACGTAAAAATGTCGTGTATCTTTTTAATTGTTTTTTAATTTTTTTAAAAGGCTATTTATACTTATTATACCTTGTCATCATCATGTTCAACGTATTATAAATGCATTTTTAAAATATTTCCAATTTTTTTCCTTCTTCATAAACCACTGGATTCGAAAAACAAAGTCCAAGAGAAACTTTTAAAGTCTTCAACACTTTTTGAGAATTTGAAAATTTCATTTCTTTACACATCGTCCCATCATCGGCCTCTTCGCGAGCTGAATAATTCAAATTTTACTAAAAACCGACAGAGGATCCGCTTCCGAATTAAATCGGCGCTCGAATTTAAAAGCATCAATTATCTTTTTGCACACCATTGATGAATTGTTAACAACACAAGTTTTTTTCAAAATCCGTTTAACGAATTTCCATTTATTTAAGTCGCTGTTTTTAACTTCCAATGATATCAATTCGAATTCGACCTATTAATCAATATGCTGGAGAGATTTATTTTGAAAATGGTTTTTTGTGACGCCCAAATTCATTTTAAAAACAAAGATATTCGCGAAATTAATTGTGGACTATGTACCTACCTGTATTTTTTGTTTTTTAAGCCATTTTCTTGGCTTTAAAGAGATATGTTCTCTCCATTGAACTTTCTGAATGCTTGGAACTGATTTAGAACTTTCTAAGGAGGGTACAGACAATACTCCCTGCCTCTTGGAAGGTAATCGCAAACTACGAAGAACAAAACTGTCTTGTGCAGCAACCTTTAACTGTAGGCATTATACTCCGTGCACGGTAGAAAAAATCTTTCTTACCATTCATAGTCTTAATACAGATATAGGTACAGGCCTCGGCAATTAAAAAATTTGCCCAATTCAATTTATAGGTAAACCGACGTAATCAACATGGTATCGTGTTTATTTTCTTGTATTTTTAATCGATAAATTTATCTTTTAGAAGTACGAAAAATTAATAGCTAAATATTTTGTTTCGTCGTGTATCTGCTTAACATCGTCTGACATGTTTACATTTTTCAAACTTTTCTGTCTTGTATCTTATAAATCGTAACGGCATTTTAAATTAAATCGCGACTATTAAGTATTGTTTTGTAATTCTTTTTGTATCGATGATTGATTTTGCTATAAGTATATTCACATAAATCGCAACAGGTGTAGAGAAAGTTGATCGGCCTATACTCGTACATGAAATAATTTGTTGACATTTTTTATGGAAAATTGTTGTCGAAAAAAATTAGTAAATTGACGTGATAATGGTTTATTTTGTGAGGCTTGGCTTTAAAATAAGCTGATGATTTTGTAACGATATATTTATTTTTATTAACTGTGTAAAATTGCGTTAGTTCTAAGTGTTGCGTGTGTTACGCTCTTTTAGCGTTGATACCTTCTAATGACCACAATTAAGTAATGGAAATGTAGAGTTAATGGTGATCGTAACTGCTACACTAGTAGAAGAAGGCTTTTCCCCACAACCTTTTAAACCAATCTTCGGCATTTTACATGTTACACGCACACCACAATTATTTATTGTCGATCGTGGATTTTAACCTTCAAAATTTGATTTTAACTGGCATTTTTTAATTTTGAATGCGAATTTATTGCTTACTATAAATGAATATTGCAGTTATAAATCTAAAAACAACGCGAGCTTATCGAAATATAGGTGGAAAGTTAAACAAGACAAAAATATATTAATCTATAATGAATCATATCATATGGGTTAAAGTGATTACATATGATTAACATAAAATTATCTTAGGGCAGTTTATTAATTATAGGCTGCTTAATACCAGAAATTGGGTTAGGTATCAGGTGTTTCAAAAATGAGGGCAAGTTACTAGTTGGGATGGAGCTGCAATTATTTTTCTGTAAGTAAGTCTGTGTAGGTACTTGAGAAAAAACTTGCAGAATTTGGGTGGCTTCCAAAATAATTAAATTTTCTTTGAAACGTTACCTCCAGTGCCTAGTGCGGGCCAGCGTCTATACCGGCAAGGATTTAGTTTTAGAGTGGCCTCTGATTTTTCATTTTAATTTTCGGTTTTTCGCTTATAACTCAAATACTACGCATTTTATGAGGAAAGTTTCTGCATATCAAATAGACTACATCAAATTTCCTACAAATTATATCTCTTAAATTTTTTCCGTAGACAAACGGTTTAGGTGCTAGAGCGCGTTAATGTTTGGCAAAACTTCGAAAACCGCCGGAAAACTGTTTTTTTTGTTCATCGCTTATAACTCAAAAATTCCACACTTTATGACAAATATATTTCGATATGACTATAAACTACATTAAATTCCTTACAAATTACATCTCTTAGATTTTTTCCCTTAGAAGAACGGCTTAGGCGCTAGAGCGCCTTAATGTTTGGCAAAACTTTGAAAACCGCCGGAAAACTGTTTTTTTTGTTCATCGCTTATAACTCAAAAATTCCACACTTTATGACAAATATATTTCGATATGACTATAAACTACATTAAATTCCTTACAAATTACATCTCTTAGATTTTTTCCCTTAGAAGAACGGCTTAGGCGCTAGAGCGCCTTAATGTTTGGCAAAACTTCGAAAACCGCCGGAAAACTGTTTTTTTTTGTTCATCGCTTATAACTCAAAAATTCCACACTTTATGACAAATATATTTCGATATGACTATAAACTACATTAAATTCCGTACAAATTACATCTGCTAGATTTTTTCCCTTAGACGAACGGTTTAGGCGCTAGAGCGCGTTAACGTTTGGCAAAACTTCGAAAACCGCCGGAAAACTGTTTTTTTTGTTCATCGCTTATAACTCAAAAATTCCACAGTTTATGACAAATATATTTCGATATGACTATAAACTACATTAAATTCCGTACAAATTACATCTGCTAGATTTTTTCCCTTAGACGAACGGTTTAGGCGCTAGAGCGCGTTAATGTTTGGCAAAACTTCGAAAACCGCCGGAAAACTGTCTTTTTTGTTCATCGCTTATAACTCATAAATTCCACACTTTATGACAAATATATTTCGATATGACTATAAACTACATTAAATTCCTTACAAATTACATCTCTTAGATTTTTTCCCTTAGACGAACGGTTTAAGCGCTAGAGCGCGTTAATCTTTGACAAAGATTCGAAAACCAGCAAGAAAACTGTTTTTTTGTTTATCGCTTATAACTCAAAAATTACACACTTTATGACAAATATATTTCGATATGACTATAAACTAAATCAAATTCCCTACAAATTACATCTCTTACATTTTTTCCCTTAGACGAACGGTTTAAGCGCTAGGGCGCGTTGAAGTTCGACAAAAATTTCAGAATCGGCCAAAAAACTGTTTTTTTGTTTATCGCTTATAACTCGAAAACTACACATTTTTTGAGAAAAGTGACTCTTTTTAAAAGTAAACTAAGTACATCAAATTGCCTAAAAATTATATTTTTCCAAAATCGGCCAGGAACTCAAAAATGCTTATAACTCAAAAATTACGCACATTTTTGAAACAGTGTTTCTATTCAAAAATAATGCAAATTCAATTTCCCACAAATTACATCAATTAGTTTTTTCGTAAAACGAATAGTTTGGATGCTATAGCGCGTTGAAGTGTAGCGCCTTGAGGAGAGTGTTTTTTGGGATTCAAGCTAAACTATAGAGTACACCAAAAATTTATATACCGAAAAATTGCATTTTTTGTGTAAAATTTAAAAATATTGTGGTAGACGTCTTTGAAGTTGAAGAAAATTTGGTTTTCGAACTTTTCGAACCGTTTGTCTGAGAAAAGAATAACTTCGAGATATAATTTGTAGGAAATTTGATGTAATAATTTATATTCATATAGACGTACTTTTCTGGTTATAAGCGAAAAACCGAAAAATGAACAATAATCCACTCTTCTCGAACCACCCTCAATCATTTCTGTGTCTCATCTGCACACCTTCGACCGTGTTTTGCGCTTCGTCTACATCTGCAAATTTTCCTCGGCACTCGACACACTTCTCGGTCTGGTTTTTTACTTTTTATATTTTTCTGCATTTCCCCTACACCCTTGGTATTTTGTTGGTACCTACTCCTAAATTTTTCAATAGTTTTGATGATCAATAACATCTAAATATCTTCTTATATCTCGGTTATTAGAGGAGGTCCATCTGGTTTGACAAAAGCAACTCTTATTCACCCTTCTGTGCGTATTTTGGCGTTTTTTTGCTGTTTTCGTTGGAGAAAGTGGTATCTTTATGCAAGACAATGCATGACCATATGAGGTTGATGAAGGTTTGCGCCCAGCTGCGAATCCCAGTGGGAGAGAGGGAAAATATTGCCAATTTATAAATAAGCAAAAATAAACTTTAATTGGAGTTGTTTCTAAAGAAGCACGAGCGCGAAAAAAATTGCTCGAATTAAAATCGTAGCCTTAAGACTCGAATCATTTTATTTCAATTAATAGTTTTTTGCCCCTTATTAATTCGCCATCGTATCATTAAAACCTCTTAAACTATTATTAATAATGGCTCTTTGCTAGCTAATAAATCTCAACATTCAATTAAACGATTGTATAACCAGAAGCACGTCAAATTTGAATCAAAACTGATATTTCGCATTATATACCTACCTAGACCGCATTAAATCGAGTTAAGTTAACAGTGAGTTCTGAATTTTTGACATCCAGATGTTTGATGTTTAACTACTTAAATCGTATATCCAATTAATTTAAATTATATAAGTCCACGAGATTTATTATTTTCCGTATTCTTTTAGAATTAATCCAAAAAAAGTTTGTGTAAGTTTTCTTTATAGTGCCCGAAGGCACAATTAATTATTTTAAAAACCATTACGTATCAATTACAAAAGGAAACTTAATACTCAGAACCTTACTTAACCAATTCTTTTAAATCCATCGCAATCAGCTTAGTGTTAAGAGTGCGTATTGATGAGTTGCTATAACTTCGTAATTAAAATAATAAATCGGTACAAAAACGAGAGAGAAATGCCCGTATCGGACAATGAAACTGTGCACGCTCTAAAGAAGCTACTCAACGACAAAATCGACGAAGTGAAGCTGAAAGACGAGACGATCGTTTTGTTGGAAAGAGAGTTGGACGATAAGGACACCTTGATTAAGCATCTTCAAAATGAGATCGATAAGTTTAGGCAGGTGGTTAGGCCGATTACACAAAAAATTATCACTAAACAAATTCACCTGGATATGGAGGATGCGGATGTCGATGTCGAGAGTTCGAAAGTTTTGATGGTTAACGAACCGAGAATCAAGAGGCAGGCCATAAGTGCCGAGCCTTTGAATAGTCTTAGTGGAGAGATGAAGATTGTTAAAATTTCTAAAAGCATGAAGTGAGTATTTTGATTTAGGTCGAAGGGCTCTTCTGGCTCTTTCAAAAGCCTTTTCTACCAGAAATGTTTTTGGAAGAGGAGGGGGGTTGTTAAGGGTATCAAATTCAGCTAGACTTTTATCTCGGTTCTAGACCGTGCTAAGATGTACTCTGCGTCTAATGCTTGACCTGTGTTTTTCGGAGCGGACGCCCAACTGACCGTACTTCAAAGACGTGAAGACGACGTGTTCAATTTTGGTTCTGAAGTAAATTATGTGTCTCCAACGTACCTTGAGCAAATATGTAATTCATTTCTTATTTGTTCAACCATTGAAAAGTCTCAAAATTGAGTTTACCTAACGGTTAACCGCTGTTTTTTTCTAAAGTGCTTGTTTAATCAAGTGATGAAGATGTAAACTTTTTATTAGCGCCAAGCGCCAACATAATATAGTCGTCAAATTCATAAATTGGTTATTTTAGAAATAAAGGAAATTTTCTCCAATGTTTGTACCGTCACGAGATACCGAAACAAATGCTCGACATTCATCACATTTCATTTGGCCCTTACAGGCTCGTAAATTAATTAGTTATTAATATATTCTTCGCATCGTTAATTTAATTAAATTCGAGACTAGTTTTTTAATTAAAAAATTGTCATTAATTTTTATTATTTATCGCACATTTCTTGCCTTCAAGTGTTGGAATAATTAAATGTTTTTGCTTAACTTTAGCTGTGTTTTATAGGTATTAGTTGGGTTTACAGCTCTCTAAATCTTTTCATCTGAAAGGAAGAACTTCTTCATCTCGTTATCTAAAATTGCAAATCTTGGAATTTAAACACAACATTCTTCACTTTACGGTTTTTGAATTTAAAGAGACTTACACCTACTTCTTGATCTAATCTTAGCTTTATAAAGAGGAACAACTTTGTAAAATATCACCTTTTTGTTACTTTGAGGGGGTCCCTACGAGCTCCCACGACATTTGTACAATTTTTCCTGAAAATAACATCGACATAAATTCGATATATTGATAAATTGATTTTGTGCGATCTGATCTTGTAATTGGCTTACGACATGGTACAGTTGGGTTGTTATAAATGGTAGGCGTTTCAGATTAATTGACAGCTACTGAAGCAGGTTTACTTAATGTGTACCTGCAACACTACACAACATTTAAATTTTCTTTTATTATTATAAATAAAGTTCATTTCTATTATTTTACTTATATGGTCATTTAAAATGTTACCTTCGTGTAATGTGATAGTCGTGCTTAGATTTCCAGCGAAGTTATTATTATTAGTAGGTGTCGGTAGATAAATCATATACGTGAAGCTTAATAGATTCCGTATGTTCTTTCCCAAATTATACGTTCAGGAAGTAAAAAAATAGAAAGCTCTTTCCCTTAGGGGGTCATAAAAGCTGGACTTCTCAGAAATTGCAGAGATGGCTCAGATATATTGGTCGATATTTTTTGAAAAGCCATCAGACCACCAGAGCAATATAATTCCATCGTCTTATCGTGCTAACCTGTCACCTGCAAGGATTTAAGGACAATCCAAAGAGGGGTTGTCCTGCTCTTCTGGTGTCGAAGTTAAAACTTATAGGCTCATCTTTACCTAAATACTCAAAGAGCCAATCTGAGCGTGAAGCTCACAAATCTTATTTTAGTTAATTTAATTTTCCCAAAATAGTTTTTCACGCCTTGTACTACACAATAGCAATTTGTCTCTGGTACTTAAGAAATTCTATTTTTATTACTCAATTGCGATGAAGACTTACATTAAACTTTTTGTTTCAGTTCACGAGAACTAATAAAGGCGGCCATTTTGGACAATGATTTCATGAAAAATTTAGAAATGACCCAAATCCGAGAAATAGTCGATTGTATGTATCCAGAAGCTTATAAAGCCGGTAGTTTGATAATTAAAGAAGGAACTGTTGGTAGCATCGTATACGTTTTGGAAGGTAAGGGCATAATTTTAAAATTTAATTACGTACTATTTTTAACGTGACACTGATAAACACATTAAAGCTATAATTTAATTAAAAACTTCTCTTTAATTATTTAATTTATAATTTTTTATAAAACAAATTTCGGCAACTTTTTAAAAACTGGTTTTATGATTTAAGATAAGAATGTGGATGCATTTAGTTTTTGAGAGGTATATTTATTTAAATTAAGCTCGATATTATACCACTTATTCAACAGGTTGATTTAATTTATCACAAATTTACATCGATTTTCGATCGTAAACTATATTATCTTTGATTCAAATCTTAAGATATTGTGTTTTAATAAACGTAAACTGCTTTAAATTTTTAATATGCGCTTCCAAGTTTTTATTTTGTAACAAAATAAATACCACGGTGGAAGATCGTAATTAATTTATTAAAGATGGCGCCTGATAGTCATGCAACTTGCGGCGCACGTGTGTGCGGTTGGTGGCCTACCCGGTAGGCGTGAAGAATTACAATTTTATTATGTACTTTATTAATTAAATTCCCATCACGATTTTAAAGCTTAATTCCTATAATTATTACAATTGCAATTTTGAGTCTCCTCAATTTATTTTGTTAACTTATTTCAAATCGTTCGTGCATATTTCGAACTATTCTGAGCTGTTCCGATATATTTATTATGTGATTTTCATTTAACAGTAAAAGGTGAAATAATTGAGTTGGTGAACTTGTTATAGGTAATTGCCTAATAACTTATACATTCGTACTTCTAACGTTTTCTTTCGAAGCAATAGTAATTTTTTAACATTGATTGATTGCTACAAAGTACCGGTGTTTGCCAATTTTTACATACACCGACCGACTGTTACCTATAGCTGAAAGCAAGTAAACTGAACGATTGTTATTTTACAATTATTGCGAAATTATATATTATTGCAAATATACGAGAATAATGTTTCAACCCGCATTTAAAAGGCATCACAAGTAATTTACAACTTTCACTTCATTAAAATAATATTGCACGATTACTATAACCCTAAGCTCTAATTTTAAAACTTTTTATTTTTGTAAATTAGTTTTTAATAAAATTTTTATTCGGAAATGAATCACGTTTTCATCGCACGCAAAAATTTTAGCGCTAATTGAAAATGTGACTAATAATAACTTTTTCTGCTTTAACCTTGCTATTAGTACTATTATAAACAATTAAAACTAAAAATAATGCAGGTGAATGTGTAAATAGTGTAATTTTATCTTATTCGCGTGTTGTTTTTATATAAAAACAACAATTTTATTGCTATTTTTAAATTTAAAAAATAAATAGTTAATTAAAGAGTTATTAAACTGAAGGGTCGTTCTCTGCTCTATTATTTTTCTTCACGCTGCGTTTAATTAATTTCTAATAATTACGAAGAAAAACTTGAGTAGATCACGATATTTTAATTCGTACAATTTGTGTTTACTGCGACTATTAATTATTGCAATTTATAATAATTCATGTGAACAAATTAGTGTTTAGCATAAACGTTTCTTAAGCTTTGCATTCATATGTGGTCTACTTAATTCATTTTTAGACACGTTTAGAAGAATGCTAATCTCTTTTTTCTTAATTATATATTTTTGTTCGTCACAGTTTGGTTGTAATGTTAACGACAGTTGGTTTTTGTGCAAAAAATGCAAAACTAAACTAGATCATCTAATGTTTGAATTACTAAACCTGAAATAACGGTGACAAATGCTTTAAATTGAAGCTTTTCATGCGTTAAAGTGTTCCCAAATTGTAAGCTGGACCAAGTTGACTAATATAGACAGACCTTTAGGGTACTAGAGACCTCCGTCCATAGGTCTGATAGGTGCTGAAGGTTCTCCCATTGAGTTGGGAGTAGATGTGGCAGCGGTTATAGCGTTGGCGAAAGCTGAAAAAAACTGACTACGACCATTTCTGAGCTGACTCACTTTAAGTTTTTCATGAAACAGTGAACTGAAATTTCTGATGCATCCAGGTCCATCTCGAATACTGGACGAGTCGGGAGAAGGTCTAAAACTATAGGAAAGTGGCGTTTTAGAAATTTTTTTCAAAATTAAATTGAAGAGTCGATTATTTATTCAAAAATTTCAAATTGTAATTGGTTTTTTTCTAAAAGAAACCATTGCGGATCATCTATCAACTACCCACACGACCACAAAATTGTTTTTGGTTATTAATTTTTATTTTTTCTTAATTCGAGAGGATTATAATGCAAAATAATTGCCTATACGTGTATTTTGGTAATTTAAAAAAATAAAACAGGCAAATTTGCATATAAAACGTGTTATTAAGTCATGTGTAAACATTCCTTAATTTAATGAAATTGTGCATCCATATAATGTACATATTAATAAATGTCTTGAAAGGGAATAAACTGTAAGATGGGATTAATTTAAATGGACTTTTAATGCGTAAATATATTAATTTATAGAAAATATTATTTATTCTCGTGGACATAATTAGTAATAATTTATTTAAAAACTTGCATATCGACTACAATTTTTGCTTTAATATAGATGACAGGAAATGATTTGAAAATTAGAGAAATAATTAAATTAACTGTGAAATTTCTTCTAGTGATGCTCTCAAGATGACATTGCACTAAGTTTTCAAACTTAATTTTTAATTAAAATGAATTTCATCGTGGCTTAATTAATTAAGCAGCCGCAGTTGGATCGATGTTGCGGCTTCGACGAGGTCGTCTAGAGCTAGTGGAGCTGGCGCAACAAAAAAAAAATTTTGATGTGAAGTTTTGAACAAACACTTTTGTGGAAATCTTAAAATATCAACGAGGAACTGATCAGTTGATCACTGATCAGTGATCAGCTATAACAGCGAGCACAAGGCACTCCACTGCCGGACGTGGACATCTCACAGTTTGGGCCTTCAAAGCTTGAAGTGTAATGTTTACTCGTGATAGTACAGTCTTAACACGTCATTTAGCTAAGGCTCTATGCTTCTTCCAGGAGCACCTAGTGCCTGAAAGGCACTCCAAAAACTTGGAGGAACTGGGAAGTAGTTGACAAATGCAAGACAGCACCTGATGCCTGAAAGGCGCTGTAAAAACGTGGAGGAACAGGAACTGGAACTACTTTCCATTACTTTACAGTTAGAATTACTTACCACGTAATTAGATATTTATGGGGCGATTGTCATCGAAAAAACGCTCAAATAACGTCACGATGCCTTAATTCGAGGGATCACTTTCAGTTGCTTCTTTTTAATTGAAACTCAATTGCGTTTAAATTAATACGAATTAAGCTACTGTTGGTAATAAATAATAATTAAACAAATTATATAAATCATTTAAAAAGAATGAATTACATTAACTGTTGTTTTTCGGATAAGTTAAGATCATTATGGCCATTTACCACCCGCCAACTCTTTTGTCACTTTTCCTGTTAGCCTTGTACATGCGGTGATTGTACTCCTGCAGATCTCCATGGACTCGATGCCCACTCAGTTACATTCGAGTACGTGTAGTGAGTGGTTAGTGTCTGTCTTCTTGCTGTAACCAGCACCGCGTGCTCACCGTCAGCGAGTCTTCTGGTTGAGTTTTGCGTTTTTTGGATTTTTTTTTCAATCTTTCGGTGAGTATAATTCCAAATCGCTTACAATTAAGGGCACTCTTATAATTTTTTTCAAAAAAAAATTTTTTTTTCGCCGATCGAGGTAAATAAGAAATCAATTGTAAACATCATTAATTGATTTCTTTACATGTTTGCTCTTAGTTACTAGGTCAGTTAATTGGAAAGCTGTCAGATAATTTCTACTAATTTTAAATGCAAACTTACCTAGAACTTGATGGACTTTTTCTTCATCAGACGTGATTAAGTTTGGATTCTCGTGTAATTGATTTAAGTGCTCGTAATACTAAATTTAAATTAATTGATTTAATTACGCCTTATTATGTTATTATGTAGCTGAATTTCCATTCTTAAATTTGTCGTTAAATTTACTTTCAATTAAGCTCGCGCAAGAAAATTTTTGGACTCGAAACTGAGATGGACTAATGTTAATCTCACTTTTTTGAATTAAGTAGACGCCAAGAGTCGTATGATAAATTGGACAAATTTTTAAGTGACAACAATTTATGAGTACAAAGTAAAGTATATGGGTAATGGGCACGGTTGCCCAAAAGTCCCATGAAAGAATAGGAGTGGCGCTTAAAAGCAAATTTTGAAATCGCGTCCATCTTGTTGCTTAAAAAAAATTTTAATTACTTCCATATCGTCTCTTGTAATCTCTATGTGTCAATGCCAATAAAAATTATTCTCTTGAAGCTTTGCTTCCGTAGCGACCTTAATCTGCGCGTTTTTTTCGAATCTTAGTATATAGTTGTTAGAGAATGTAGGGCAAAATTACCTTTTTTTGATTTATTTTTAATCACAGTTACAACATCATCTATGAAATGTTCTTTGTTAGTAGTAATTTGTTGCTTCTTTAAATGGTTTTCTTCTGTGGCTTTTCTTACGATGCACTATACACCAGTAATTTATTCCTAATAGTATTACTGTTTTTTTCTTTCGTTGTAAGTAATGTTAATTCAAATCGAATAAAGAAATGTGAAGGTTTTTTTAATTCTGTTAATTATAGAATTGCATTTTCGAAAGGTCATTACGACATAATTAAATATTTTTGACTTTTTTCCATTAATCTTGATTCACGACGTTCTAAGTTATAATGACGACTGCAATTTCAAATGCTTTTGCTCATTTTCTAAGTAATTTATGATTCTTTATTTTCTGTGGAAAACCACACGTCCTGCACTAGTCTATTCTCCGCTGCGACGTGTTTTAGGCCGTTTGCAAAATTCTACAAAATTTCAGAATACCTATTTTATTAAAAGTTTAATCCTCTGCACTTTTTGTAAAAGGCGAAATTTACGTAAACTTTGTAGGTGTGGAGTTATATGCAAATTTCTGAAGTGAACGTGGGTGTTCTTATAGAATCACGTCAATTTTGTGAATTATTTTACTTCAGCAATGGTATCAAGCTTAAGAATGCATTACAATTTTCCTAGGTACGGCCGTTTAATAGGAAATATAATTTTGATCAGTTTTACCAGTTTTACTAATAGGTTTAATTTGAATTAATTTGACATATTTTTAGTTACATGCAAATTGATAAGAGAGCAGTGCGATATAATAACACGCTTTATCAACCGGTGGGGTTTTGCTCTTTTTTCAGTTTTTCGTTTATAACTTGAAAACATGAAAACTGCACACTTGTTGAGAAAAGTGCTTTAATAGAAAAATTAAGTAAATTATTAAATTTCCTACAAATTATATCTGTTCTTTTTTTCTTCAGACGAACAGCTTTGGTGCTAGAGCGCGTTAAAGTTTGACAAAAAGTTCGAAATCGACCGAAAAAACTGGATTTTTAGTATATCGGTTATAACTCAAAAATTACGCACTTCTAGAAAAAAGCGTTACTATAAAAACATAAAGTACATTAAATTTCCTACAAATTATAGCTCTTACGTTTTTTCTTTAGGCGGGCGGTTTGGGCGCTACAGCGCGTTAAAATTAAAGTTAAATTCCAAAATCAGCAAAAAAGAGGTTAATTTTAGTTTATCGTCAAACCTCAAAAACTACGCAATTTTAGAGAAATGCGTTCCTATAGAAAAATACAGCGCATTCAGTTTTTTACAAATTACATTTCTTGGACTTATTTCTTTAGACGAGCGGTTTAGGTGCTAGAGCGCATTAAAGTTAAAGTAAATTCCGAAATCGGCCAAAACAGATTAATTTTAGTTTATCGCTTATAACTCAAAATCTGCACACTTTTAGAGAAAAGCGTTTATATAGAAAAGTAAAGTATATTAAATTTCCTACAAATTACATATCTTACATATTTTTCTTCAGACTGGCGGTTTCGGGGCTAGAGCGCGTTAAAGTTAAAGTAAATTCTAAAATTGGCCAAAAACAGATTAATTTGAGTTTATCGCTTATAACTCAAAAACTTCACACTTTTAGAGAAAAGCGTTTCTATAAAAAAGTAAAGTATATTAAATTTTCTACAAATTATTTATCTTACGTTTTTTTCTTCAGACGTGCGGTTTGGGCGCTACAGCGCGTTAAAGTTAAGTAAATTCCAAAATCGGCCTAAAAATTGATTAATTGTAGTTTTATCGCTTAGAACTCAAAAAAGACACACTTTTAGAGAAAAGTGTTTATATAGAAAAGTAAAGTACTTATTTTAAATTACGTATCCTACATATTTTACTTCAGAAGTGCGGTTTGGGCGCTACAGCGCGTTAAAGTTAAGTAAATTCCAAAATCTGCCAAAAAATTGATTAATTTTGGTTTATCGTTTATAACTAAAAACGACGCACTTTTAGAGAAACGCGTTTCTATAGGAAAATAAAGTGCATTCAGTTTTCTACTAATTATATCTCTTGGGTTTATTTCTTTAGACGGGCGGTTTAGCTGCTAGAGCGCGTTAATGATAAATTCAATTCTAAAATCGGCCAAAAACAAATTGATTTTGGTTTATCGCTTATAACTCGAAAACAAACCCCCTTTTAGATAAAAGCACATCTATAGATAAATAAAAAAAATAAATTTTCTACAAATTAAATTTCTTAGGTTTTTTTCGTCAGACGAATGGTTTAGGCGACAGAGCGCGTTAAAGTTAAAGTAAATTCCGAAATCGGCCAAACAACAGATTAAGTTTAGTTTATCGCCCATAACTCAATAACTACGCACTTTTAGGGAAAATAACCTCTATGGAAATAGAAAGTACATTAAATTTCCTACAAATTATATCTCGTAAGGTTTTTTGTCAGACGAACAGTTTAGGCACTTTTAGATAATTCCTCTTTGGAATAATGTTTGCTAGCTGTGGACTATGTGGACTAGCATGATTATCACGTAAAAATGCTTAGATATTTAGAAGACTGATTTATGTTTTTTGGGAAACTTCAGCAGGGCCATTAGATAACAAATTTAATGCACTTAATTTTCAGTACGTTGATAGTTACATACCTATTCTGAAGTTAGCAAGTGGCGTTTAGTGAATAATTTCGTATCAGACCCTTTCTGCAGCGAATACAACCTTTAGACGGTGTTTTAATTTCTATTAAATTCCCACACAGCCATGCTGTAGGAAATGCTAATATGATGCTTTTAATTTTAAGTGGAATATATTTATAAAGTTTACGTAAACGCAAGTTGTATGCAAATCGAAAGTGTTTTACAATTACCATTATCTATTTGTGGTTAGACGCTGAAAACTTCTTATTTTTGGAATTTGTTCCCATTTCACTTTTTTCCAAAAAAGCGTCTCAAGACCTTTTTAAAAACTACTATTATCTTTTATTCACAAAATGGTGGTTTTAGAAAAAGTACGTACTTCGTGATGGTGGATTTCACATATAAAATTGTCTTTTATAACGATGGACGCGTTTGTAATTAACTTATATCTTTATTAAAATTATAGCTATAGCTCTTTCTTATAAAGGCTTTTAATAGCTCTTGTAGAATTTTATCATGGTAGATTTTAATGGGCAGAATTTTTATAACCATGGAAATTTGCTTCACACTATAACGGTTGTAAAATTATTTATTAAATATAATAATCTGATGGCTTCGTTTACTCGTCTTCTTAGAGTTAGGTATAGGCTTTTTTTTGGAAAATTTACTGTTTTAATTAACTAATTAATTAATATACCCATTAGTGTTTCTAAAAAATATTTGACAATTTTATAACCGACGCGTTGCAAACGAAAGCTTCTTACATCAAAAATACTTCATCTAATTTTGCGTTTTGATTTGATTACCACCAATTTTAGTGTAATTAACCGAGATTTTTATGATTCCTAATTAGAAGTTACAAAATCGATTTGGAACCGATTCCTGTATGCTTTTAAATTCGCTAATTCCTAATATCCAAATATGAACGTTAGATGCAAGTTGCACAATTCGGCGAAGCTTTCTTCTTTGTATATTATTCAAATTACTTTCATTTTTATTCCGAACGTCCTTTTTTTTTGAATTAAATTATTATTAGAAAGTAACGATTTTAAAGATTATTTTGCTTATTCAAGTTTTTAGTTATCGATAATGAAATTTTATGAAAATTTTGTCGGATTTATCTGCATTAAATTTATATGGGAAATTTTTAGACACTTTTGGGTCGCATCGTTTTAATTTTTCCTACTCCTATGTTTCCAATTTTTCGTTTATTTAATTAACTCTTTTAAGTTGGAGGAAGTTCGTGGTTATTTACTTATTGCTGTTGTAATTGAACAATTTACTTCAAAGTTCTTGCTTCACGCATTTTTAGATTAATTTTATAGGCTTTTCGTGTGTTGCATATGCATTGCATCGTGCACATTTTCTAATTAATTGTTAAATGTTAATTACATAATTAGTTCTATGCTGAAAGGTCAAGATTTTTGTTTAAAAATTCCCTTATTTGCTGTTTACGAGGGATACGCCTTTATGTAAAATTTTTTTCCACTTGTCGAGACAAATTCCGAATGTTCTGCAATGGCGACCTTGTGATTTTTGTTTAAACATTTATTTAATCTATTAACGGTTACATAGTTTATGTCTTAACCAAAAGAAAACATTTCCACTTAAACCTAACAGGATATTGATTGAAGTTTTAAACTTCTGACGTATCTACCTATTACTACATATTATTATAGTTTTACAAAAAATCTGAAAACCTTGCCTTCGAATTAAAAATTTTAACGAATTAGTTTTTGGTTGTTCTACAATTTTACTAAACAAAAAGTTTGTCAATTTACATAACCGATCGATTTTGTTTAATATTTATTTACCAAAGTCGCTACATGAACTACATTTTTAGAAAGGCCACCGCTTAAATTAGGATAAATCAATGTCATAATTTGCTTTAATTTGGCAACTGTTCTTTATGCGAATGTTTTGGAATTTCTTCAAATTTTAATTCTAATATGGGTCATTCTATAGGAAACGCCAGTTATAGCTCCCCAAAGTTTGTGTGCGTCGACCCGTAAAGGAAGACCATCACGCATGGCGAACAATTATTGCAAATCCTCGTCTGTCGCCGTTGTTTATTTCTTAATATAAAATTTATTTCGTAATAAAAGGTTGTAATCGGTTATTAATTAACTTCAATTTGAAGAAACTTCGGAGATTCATGTTCAGTTTTCAGTCCTTTGACCGTTGGGTTTATATTGAAATGCTTCGCATTTTCCGAAAGTCCAAAAGGTCAAGTGCAAGCTCAACGGTAAGCCTGCCTTAAGGCTTAAGTCACTTTCAGTGAACATTCACCACTCCGACTGTCTATAACTGACAACTATTGGGGCAAGTTGTACATGAGTAGCTCAAAGCAAGCTCTATGGCGAGCCTGCTAGAAGGCTTAAGGCACTTTCAGTGAACATTCACCACTCCAACTGTCTATAACTGACAACTATTGGGGCAAGTTGTACATGAGTAGCTCAAAGCAAGCTCAATGGCGAGCCTGCCAGAAGGCTTAAGGCACTTTCAGTGAATATTCACCACTCCGACTGTCTATAACTGACAACTATTGGAGCAAGTTGTACATGAGTAGCTCAAAGCAAGCTCAATGGCGAGCCTGCCAGAAGGCTTAAGGAAATTTCAGTGAACATTCACTACTCCGACTGTCTATAACTGACAACTATTGTGGCAAGTTGTACATGAGTAGCTCAAAGCAAGCTCAATGGCGAGCCTGCCAGAAGGCTTAAGGAACTTTCAGTGAACATTCACCACTCCGACTGTCTATAACTGACAACTATTGGGGCAAGTTGTACATGAGTAGCTCAAAGCAAGCTCAATGGCGAGCCTGCCGGAAGGCTTAAGGAACTTTCAGTGAACATTCACCACTCCGACTGTCTATAACTGACAACTATTGGGGCAAGTTGTACATGAGTAGCTCAAAGCAAGCTCAATGGCGAGCCTGCCAGAAGGCTTAAGGCACTTTCAGTGAATATTCACCACTGCCGACTGTCTATATCTGACAACTATTGGGGCAAGTTGTACATGAGTAGCTCAAAGCAAGCTCATTGGCGAACCTGCCAGAAGGCTTAAGGCACTTTCAGTGAATATTCACCACTGCCGACTGTCTATAACTGACAACTATTGGGGCAAGTTGTACATGAGTAGCTCAAAGCAAGCTCAATGGCGAGCCTGCCAGAAGGCTTAAGGCACTTTCAGTGAATATTCACCACTCCGACTGTCTATAACTGACAACTATTGGAGCAAGTTGTACATGAGTAGCTCAAAGCAAGCTCAATGGCGAGCCTGCCAGAAGGCTTAAGGAAATTTCAGTGAACATTCACTACTCCGACTGTCTATAACTGACAACTATTGTGGCAAGTTGTACATGAGTAGCTCAAAGCAAGCTCAATGGCGAGCCTGCCAGAAGGCTTAAGGAACTTTCAGTGAACATTCACCACTCCGACTGTCTATAACTGACAACTATTGGGGCAAGTTGTACATGAGTAGCTCAAAGCAAGCTCAATGGCGAGCCTGCCGGAAGGCTTAAGGAACTTTCAGTGAACATTCACCACTCCGACTGTCTATAACTGACAACTATTGGGGCAAGTTGTACATGAGTAGCTCAAAGCAAGCTCAATGGCGAGCCTGCCAGAAGGCTTAAGGCACTTTCAGTGAATATTCACCACTGCCGACTGTCTATATCTGACAACTATTGGGGCAAGTTGTACATGAGTAGCTCAAAGCAAGCTCATTGGCGAACCTGCCAGAAGGCTTAAGGCACTTTCAGTGAATATTCACCACTGCCGACTGTCTATAACTGACAACTATTGGGGCAAGTTGTACATGAGTAGCTCAAAGCAAGCTCAATGACGAGCCTGCCTGAAGGTTTAAGGCACTTTCAGTGAACATTCACTACTGCCAACTGCCTATCTCTGAGAACTATTGGGGCAAGTTGTACATGAGTAGCTCAAAGCAAGCTCAATGGCGAGCCTGCTAGAAGGCTTAAGGCACTTTCAGTGAACATTCACCACTCCGACTGTCTATAACTGACAACTATTGGGGCAAGTTGTACATTAGTAGCTCAAAGCAAACTCAATGGCGAGCCTGCATGGAGGCTTAAGGCACTTTCAGTGAACATTCACTACTGCCAACTGCCTATCTCTGAGAACTATTGGGGCAAGTTGTACATGAGTAGCTCAAAGCAAGCTCAATGGCGAGCCTGCTAGAAGGCTTAAGGCACTTTCAGTGAACATTCACTACTGCCAACTGCCTATCTCTGAGAACTATTGGGGCAAGTTGTACATGAGTAGCTCAAAGCAAACTCAATGGCGAGCCTGCCTGAAGGCTTAAGGCACTTTCAGTGAACATTCACTACTGCCAACTGCCTATCTCTGAGAACTATTGGGGCAAGTTGTACATGAGTAGCTCAAAGCAAGCTCAATGACGAGCCTGCCTGAAGGTTTAAGGCACTTTCAGTGAACATTCACTACTGCCAACTGCCTATCTCTGAGAACTATTGGGGCAAGTTGTACATGAGTAGCTCAAAGCAAGCTCAATGGCGAGCCTGCTAGAAGGCTTAAGGCACTTTCAGTGAACATTCACCACTCCGACTGTCTATAACTGACAACTATTGGGGCAAGTTGTACATTAGTAGCTCAAAGCAAACTCAATGGCGAGCCTGCCTGAAGGCTTAAGGCACTTTCAGTGACCATTCACCACTGCCGACTGTCTTATCTCTAAGAACTATTGGGACGAGTTGCACATTAGTAGCTCAACGTAAGCTGCAACGGTAAGCCTGCCGTGCAGGCTTACCGTTGCCGTGCAGGCTTACCGTTGAGCTTGCATTGAGCTACTAATTTGCAACTCGCCCTTAAACTCAAACGACTTTGCGTATATCTTTCGTTACTATCGCCTTTGTTTATTTCTTAATATAAAACTTATTTCGTAACAAAAGGTTGTAATCGGTTATAAATTAAGATCAATTTAAAGAAACTTCTGAGATTCTTGTTCAGTTTTCAGTCCTTTGGCCGTTGGGTTTATATTACTGAAATGCTTTGCATTTCCCGAAAGTCCAAAAGCTTCTCTTAACGACACTCGTTGGTGTTTTATCAATTTCAAATCATTGATGCGACTTCATCACAAAACGTTTGGAAAATGATCTTGTTACGTACTACTGGATGCATATTCAATCAATTGAGATAATTCGGAAAAATTGAAATGCAATTGAAGTTTTATACTTTTAAATCTCGTTACAAGGTTACTTCGACGAGTAGCTTAATTGGTATAAATAAATAAATTCGTTAGTTTGTGATGGTTATTTTAATTTATTTTGCAAGAGGTTTCTTCTTTGACCTTTGGGGAAAAATTAGGAAACGGCTTACTAAATCGCCACTTATACTAAAATGCTACTTGAGTGTATATCCAGTACCCACATATTATTACAATACCATTTTTTGCTCGAATAGTTTTGTTGCAAATTTTGTAACGGATTTTAAATTAAACCGTACACGAATATTGAGTTAACTTTATTGCTAAAAGTAACCTTAACCGAATTAGATTTTTATCTATACTAGTATAGTAAATATAGAAAGAAATGTAGAAAAACTGCGTGAAAAATTCGAGAGACTTGAATGCTACGTTAGGAAATGGAGAAAATTCGACTTGAGGCTGGAAGCTGTGGAAAGAATGCAATTCGATTGACAATTAACATTTTGAAAGTAGGTACTTACGATAAATTTACAATGAGCTCGAGGAGATATACATAATTTTTTTGACAACGGAAGGAAGTTTGTGTCATTTACAAAAATTTATAGTTTAATGCAAATTATCCATCTATATTTATAGACGAATAAAAAAATTAGAAATTTGCGCACCAAAATATTATTAAAATTTTTTTTATTGACAAGCTACGACATCTGCTTCCTCATTTCGTAATTAAATTACTAAATTAGCTTCAAGAAAATTCATATTTAATTACGATGAGTGGCGTAAGTTAAATTTGGTTAAGTTTCAGTTGCAATTTTGTTATTTAAAAATTATAAATTAAAGGAAAGTTGAGAAATTGGTTACTTAATTTCTTATATTAACGTGTATGTGTGTCTATGCGTGTTTGTGATTGAAATGGTTTTCAAATTTGCAAAAAAAATCGCAAAACTCATACGTTAAAATTGTTCCTTTAAAAACCCTCGCTAATCCGGACTTCCACACTCATTATTATTTTATAGCTCGTGCGATAATATAAATCGTATACGTTGTACAGGGTGGGCAAATTCGATGGATGGATGGCGCGTTCTCGTTCTCTTTGTATCAGAGGAACTCGATGACGAAAAATGGAATTCGCGATATTCTTTTGTTTTGGAACTATAAGCAAAAGTAACAAATATTGGCACGTTCTTCAGGTACTTTTCCCTCACGAGCTCACGAGAGTCGCTTATATCTCGAGAGCCTCTCCAACTAGAATCGCAGATATTGTAATTTTTGGGCGCTCTATAACTTCGCACTGGCGACTTTGGGTCCTCCTGCAAAATACAAATTTTCTTACGACGTTGCTATATTTGCAATTATCTCAACGTGTTTGCTTAAGGACAACTGGGTCATATGTAGCTTTTATTACTCATTTCACCTTCAATACGATTATGTTGGTTAATGTGTAAGATGCTCGTGTTTATTTTTAAACACATACACGGTGTAAATTTACATTTTTTATAATAATATAAAGCAAAAACATATCAACCGTATAAATTAATTGTAGTATTGCGCTTTGTTTTCCCATTTCAAAAGAATAAGATTGATTTCTACCGTTCTAATTTCATATATTTATGTATTAGCAATCTTGATCTTGCTCTTGATTGTTGTTATTGGACGTTTGTTGGGTATTTCCGCAAGAGGTGGAGTTGTTTTAATTTTTAATTTACTGTTAATGGGTTGCTGTTGTAACTCCCACTAGAATTCTGTGGGAATTTCTTTATTAAATTTTGGAGACTTTGCTAATTGGTGTCTGCTTCCGCCGCCCTTGCAGCGCAGTGCCACGAGCTTTTTTTCAAAAACTAATCAGCGCGTTTAGTAGCGTCCCTCGGTGAGATTATTTGGAGAGCGAGCGATCTGCCTTCTCTCCAAATTTCGCGTCGATGGGATCCTTCCGAATTTTTGAGGCTCGAAAAACAATTTTGATACTAAAACTCGCTCACAACTCGCAAGTCTCATGCAGGTTGGCTCCTAGACGCTCACCACTCACCAGTCCATGGTATGCAATGGTGGATGTGAAGTTGTGAAGCCCTTGCTGATGACTTTTTCAATATGCTTGTATGGGCTTACATAAATATTTAAATTTAAGTACAAACTTTTGGAATATTTCTCCGCAAATTCGAATCTCAATGACTAAGCCGCGGAAAATCTCTTTGCGACGACACTTCGTATCTGATCGATCTTATTGAAACTGCACGACTCTTTATTGCTTTGTTTCACATTTTACTCTTGAACTTTTTAGAATTTTTTAATTATTTTTCCACTTTCCTTTTCATTTAATGCAACTTTCGGGCGACTTTGTTGTGAGAACTCGCAAGCCTCGAGAAACACGTTTAATTAATTCTGCATAAATATTGTTTAATGAGTAATTGTACAACATGAACATGTATACTCGTACAGGTGGTTTTAAAAGCTATCAGATTTCAAACTTATTAAGAATTTATATAGTAATTAATTATAGGATAAAAAAGTGCTAGAACTTTTTTGCTTATACCCGCGACAGTAGAAGTCGGCGCAGCTTTGTAACGATGTCGGGAAACTTTATGTTGATCTTCGCTTGTAAATTTTCCTAACGAGTTCTTAATGGCCACTTAAGTGCTCTTCTACTCATGAAGGGAGGTTTAGAAACAGTTTTAATTTCCAGATAGTATACCTTTCGAAGAATACAGACCTAAAACGGCAGTTTTAGAGATATCATTGTAGCAGGGGAAACACCGATGGTAATTCTCGACAGCTGCCTTTGGAATAAAAATTAATTTGCTACATGCACATGGAGTGGTTAGTGGTTCTTTTCATGCACTTTGGTTCGTTAGGTTGTAACGGGTTTAAATTTTAATGAATATTACACGACATTTGCATTAACCCGATTATTTTAGTAGTAGTTGCTATTTTTTTTGCCACCGGGTAAAGTGGGCACTTCATTTTACGCGAAAAAAATTTTTTTTAAATAAATTTCTTTTACATAAACAAATTGCACACGTGAGAAACTCTTGAAATTGTTTTTTCATTTGAAAATTGTTGAAGTTATTTTTTGAATTAAAACGTCAGGTTGGTAATGACTTTTGATGTTGGATTTTACTTTTTTAACGGTAATTTATTTACAATTTCTTAACCAGTTATAAACAGTATAAATGTTTATCGCCAAGTCGCCAAGTTGAATTTGGTAAAGTAATTGGGATATAAATGTTTGGGATGGTTTTAGGTGTTTTTGTCAATTATTCTGGTCTATGCCGTATCACAACCGTTATTTATAACGTAGTATACGACACTTGAATTTAGATTGCTCTAAATACTTCCTAGTGGCTTAAAGAACACCAAAAGTTGGGTTTTTGAGCACCAGAAGCTCTTTTACTTGATAGGCCCATATCTCGCGCGACACACTATACTCGAGAAAAATTATTTTCACCAATAATGGCCCAATAATTTCTATAAGAGATTTCATTTCTGGTTAACATATATCAGAAAGCGGATTATATGCAAACTAGTTCGAGTTAATTTGATTTTCTGCCACCCCGAGAGCTCAAAAGCCCAATATTTAGCGATCTTATCACGGTGTTCATCTATAAAGAAACTATTGTAAATGAAAAAGTCCATTATTCAAACTTGACAATAGAAAATTTGCATTGCCCACTACACCTACCCAATTTGACTTTCTGTTACACATTATTTTATTTAAATGTATTGGCTCGTATTTATCATTATCATTGCCAAGATTAGTGTCGTTTAATTCTCGTTATGAGACAAGAAGCATATGTCGAAGTGGGTCATTTTGAACGTGTAAGAGAATTTCTTCAAGTTTGATGACACGAAGAAAGATCACAGGCCCATAATGACAGTGTTTAGCGAGATCACGTTTTATTATTACCAATTTGTGATTTGTTTAACAACAATTTAACAGGATATAATATTATTTATCATAAATGTGTGTTGGTTAATTGTTTTTAAACGATGTTTATACAGTCTACTGAAGTCGACGTGATTTTAAAACAAAATGAAAGGAATTTTCAACAACCGAACCGCACCAGGATGCATTCCCTCGAAAATTAACAAATTAAATTAGCTATTATGGCTAGCTACAAGTCGGAACTGGTGAAAATTAATTAAATTTTTTTCTTTAATTTTTAATTAACATATTTTCTAATAAATTCGTCGATAAGACCCTTCTAATTTTTACAAATTATCAAAATTAAAGTAAAAGTTGCGTTTAGGTAAAAGGAAACAAGATCATCTTGAACGATACTAAATTGTTTTTCCTATTATTATTTTAATTAAGTGTTCCTATATATTAAGTGCAATCAAAGAGATATGCTAATTTATTCGTTTCGATTTTAATCTTTTCTCACACTTTACGCACACAGCTGAGAAGATATAGACCAGTTTTGTAATGTTATTTAATTGTTAATAAAAACAAACTTTGCGGAGTAGTTGCGTAGACATAATATAAGAAATGGAATTAATTATGTAAGTGGGTTAATTTATGAATTTAATTGGGTTTTATAACATACCTAATTAATATTGTCTGCAAACTGGACACGCCACAAAAGTACACAATTTCTTTATATACGTCTCCAACATTTGTGGAGCTGAGGAATGATTTGCTGAGAGGACGACCGAAAAAGGAAATTTGTGCAATAGCAATACTTCGACGTATTCGCATAGAGATTGTTTCGAGAACTTACAAATGAGTCCCAGACCCACTGAAACTTTACCATCGTGTAGAAGAACCAGAAAGTCTCGCCCTGTTAATAGAACCATTCTACAATATTTTATTAGCAAAATTAGGTACTAAACCATTTATAATCTCACCCATTATGGGGCACTCTTCCATAACCCTATTATTACCCCTGCGGGCTTAAGCTATAAGGTAACTGAAATGGGGTTAGTTTTAACTCGGAAACTGTGCTTTAGTTAACTCTCAACTCTCGGATCGCCCCAATGATTTGAATTATGTTGCACATGCCTCATATTTTGGCTTTGAGACTTTTCAGCAAATTATCTGATGGACTGATGGTGGGAGGGACTGAGAGTTGACGTCGTGTGGTGCTGCAAATCACAAGTTTTGGCTTGAAATTGGCTCACAGTTTGAAGCGTCCCGTGTCCCGTGTAATCGAAAATAAAACTATCTGCTAATTTTAACCACCAAGTAACGTTTTAGGCACAGGAAGCGCCTAAAAGCATTCGTCACAGAATCAACCTTGAATCTATTGTTTTTCGACACAGGAAATTAAATTGTTAAATTCTTCAATTAAATGAATCCGCGAGAAGGTTATAACTTGGTAGCATTGACAATGAAGGTGGTGCAGGAAGACGTCCCAGGAGCTATGATATCAGCTAGGAAACCAAATCTTTCTGTAGTCCACTTCAACATTATTTGGGTTTTGTTGAGGATTGTGGGCATTTAAAATTAAATTCTGGTGCCGAGCACTGATTGTAAAGGCAGCCTCGGAACTTTATTGAAATTGGAAAGTCAACTGCGACATTTAATAATTGCCCATTAGCCATTAGAGTAATTTTGGGGGCGTAACAAAACTGAATTCCGTTTTTTATTCATTTTTATACATCGATTGTTGTGATCGATAAAAATTTTTTAATTGCATTGTGTTGTATACGCTCAAATGGAGAGGATGTTAAAAGTGTAATGTGGATATATGGCGTGGTGTGTTGTACATTGTAGAAAGTGCCCAAGGGTTACAACATCTATGACATACTTAGTTCGTGCACTTTTAGTTTTAATAACGCGACCATTAATTTGACCACAGACGTACATGGTATTAACTTATTTTATTACTTACATTTAGAGATTATTTATAGCAAATGTTAAAAGTTCATAAATTTCTTGCTCTTGTATTAAAATAATTGTAATAATATATTTGTAAATGCGGAATTAAGTATTTATTTCTTACGTATATGGTGTAGGTTTTCATATTTATGTTCAGAAAAATTTGAATTAATAAATTTGCCACTTAGCGTGCAATGACTTACTTAGAGGGGGTTCTCTATGAGAGGTGGGCTGGTTTCGTTTATTGCTATTAAGTTTTCTCGTTTGAATATTATTTTTCTTTTTCTGACTGTCACCGTAGCAGAACCTTAATATCGACGTGTCTTTAGAGCTCTGGGGTACTGTCTAAACTTGTATTTTGTGCACCACTGTCGACTGTCTCTCTCTGAGAACTAAATTGGGGCAAGTTGTACTTTAGTAGCTCAAAGCAAGCTCAATGGTATACGCCTGCCTTAAGGCTTAAGGCACTTTCAGTGAACATTCACCACTGCCGACTGTCTATTTCTGAGAACTATTGGGGCAAGTTGTACATTAGTAGCTCAAAACAAGCTCAATGGCGAGCCTGCCTGAAGGCTTAAGGCACTTCCAGTGAACATTCACCACTGTCTCTCTGAGAACTATTGGGTCAAGTTGTACATTAGTAGCTCAAAGCAAGTTCAACGGCAGGCTTAAGACGCTTTTAGTGAACATTCACCACTACCGACTGTCTATCTTTGAGAACTATTAATTGGGGCAAGTTGTACATTAGTAGCTCAAAGTAAGCTTCACTGCATCACCATGAGTTCTGTTTTTTTGAGCAGAACGCCTCGATTTCCTCTTCTGTCGCTCTGTACTCTGTATTTTTGAAAATGTCACAATTCTCGAAACAATGGCAACTTGAAACGGTAAGCTCAACGGCTTACCATTTACCATTCAGCTTGCAACGGTAAGCCTGCCTAGGCCAGCTTAAGACACTCTCATGAGAGACATTTACCACTGCCGACTGTCTATCTCTGAGAACAATTGGGGCAAGTTGTACATTAGTAGCTCAAAGCAAGCTCAACGGCAGGCTTAAGACACTTTTAGTGAACATTCGCCACTGCCGACTGTCTATCTTTGAGAACTATTAATTGGGGCAAGTTGTACATTAGTAGCTCAAAGCAAGCTTCACTGCATCACCATGAGTTATGTTTTTAGAACAGAACGCCTTGATTTCCTCTTCTGTCGCTCTGTACTCTGTATCTTTCAAAATGTAACAATTCTCGAAACAATGGCAACTTGAAACGGTAAGCTCAACGGCTTACCACTTACCATTTAGCTTGCAACGGTAAGCCTGCCTAGGTCAGCTTAAGACACTCTCAGTGAGACATTTACCACTGCCGACTGTCTATTTCTGAGAACAATTGGGGCAAGTTGTACATTAGTAGCTCAAAGGAAGCTTCACTGCATCACGATGAGTTCTGTTTTTTTGGACAGAACGCCTTGATTTCCTCTTCTGTCGCTCTGTACTCTGTATCTTTCAAAATGTAACAATTCTCGAAACAATGGCAACTTGAAACGGTAAGCTCAACGGCTTACCACTTACCATTCAGCTTGCAACGGTAAGCCTGCCTAGGCTAGCTTAAGATACTCTCAGTGAAACATTTACCACTGCCGGCTGTCTCTCTCTGAGAACAATTGGGGCAAGTTGTACATTAGTAGCTCAAAGCATGTTTCACTGCATCACTACGAGTTTTGTTTTTTTGGACAGAACGCCTTGATTTCCTCTTCTGTGCTCTGTACTCTGTATCTTTAAAAATGTAGCAACTCGAAACAATGGCAACTTGCAACGGTAAGCTCAACGGCTTACCACTTACCATTCAGCTTGCAACGGTAAGCCTGCCTAGGCTAGCTTAAGACACTCTCAGTGAGACATTTACCACTGCCGACTGTCTATCTCTGAGAACAATTGGGGCAAGTTGTACGAGTCAGGCTTACCGTTGAACTTGCTTTGAGCTACTAATGTACAACTCGCCCTTACACTTAAGCGAATTTGTGTATATCTCTCTTTATTGTTTAGTAATAAGAACTGCTTTTATATCTATCGTAAGCGTATCTGTGCTCTTCGTAACTGTTCGTCAGTGAGAACTGTTTGTTGTGCCGTCTTCTCTCTTCCGTCAGAATTGCTTGTCGATCAGACCTTCCTTTTGGACAGAACTGCTCTACTATAAACTATGTTTTGTCGTCCTTTTTCTTCGCTCTGTGCTCTGTATCTTTGAAAATGTATCAGTTCTCGAAACAAGGGCAACTTGGAGTGCATTTCACTACTCGAAATCCTTGTAAAAGTGCACAACTACTTACAAATTCAAGTTTCTTCTAATAAAAAGTATAATAGAGCCTTGAAGTTATAATAGTTACACAACAATTTATATAAAATCAACCAAGTTTTATAAATATACCTGATCGTTGAACTTAAGCGTTTTTAATGAATATTAATAATCCGCAAATGTTAAGGTCGCGCAGCTTACAGTTATTCAGTCGAAATACCCAATGTATCCGTTTTGGTAGTCGAGTGAGTATTGAAAAAAATAACGACGGCTAACTAATTTTTGATATTATTTTTTAAATTGAACATTATTAGCACGAATTATCTATGGCTTTCATTTCGCACGAGAGGGAAAGTAATCACCGATTAATAATAATACTGCAATTAAATGTATCCGAAATTTTCAAAAGAGTCGTGCGTAACAATTTGATAAAGCACGTCTTTATTATCCTAAAGATCTTTAGTTTGACGTACCTATTATTACGACCACATTAAAAAAAGGTACAACACAATTTCTAAACCGCTATAATATTTTTAATGAATTTAATTTACTTTTGAATAAGGTTTATAAGAGTGCCCAATTGTTGATTATTAATTAGAAATTTTAACGAAGTTTATTGTAGGTTGTGGATTGAATAAACGATGTGATTGAAAAGAAAATGAAAATTAAAAAATATCCAGGAAAAGCAGTTATGAACGACCCGTCGTGGTTAGAAATGGACGTTCCTAACCACGTCTTGGGATTACAATACGAAGCCAATTGGGCCGACGCCCAAAGGAGTCTCTCGTCCATCAACAACCCTTGGAACGTTTATCGCGAATTTAGCGCTAGTGTGAGGGGTAATAGTTTTCGCGGAGAAGAACTTCCCGGCTTTAAGGATAACGCATCGACTAAAACTAGCACGTACGGTAGCATACGTCTCAAGTATCACAGCGAAAAAATTTTATCGAAAATTAATTCGAGAGGCAAAAAGGACGAAGACGCCCACAGTTTTTATTCCGATTGTTATCCGACTTTACCACGAACAGAAAAAAGTTTGCGAGAATTTAACCAGAATGGTGGTAGTGTTTACGGTAGCATTTGCTCGAATCTGTTTACGGACGAAATTATCGAAACCCACATAAACAACATCCAACTCGAACCGACCGACTCTTATAGACCCAAACCCAAACCTAGAACGAAACTAGCAAAACCGACCGCAAAAGCAAGAATCAAAACGCCAGATTTTGATAAGTCGGTCAAGAAGTCCGTGCGATTTAACAGTCAAAGCACCGAAATCGGTTCAGAGGGAAGGAATTCTACAGACGTTTTCAATTATAACAGCAACGGCGGCGTGACTTCGATCGAAATCGACGGCTTGGATTTGTATTCGAGCCCACAAAAGGACGAAAATAAGTCCGTACTATCCGACTCGAACGGCGTCTTGGACTTCTCGAGCGACGACTGTCTGAACGAAAATTCGACCGATACGGACGACGACGAAGTGCAAGAACGCGTCAACGAATGGATCGACGATCAAAATAAATACGTCGTCGTTATAAAAACGGGACAAACTTTAACAAATGCAAAAAGCGTACGTGAAGCTGACGATAACAGTAAAGTGCAAGTTAGAACAGTTAATGTATTGCAGTCTTCGGGTGTGGATACCGATTTTTCCGAACAAGAGTCGGATAATGTGAAAAGTTGTAGTAGAATGCGTTCTAGGAAAAATTCGAACGGTTTTGATTGCGACCAGCAATTCAAAAATTTACAACTCACTTCTTCTAGAAGTTACGGAGAAGTGTCTTTAGATAGAAACGATAGCGGTTATTACGAGGCTCCCAAGAAGGTACGACAACGAATTCCGCCACGAAATATATGTTGCAGCTCTACCGAAAGTGACAGCAGTTACGAACAGAACAATATAAAAAATGCATTAACAACAACAACAACGGGAGGCGGTTACGAGAGTGTTAATAAAAATTACGACGAATGCGTTCACGATTTGTATAAGAGTGAGAATAAAAACGTCGAGTCTATTTTTAATAACAATAAAAATGAGATCAGCTTGTTATACAATGGCGAATCTCGTCAAGTGAAAAGCAAAAGGAAGAATCAGTCCATTAAATCCGACAGTAAGAATATGTGTGCCGAAACAAACGGTGAATTTACCATACCGCGCCCGAAATTAATCGTGCCCGTTCATAGTTACGCCATACGTAAAAGAAGGACCGGTAATATACTTAACCGAGATAGTTTTTCCCAAAGTGTCGAAAATGATATCGACGACAATAGTAAAGGTGAGTTAACTCAATTTTCTTTTTATATTTTCAATAAATAAGTAACTTGGCGGTTTGTTGGTCGAATAGTTTTACGAACTTTCTTGGGAAAGTGTCGTTGGGGTTCGTTTCGAAAAATCGTGCGAAAAACGTCCGCACTTCTCAAGTACTACGTGCCTTTTTTATTTATTTAAAACTTATCGCTTTATCTAACAACCTACGTCGACTGAATTTGATGCACACCTTGAATTCTTATTACGCCTATCCTTACCATGAGGTGGTGTTGTATGCATTATATTTCATGGGCAAAATTGCATATTAAACGGATCGCGTAGGAGTTCGATATTATCGATTGTTTCTTATTTTATCGGCGATTTTTATGTGTATTAAACAATCACCTCGTTGCTCGCTAGCCTAAACACGTATTTGGTGGGTGGGCCACTCATGAGAAGAGATTGTAGGTTTAATTCAATTGCTCCAAATTGAGAAGGCCAGTTCGCTGTTTAAACGTCAGTAGATGGCACCTCTCCGGAACATTTTTGGCAATTTGGTGTCGCTTTATGTTTCCTGGGAGCTGGGAGAAATGTTTGATCGAAACCTGCAGCTAGAAATAGAAACGCCACGATAATACGATTGGTATAGAGACGTTCCGAAATTGGTATTTTAAAATATCATGCCTCTCCGATGGTCTTTCAACGAAGTGGCGGCCCGCCCTGACTTCCATCTGAGCTCACCGCTTTCTAACTTTCCATGTGCTTTCTGTAGACGTTCTTATGAAAGGAACAGTTGATGGAGCCAACAATCCACCGCCACCCTAAAGTTAGTAGCGGCACCGTTAGTCGCAGTAAGAGAAGTAAAATGTAAATCAGTGACCAATTGAAGTGTTTGAGCTGCCGTTGAACTAGGAGTTTGACATTAGCGATTGTTTCTTATTTTATCGACGATTGTTATTAATCGAACACTCTGTTGCTCGCCAGCCTAAACACGCATTTGGTGAGTGGGCCGCTCAAAACATAAGATGGAGACAAGCGATTGTAGGTTTAATTGAATTGTTCCAAATTGAGAAGGCCAGTTCGCTGTTCAAACTTCAGTAGATGGCGCCTCTCTTGAACATTTTTAGAAATTTGGTGTCGCTTTATGTTTCCTGGGAGCTGGGAGAAATGTTTTATCGAAACGTAAAGCTACAAATAGAGACGCCACGATAATACAATTGGTATAGAGACGTTCCGAAATTGGTATTTTTAAATATCATGCCTCTCCGATGGTCTATCAACGAAGTGGCGGCCCGCCCTGACTTCCATCTGAGCTCACCGCTTTCTAACTTTCCATGTGCTTTCTGTAGACGTTCTTATGAAAGGAACAGTTGATGGAGCCAACAATCCACCGCCACCCTAAAGTTAGTAGCGGCACCGTTAGTCGCAGTAAGAGAAGTAAAATGTAAATCAGTGGCCAATTGAAGTGTTTGAGCTGCCGTTGAACTAGGAGTTTGACATTAGCGATTGTTTCTTATTTTATCGACGATTTTTATTAAACGAACACGCTGTTGCTCGCCAGCCTAAACACGCATTTGGTGGGTGGGCCGCTCAAAACATAAGATGGAGACAAGGGATTGTAGGTTTAATTCAATTGCTTCAAATTGAGAAGGTCAGTTCGCTGTTCAAACTTCAGTAGATGGCACCTCTCTTGAACATTTTTAGAAATTTGGTGTCGCTTTATGTTTCCTGGGAGCTGGGAGAAATGTTTTATCGAAACGTAAAGCTACAAATAGAGACGCCACGATAATACAATTGGTATAGAGACGTTCCGAAATTGGTATTTTTAAATATCATGCCTCTCCGATGGTCTATCAACGAAGTGGCGGCCCGCCCTGACTTCCATCTGAGCTCACCGCTTTCTAACTTTCCATGTGCTTTCTGTAGACGTTCTTATGAAAGGAACAGTTGATGGAGCCAACAATCCACCGCCACCCTAAAGTTAGTAGCGGCACCGTTAGTCGCAGTAAGAGAAGTAAAATGTAAATCAGTGGCCAATTGAAGTGTTTGAGCTGCCGTTGAACTAGGAGTTTGACATTAGCGATTGTTTCTTATTTTATCGACGATTTTTATTAAACGAACACGCTGTTGCTCGCCAGCCTAAACACGCATTTGGTGGGTGGGCCGCTCAAAACATAAGATGGAGACAAGGGATTGTAGGTTTAATTCAATTGCTTCAAATTGAGAAGGTCAGTTCGCTGTTCAAACTTCAGTAGATGGCACCTCTCTTGAACATTTTTAGAAATTTGGTGTCGCTTTATGTTTCCTGGGAGCTGGGAGAAATGTTTTATCGAAACGTAAAGCTACAAATAGAGACGCCACGATAATACAATTGGTATAGAGACGTTCCGAAATTGGTATTTTTAAATATCATGCCTCTCCGATGGTCTATCAACGAAGTGGCGGCCCGCCCTGACTTCCATCTGAGCTCACCGCTTTCTAACTTTCCATGTGCTTTCTGTAGACGTTCTTATGAAAGGAACAGTTGATGGAGCCAACAATCCACCGCCACCCTAAAGTTAGTAGCGGCACCGTTAGTCGCAGTAAGAGAAGTAAAATGTAAATCAGTGGCCAATTGAAGTGTTTGAGCTGCCGTTGAACTAGGAGTTTGACATTAGCGATTGTTTCTTATTTTATCGACGATTTTTATTAAACGAACACGCTGTTGCTCGCCAGCCTAAACACGCATTTGGTGGGTGGGCCGCTCAAAACATAAGATGGAGACAAGGGATTGTAGGTTTAATTCAATTGCTTCAAATTGAGAAGGTCAGTTCGCTGTTCAAACTTCAGTAGATGGCACCTCTGCGAAATATTTTTGGTTTTGGAAATTTGGTGTCGCTTTATGTTTCCTGGTAGCTGGTAGAGATGTTTGGTTATAATGATCGAAACCTAAACCTACAAATAGAAACACCACGATAGTAGCGGTTCGCTCTGAGTTCTATCTGAGCCTACCGTCTTCTAACTTTGCAGACGTTCTTATGAAAGAAACAGTTGATGGAGCCAACAACTAACCTAAAGTTAGTAGCGGTACCGTTAGTCGCGGTAAAAGAAATAAAATGTAAATCAGTGACCAATTGAAGTGTTTGAGCTGATGTTGAACTTGGTGTGGTCCGTGTGGGACTCTCGGATGTTCAGAACACAGTCCGGATAGTTATAGAGCAGTTGGGTGCGTAAATGCACCCTCACGATCAGAAAGCTCTTTGGGGCGTCCGTATAATGTGACGAATCAGAAAAAATCTGTTGCAGTGGAAGAAATATTATGAACCCATCACCTCGCAATATTTGTTCGTCCTTGCGAAACTTTCTCGAGTATGTACTTTCTAAACAAAAAGACCTTATATAGTTATATTAAATATTTTAGCGGCTCACCGCAAATTCTATATTTAATATTAAATTAATACAACTTTCATGAAATTAATATAGTGCTGATGGTGTGGTATAAAAACAAACTGCATCAAGTATGTCGAGCGTTTTTGGAAAAAAAGCAAATATTTCTCTTATTAAAAATTCTTTTTGGTATGTGTCGAGCGAGATTACCGTCTTTGTGTCGGTGTTAAATTAGCGTGTAGAGAAAACGTACATTTCTAGTTCAAACGCCGTTGAATTCAAATTTGTTTCGCATTTTGATTTGGCGAAAAATTGCATAATCATACTTACTGTTGAAAAGTAGTTTTAAAAAAAATGATTTGTTGACATTACCATGCACCTCGACTCAATATTCCGCATATTCGTGCGCTTTGAGGTTGCGTTTGTTAAATTTACAGAAGGAATAATTAAACAATGCCCTCTTGTTACCTGTTTTGGGAGTGTGTTGGTTGGTGTCTACTGCTCTTTAAAATATTTTTGCGTCAGCACCTTGTGATGTGATATAAGTTAAGGACATGGGCAGGGTTATTGACTTGAATTTTGAGAAGATAAAAAAAATGAGAATTAAAAAAAGATTATTGAAATTTGTTGGTCCTTGTTCGAATGTTTGGTAAAAATTTAAATTTTGTGTTAAGGACGTAGTTTAACGATAAGTGAAAAATCACGTCTATTGTATTTGTTCTTTCGTTTGTACTTTTAAGTGTTTAAACATTATTTCAAGTACACGCACGCATTAAATTATGTTTTATTGTTTGTTGATTGAAGTAATAGCACACCTACGAGAATAAACATACTGTTCGTCTCTTGAAGATCATCATCAATCATAAAGGCGGATTTTGTGTTTTGTTTGTTTCTTTCTCGAAATTCTCTTACAGGTTGGATGAGCTTCGTTTTGAACCTCATTTTCTTCACTTTTAACAGTTTATTTTTGTTATCCAGTTCACTTTTGCTTTTGGGCTTTAACGGTCCAATAGGTTCTGAAATATTAGAACGAGAGGACAAGGAAGAACAAGGCATTTTTGGATATTTAATTGTTATATCTGATATCCTGATGGAACATTCTAAGCATCCTAATCAGCTTTTCAGTGACGAAGTCACTGAAACGTCCATTTGAGTTCTCGTGAGTAGCCTCACCAATGCCTTTTTAATTTCTTCGTCTTCATTTCCTAATTTCCTAATTTTGTGATGTTTCGAAGAGCTATAATGAGCCCAATTTAGAGCTGAACAAGATTTTAATGCCTTGTCTTTTGTCTACTCCTCATTGTTTATTTTACATAAGCCTTTTGTATGTTAAACGTAACTCATTTTCGCGTTGAAAAACTTTCATTAAAAACTCGCTAATTTAAATGTTAATATAGTTAACCAAGTTCCATTAACCTTCTTAAGCTGTCTTTTTGTGTTTAATTTGGCACCTCTGAAAACCGATTAAGAATTTTTGTTATGATTTAATTTTGTATACTTTCTCCAAATCATAAAAATACACAAAATTACTTTCTATAGCCAAAAGGTGAATTGTTTAATTAAAAAAAGTGCGTTTTTTATTAATTTACATGTTGATGTGTTTGGCCTGTCTTTAAACTAAATTGAGTTTGAAGTTGCAATCAATTTTTGTATTATTAGTTGATGGGTTGTTTAAACAAAAACGCACCTTCGAGATCTAAAAGTGAAATTGTTGCCTAAGCTCTTTTTAGTTTGAGGCGAACAGATCGATTTGTATACTTTTTTTAATGCATTAAGGACTCTCAAATCATCAATCTTTTCAACTTTGATTTTTTAACTCAATCCTCGTTGTTAAAAGATGAGTTTAAAATACGTTCAAGCACACAAAAGAACCTGTTGGTGTGGCTCTTGGTTACAAAATGAAAAAGAAGTACATTTTGCCCTTGACTTTAATATAATTCCACTCAATGTACCTGTAATGTATAAGAAATCAATTTTTTTTAAATTTTCTAAAATAATATTTAACTACGTACATTATGATCTTAGAATTATGAGTTTACAAACAATTTAAATCGTTGAAAATCTTATTATTACAACAAGCCAAGGCTGATTTGTAAAAGTAAAATAACGAAACGTGTTCCTTTTTGCTTGAATGATTTTTTGTGTCTCTTGTAAGATACGAAAAGAAAATTTAGACGCATCACTCTCGTTATTTAACTATCGAGTTTTTCATTTAACGTCAAGTCGTTTGCTTGCGCAACAATGGAAAGTTGAGTAGTTTCAAGATGACACTTTAATTGTGGTTTTATAATAGGGCAGTTTATTTGCAAAATTGACTTCATGGATGAAAGATCAAGCTCGCCTTTGCGAGAATTAACTGTAACAACGTGAACGGCTTAAAATTAATCTCCACAAGTGCGTAGTTTTTGGGTTGTTTTAAGCAAAGTTAACATTTTTAGATGTGAAGAGTGTTTTTCTGTGGGGTTCGTGTTTTTTTTTCATTCAGATGGGGTGTTAGACCAAAAAACTCGTGGTTGGAGAGCCTCACTTGGCCTCACTTCCGTGGAAATGCAAAGTGCTAATTTAGGAAATTCTTCTACGTGTATTGGAGCCCATTTCAGCAAAATTGTGAGCGTTAAAAGGGATCGTTTGAGTTGAGTGGGCCCACCTTTTTATTAACCAAGTATCTTACGTAAATTGAAATAAACTGAATCATCATTAAGGAAGAAAACTTCCAGTAACACACCATTGACGCAATAATCAATCGAGCCGATAGTTTAATTAAACAATTGATGTAATTTTAATTTAAATTTGTTTAAATTGAGATCTTAAAGCGTATCACAGTTTTGCAATTTGCAATAATAATAAAAGTTGAAATGTATTGTAAAGTCTGAGTTTGTTTTACTTTCAATTTCATACTATAGGTTCGTCACGCTTGAGAGTCAAATATAAAACGAAAACCATATAACTTTAATAAGGTGTAACGTACGGTATTAAAAAGAAATAATTAACTTGGAGCATTGAAAAAGAATTTATTTGTTGCACAAGAAACCGTAGGTAATTGTTTAAATTTGTCGTACCAAAAAATGACAGAAACCTTTGTTTGCGATACTAACTAACCTTGCTTTGATGTTGCAACCAAACGGACTTGACTAATTTTCAAAATAGACTAAAAAAATATATTTCCATCTACTATAAGGCGAAAACTTGATGCATTTCCGGGCGATGGTGGCAGGATGAGCCACCATGGCAACTTGCATTAGCTCTACGCAAAAACGGTTAGAATGTTTTTTGTAGCTTAGTCGATTATAAACAAATTTGGTGTGATGCAAAATTTTGCTAGGACCAATACTTTTTCGATAATGCCCGTCAGAAACTTGATAGCGCGAGGCGACGCGCAACTGCGTAATTCAAATGTCCCATTGGCTCTAACTCTATAGCTAAGGTAATTATCTGATTTTGGTTACAATAGGTACTACTAAAGCGAATATTTTTCAAACATCTCCACTTTGTATGAGATATTTGGAAAGCTGACATCCACAAAAATAACTAAATTAAGGACAAACAAATTGATTTTTATTACCCATCTTCTAATCTTCTAATAATGTCTCGATTGAATCGCTTAAATGGAAACGAATTAGCATCACTTTCGATTTATAAATATTTTTCATTCAAATAACTTTAATTGGGCCATTCTTTACCTTAAACGTGAACGTATAGAAATTGTATAGATACAAAACGTATAGTTGGTACTTCTATTGAAAATAACGTTGAAGTTCAAAGGCTAAAGGATGCACTTTCTATTAAATCAAAGAAAGTTAGCCGTTTATGCTTTTTTAATTTTATATATTATATTATAAACCATTGATTTACGTTACCCTAAGGTAATATTTATTTAGTAAAACAACAATTTCGATTCATTTTTCATACCTCATAAAATTCCCACAGCTTTCGTTGTTTTAATTTGCTACGCTTTGATTTCTTAATGTTCTTATTAAATAGTTATTAATGAACCGACACGTTTTTTTCTCACAGTTTTTCGATTTTGGATTTTTTTTATCTCCAACTCTGGTTTCTTGACGGGTAGGAAGTATTTTTTTGTGATTAATTATATTAATTGGTTCGAATATCGATACGTAAGTTATTTTCACTTTTTATGATTAGATTAAATCAATTAATATGTTATATGACTTCCTGTAGATTTTATATTTAATTAGAGGGCTTTTAACGTTTTTAAGACGTTTCCTATATAAGCGAAGGTATGCCTACTAGAGTAGTTTTCTCCATTTTCTCCAAGTGGGTTGTTTGAAGACGAAAACATTTTGAGATAAAAATTGTAGATACCTATAACTGCGATAAAAGCAATAATTATGGAACAAATGAGGCGATTTGATTTATTAAAGTGCACTTCGAAAACATTGATTTCTCTCAAAAGGTGCCAATTTAAAAAGTAATTCTGGAAAATTTTATTGTCTGTTACAAAAAAGTTCATTATCATAAATTTGTTATTTTTAATTCGTGTAAACAATTTTGTTTACAAAACAAGAGTTCTTCGTGGAGGGGGAATTAAAATTTCTTACACAAAAATGATTTAAGAGGATAAGGGGAATGCAATTTTGAATCTCTATGCCCAAAACCCAGCACAAACAACTGGAGAGGTTCCAAAACTTTGTTTTCAGTAATCTTTTTCGCTCTACACAGGTAGACGAAAGCTTCCAGAATAAGTAGACCTTCAACATCATGATTATGCAGCGTATGTTCGATTCTTTCGAGCTCCTTCCGTTAAAGGATGATTCTGGTTGGCATACTCTATCTAACATGTCTATACGACTATTGGGCTAGGTTTAAGATGGTTTTAGACTGATAAACCATCCAGAGTAGACCAGAAATAACAGTTCTAGGAAAGAGAACTATTACGACTTCTTTATAACTAACTTAATGCATTTCTGATTAACCATTCATGTTTTTATTTCGTAAATCAATTTAAACCTTGAACAGCGTAATTCAAGCATTAAAGAAGAAAATTGGTTTGGTATCTGTATCTGTTAAGCTTCAGATAGTTGAAATTTTTTGGTTAAATTATACTGTTTTAGCACAATGAAGAAGGCTGAGAGACTAAAGTCTTTCAGAGGACCACTTTGATATTCTAAGCTTGTAGAGGAGGCTCTGAAATTTATTATTTCCCTCTGGGAATAGAATGCTTTGCTGTAGGGCTCAAACATGATAATTCTAAGGAAAGAATAAATATTTGAAATTTTCTCTATGTGTAGCCTTTATGAGAGACCCCGAAAGCATGGAGTAGTAATAAGTAGTAAGAACTCCAAAGTCGGATGACGATAGTAGATATTGAAAGAACTGAACGACCTAGCGGAACGACCTAATTTTAGGATGGAAAAATTGTGACCACATGTCTGAGGCCTAAAAAAGACACTTGTAATTATTCTAGACCATAAACTTTTAACTCGCAAAAAGTTAGTGTTTAATGATAAAATTGTAGGAAATAAAATTTTATGAGTAATAATCATCGAAAAAATGCTTGGGTGTAATTAAACAGTGTAAAATAATTAAAACCGCGAGTTTTTTGCGGAAACTATTAAAATTAAACGTATGAGCCAGTTTTCTTTTTTGAAAAAAAAATAATTCGCTCGTAAAATAGTGCTTAGCCAAAAGGCAAAAGCAAGAGGTTTCCTTCCTCACAGGATACGGTTCCGGTTCGCCTGAAACTTAAAATACATCCGGAAATGCTCGCAAAAATGTCAACTGGAAATATTATTTTCATCAGTTTACGCTTCTTACACGTAACAAATAATTCTAATAGGCGCTAATTATTTTAAAATTCTAGTTAACAATTCGTGACTAACTACCAATAAATTAACTTTCCATAAAGTATTATTACTACACTTTTTTCGCTCTCCACCTTCGTGATGCATAAAGTTCTTCTCTGTGCCGGCTCCCGACTTTCTGTAAATTTAATTAATTATCGGCTTACAAAACACAATGTAATTGAGAGTTGATCGTAGAAAATTACGTCTTAAATTTAAATTAGCTGTAACCAAATCAGATTCGCTTTCGCACGACGGTTAATACCTAATTGAAATACGGTACACGCAAGAAAAAATCGAATATTTTGTATTCTAATACACCGACGGGGAGAAACTAACAAGAAATCGGAAAAATTAAATTTTTATTGGTGGAGAAATTATGGTGAATATACAAACAAATTTTCTACAAATTACAATTTGACCTCTTACCTCTTCTTTTATTCACTTTCTATTACAAATCGGGACGATTTATCGATTATTGGGTTATTTATGCATTTTTTTTGGATCTAACGTATTAATTAATGGGTACCTTTTATTTTAAGAGGATGGTAGCTCGTGACATTGATTCTTTTTACTTTCTAATTAAGTAGATAATTGCCGTAATTACATACTTTTATCGATAGGATTTATTGCACTAATTATTCAATGTGATTGTGCAAAATAATAAATTATGCAATTCGTAAAAATATTTTGATGGACGTTTGGTGAAACTGCTACAACTGTTCTTCCTGTTCATCCATTGTTCACTGTTCGCTACTCCTCCAAGCATCTTCATCTACCGTTACGAACGCTGCTATAGCTCTGACTACCGCCTGTTGTACGGCATTGTGGAAGTTTCGTGCCTTCTTTCGTCTTGAAAGGCCTGTATAAACCACGTATTATTCTTTGGAAGCTGGGTCTTTTCTTTGGGCACCACTATTTTTGGTAGCTCGCGCAGTTGCTGTTGTGGGTTACTATTATCAGTTCTTGTAGCTCGTGCATTGCCTTGTCCAACTCACCGACTGCCACGTTTGGGCTAATTAATTCTCTGGAGCCAACTTAAAATTGCTCTTTCTGTTTTATGGTAAGTTTCGACAACCCTTTTAAGGTATAGGCAGTGTCTTATGCACTTATTGAAACTTCAGTTGGGCTGCCAATGGAATTATAAAGAAAAAAAACTTTCCCCACAGTTCGTATGTCACCAAAAATACGATTCGACTCCTCTTTTAATTAATTAAATGCCACTTAATTTACATATTATAATTCATATAAATAGTGTCATATTAATATTGAATGAAATTTCGAATAAATTTCACTTTTAGAGACAAAAGGCCGACTAATTTTGTTGACTTTCTTAAATAGGTAGGTGCAACCTACATTTTGCCGATAATTTTGCACGCAAATTTCAGCTAAAAAAATTATGAACAATCAATTAATTAATTATTATAAATTCCACATTCCGTACCTAGGATAGATGTTGCATTATTGATACTTTCACTTGTAATTTTTTCTTCATAATTATAAACTAAGCATCCTGTTTTAACTTCTTTAATTTTTTTTAAATTTTCCAGTTACGAAATTAATGTGCAAATTGTTAATTTATTATGTATATGGGTGCGACCTTACAATAATTTTTATTCACATAAAGATTAATCAATAGATTACAATTCGAAAAACTATTTGAATGAGTTAATTAACTTTGCAGATGCAACTTGGATTATAAAATTTATTATTAGTTTTATTACCGGCTCGTTAATAGGTTTAATTTAACACTTAATTAATCGGAGTAATTAAATTTTGATTTACAATCAGCTTAATCCATTAGATAATAGATGTGATTTGAACTTTAAACTCAGGAAGGGCTTTATGCTAAAGCTAGAAGCTAGAACAATGATATATCTGCTGTCCAATGGTGATGTTCAAGGTATACTCTAGAAGCTTTCAATGCCGATAGTCACTGTCGAGAAAATTAGAACCCAAGGCACAAAGGAAAAGCTTTTAAATGTCGAAAACTCTAAATTTCTTGGTTTTACGCTTAAAATGGCACATTTGATAACGTTGACCGTGACTTTGGTAGTGGTCAAACCCCTGGAGCGTTTGCTGTTTTAATGGAAAAACCTCAACTTTGTGTCAATTTTCGTATAGATGACTATACTTCTCTAAAACGTGCTGGGCACTATTTTAAATTATTTTGGTCCACCTACAACGAAAAATCGAAACGAAAACCGCTCAAGAGCAGTGCGGTATGCGGTTAAACCTTTTAAACGTTGCCTATTAGTTTTAATTTATTTATAATTATTCCACAAATTATTTATCGTTTTTATTTGCTCAATAAGGGCATAAAGTAGCTTTGCTTTGTTTATTATACCACAGCGCATTTAAATCTTTCCTTCGATTAGCAAGTATAGTAAGATCCGTTATAAATGTTACAATGTGTAGATGTGATCTTGTTGGAAAAATTCGAATTTATGGCTTTCTTTTCGTTTAAACTTCGTTCCTTTGAATAACTTACCTTTTTTGCATTTTTAAATAAATTGGTTGTACAGCTTCGAACTCCGAAGAAGCAACTCGGTAACAGTGGGCTGTTAGAAGATTATAATGCTGACCACACTACCTTCAGTATTTTAGCATAAAAAATGGTCCATTCAGCAATTCAGCTTACTATGTGTTTATCATTCCCACACCCGCTTAACCTCCTATGTGCCTAATTTTTAATTTGAATTAACAAATTTGTTTTTTTTTCAGAGGGACGAGTTGAAGTGTCACGTGAAAACAAGTACCTGAGTACCTTAGCACCCGGTAAAGTGTTAGGAGAACTTGCAATTCTTTATAATTGCAAACGAACTGCTACTATTAAGGCTGCGACAGATTGTAAGTTATGGGCTATAGAAAGACAATGTTTTCAAACAATTATGATGAGAACCGGATTAATCCGACAAGCGGAGTATACGGATTTTCTCAGAAGGTACAAAGTAAATTGCGTTTAATAATTAATTAATTAAAAATTATTATTCTAGCGTGCCGATTTTCAAAAACTTGCCCGAAGATACTCTAATCAAAATATCAGATGTTTTAGAAGAAACTTTTTATGCATATGGAGATTATATAATAAGACAAGGTGCAAGAGGTGACACGTTTTTCATAATTAGTAAAGGTCGTGTGAAAGTAACAATGAAACAACCAAACTCACTCGATGAGAAATATATTCGTACTTTAGGAAAAGGCGACTTTTTCGGAGAAAAGGCCCTACAAGGGTAAGTTGAAACTGCAAATTGCATATAAATTAATTTTTTTCTAACACCCAAAGAGTATAGAATTGCTTCTCAAGGGTCGTAATTTTTTCCTTGGGAAGAGAAAAAGTGTTTCCTCTCAGGAATCCTAGTTGTGAGGCATGCCACATGGGTTTAATTTAAACCCCCACTCTTTAAAGCATAAAGTTTCTGCAGATGCTGCTTCTCCATGGGAAATCTTGTCGGCAGTCTGCACATTAGTTTCGAACGTTTTGACCTCGAATTGCAAAAACTAAATGTATTGGTTCTCCTTTACTGCAATTGTCATCTTTAGCATGGAAAAATATGACTAAAGTGTCGATGCAATAAGTGCATAATTAACCCAAATTTAGAGACGAGCTCTAAGCGCTTTCTCGTCGCACTATTTCTTGAAGCTTTTGCGACTTCTACAGCAGAAGATGTAGAAAAATTGCGTTTGCTACTTCCAAGTGCCTCAAATTTTTATCCACTAAACTAGATAATATCTAGATATCGAATTTGGTGTTTGGGTTGTCATAAATTACTTCAAGTTGGAATTATTGTTAGTTCCTTTTGGGTGTATAGAAAAAGATTAAACGTAAAACACTGAAGAGAGTCTTTTCTTCCATTGGATGTAAATAAACGACACCGACGGAAAAAAGGCGTCTCCTTCACTTGTCGTCATTCAAATAACTCTTTTTCATTAGGGACGATCTTCGAACTGCAAACATTATCTGTGATGATCCAGAAGGCGTCTCGTGTCTAGTAATCGATCAAGAAACCTTCACTCAATTAATATCAAATTTGGATGAAATTAAGAAAAATTACGAAGAGGAGGGCGAAGAAAGAAAAAGGTTAGTATGCAACATTTTAAACTATACTCTAATTTTTGTAAATTTACACGCTTTACATTGCTTTTTACGGGAAAATATCAAGGGTGAGTTGGTGCTCGACTTAAAAGCTTCACAAAAGGACGAAATTCTAATAAATTTTTTCTATTTTTAAGAGAAAACAAGGAGTTTGAGAGCGTACGTCTTTCTGATCTTCGCATCTTGGCTACATTAGGTGTAGGCGGTTTTGGTAGAGTCGAACTTGTGCAAATACAAGGAGATGCTAGTCGTGCATTTGCTCTAAAACAAATGAAGAAAGCTCAAATAGTCGAAACGAGACAGCAGCAACATATCATGTCCGAAAAAGAAATAATGGGCGAAGCGAATTGTGATTTTATTGTTAAACTATATAGGACTTTTAAAGATCGTAAATATTTGTACATGCTGATGGAGAGTTGTTTAGGAGGCGAATTATGGACAGTTTTGCGCGACAAAGGGCATTTTGATGACGGAACCACTCGTTTTTATACCGCTTGTGTGGTGGAAGCGTTCGATTATTTACATTCTAGAAACATCATTTATAGAGATTTAAAACCTGAAAATTTGTTATTGGACAATAACGGATACGTTAAATTAGTCGATTTTGGTTTTGCAAAAAAATTACAAAGTGGAAGAAAAACTTGGACGTTTTGCGGAACGCCGGAGTACGTCGCTCCTGAAGTCATTTTGAACAAAGGACACGATATTAGTGCCGATTATTGGTCGTTGGGTGTCCTAATGTTCGAATTGCTAACTGGAACTCCGCCGTTTACCGGAGCCGATCCAATGAAAACTTACAATATAATCCTAAAAGGAATCGACGCTATCGATTTTCCTAGAAATATCACGAGAAATGCTCAAGCACTTATTAAAAAATTATGTAGGGACAATCCGGCCGAAAGATTGGGATACCAAAAAGGTGGCATTAGCGAAATACAAAAACACAAGTGAGTACTACCGAACAATTTTTTAATTAGCCGAGTGTAATTTGTTTTAATTTTAGGTGGTTTGACGGTTTCAATTGGGAAGGCTTGTGTAATAGAACTTTAATTCCGCCAATTATCCCACAAGTTAAACACGTAACAGACACGTCGAATTTCGACGAATACCCACCAGATACAGACGGACAACCGCCCGACGATATCACCGGTTGGGACGCAAGTTTTTGATAATATCAATGTTAATGAAATTGGTACAAATTAAACTAATTTATGTGACTTTTAAGGAAGAGCTTAGTCTGTGTCCTATTCGATGTTTAATTTAAATGAAAGAAATTCAATTTTTAAATGTGACTGTGCCATTTTTAAAGTGTATTGTATATATTTTTTAATAAGTCTTGCCATTTGAAGGAAAATCCTAGTTTTGAATAGGCAAGTAAGAAAAAAACGTGGGCTTAAGAACTTATTATGTGTACTGCCTTAATTATTTAGTTCGTCAGTAGTGGCCATTTTTCTCAATTTGTACTGTTTTTGTTTTTTTAAATCGCTATTTTATGAAAACGCATGTTTTATAAATAAATAAAGATTGGAAAGTTTTTGTAGACTCTAAAATATTAATAATATTTTGTTGTATATTTTAAATGACTATAAATGTTACCTAAATGATTTTAATATTTTTTTATTAGAGTAAATAAATTGCAATATTGTTATAATGATTTATGTATATTAATTTTTGAATATTGTTTTGTACTAATAGTAAAAATTTAAAAAGTTGTAATATAATGAAAATGTTTAGCAATAATAAAACAATATTATGTATATGATCAATGATCAGTTGATAGTTTGGCAACTTGTAGGTAGGTACCTTTTATATTTCTCCCAAAATGTCATGTAAATGAAGTGCTACCGGGTTCATTCTTTGTCTCGTAAATTAAAAAATTCGACAACCTAAGACACTTCTTTAAAACTTACAGTAGCGGAGTTAGAACGGCTCTTAGATGAACGTTTGAACTTGGGAGCTACACCCGACAGCTCTGACAAAACCCAATTACCCATTGAGTAAGAATTCTTCTAAATTCAAATAATTTTGTCTACTCATAGCTTCAGAACCAACCAAGCTATTCTCAGACTTTTTTGAGGACGCCATAAAGGTATCTTTCGCCTCGCTTCGGTTATACTCGCTAAGCCACTGGTTTCAACTTCCTATAATTGAACTGTTCTGGAATCTTCAGACCTTGCAAAAATTGTAAGGCAGTGGTACGAGCCAGTGCCATGAAAATATGCAAACATAGTTATTATCAGCCTCAGAAGCTATAAATTTACCAAGATCGTTAGTGGATACAGTCTTTACTCCAGATAAGATTTTAAATGGATACTTACCCATGAGGAGAGAATTAGGTATAGTCAAGGGTTTATTAAGTAAGGAAAGGTCTAAGATCCAAAGATCTCCAGGAAGACACTATATAAAATTGCAGTAAGGCCTTGAAAAACTGAAAACCAGGCAATCGCTTGGTAAGGCAAACGCCTCTACTTATTTGCGTCTTTATACGATTCCAAAACAGCTTTTACTATGATAAGGTCTGCCAAGGTGTGACTGTTTCAGCCATGACATGGGTAATAGTTGTTTTTGCGACGATTTTCTGTAATCCTTGACTTTCTGCTACTTTTAGGCAACTGTTTCGGCACCTGACAGACTAACAGAGGGTGTCTCTTGTTTTCATCGGACTGTTGGTCAGTCCTATTGGAATGTTGCAAGAAGGAGCCTTTTAATCAATTAATAGCAATTCACCTATTTACGCACAATTGAGGTTGATGCTAGAGTACAGGAGAAGAAGATCAATGAGAGTCCGTCTATTCACACACAGGTCGTAGACCGTAAATATAAGCTGATTTTAAAAAATGCAAATATAGCAGTTCTATTCTTGAACAAAGCTAGCACTAACTTTCAGAAGACAGCCAATTTGACAGTTCATCTTACGTGCCTTGAAGGGGTCACTTACTAGTTATTAGCAAGCAATGGTAAGTTTTTCATTTGCGTCAAACGCTGCTGTTGTGAGATTGTAGGAAGATACGATTATTTTTCAATTTTCAAGCGCTGAAAATTACGTACTCAACCACACATTGCTTATTAACACAATTTGGAGTGTCAACAATCGGCATGTTGTGATTTTTTGTAGCCGAGATTATCTTTGGGCGCATGGGTTGGTGTTAATGGACTACGTATTGAACCCTTTGTGTTACCAGATGTTCCTTGGTTTTAACAGACTGAATACCATTGTTCTTTTATGAAACCTTCTCTCAGGTCTTCTGAAGACTATATTAGTGCACACTACAAAAATTCTCGACTTTGAGGATTTTCACAACTGGATTTCTCATTCGGTTTGGTTTCAGTAAGTGTTCTCGTGACGTTGAGTGTTACGAAGAGTTGACTTTAATCTCCAAAGAAGATTCAAAATTTCCATTTTTGATTAACAATTATAAAGTTAAGTTTTAATTATTTCGAAGTTTTAAATGACGTCAATTGAAGAAAATGATTAAAAATCTTCAACTTTTCCAATTACGTTTTGCATAAGACACTTATTAGATCCTACTATTAAAGTATTATTATCTATTACGGCGATGTTTGAATAGCGCAATAAGAGTTAAGTTTGAAAGCCCACTTTTGCGAAGCGTCTGTATGATTAGTTGTTAGGGTTCTTGATGAATGAATAAATTTGTGCTTAGAAATGGTTTGTTATTGCATTTGTAATGTTCGTAGACGTAATTTAGTTAATATAAACCGTAAGTTATATAATTTACCCAATTACTTTTTTACTATTCGAGTTACATAACCGAATAATTATTTTTAGACTCGATCGGAAAAGCGTTACAAATTTTTCTTCTTCCAGTAGCAATTTAATTTTTTTAATGTCTTTAAATTGTAACGAAAATAATAGCGCCGAGCGTAAAATCCCACATGTTAAAGTAAAAGAGAAAATTTTACTAACGGAAGAGACTACATGCGGTATTTGGATTATAAATGGAACATTTCTCCAAAAATTTGCCAACAAAAAAGCCTTCGTCTTCTTGTACGGTTTACTTGGGTGCGTTTTTGGAGCCGCTTCTGCTTACTTTAATGGAACTATAACAACTGTCGAAAAACGATTTAAAATACCTAGTAGAACTACAGGTTTCTCACTTTACTTAACTTTAATTGGTCGTTTTGTAACTTCAAATTGTGTTGTAGGAATAATAACGGTTGGAAACGATTTGAGTCAATTATTTATAACAATCGGCTTGAGTTATTATGCTGGAAAGAAACATAGACCTAGATGGATGGCAATGGGACTTTATACTGTCGTTATATTTTGTTTACTATCGGCTCTTCCCCATTTTTTGTACGGAGCTGGAGAGGACGCTTTGTCGCTCACAGTCGAATATGCGAATATGTACAAAAATAATGCCACGTTGGACCCTTTACGTAAACAAAGGAGTAAAACGTTGTGCAAATACGACGAACTGGATGAAGATATTTGCGAAGCCCATTCTGGAACTTACGCACCTCAGTTGATACTTTTCCTAGCACAAATTATTGCAGGAATTGGTGGTCCATTATATTACACTTTGGGCTACAGTTATATGGACGACAATATAAGAAAATCCAAAACCCCCGTTTTAATCAGTTAAGCTTATGGCGCTTCAACAGAACCTAATTTTTCAACATCTGCTTTTAGGTATTTCATATTTTTTAAGGCTTTTGGGTCCTGTTACTGGTTACACTTTAGCTTCGTTTTGTTTAAAATTGCCAATATCGCCTCATTTAACTCCAAAGATTGATAATAACGATCCAAGGTGGTTGGGCGCATGGTGGCTAGGCTGGACGATTTTAGGTTTAATCATTTTCATTTTGGCTTCGTTGTTAGCTTTGTTTCCAAGAACACTGCCCAGAGCTGCTGCAAGAAGAAAACTACGTTCGATGTCGCAAGAAGACGAAGAGGGTCCAGAACTTCCGGCAACTTTCAAAGGTTTGTTACACCATTACGAAATTGAAATATTCTGAATTTTAGTGTGGTGCAAGTAAATTCTTTTCAGATATGATGTCAACGTTTAAACGCGTCTTAAGCAACTACACTTTAATGTTAAATAATTTTGCTTCCGTTTTTTATTTTTTGGGCTACATGCCGTTCTGGATGTTTATGCCTAAATACATCGAGTCTCAATATAGACAATCAGCTTCGACCTCTAGTTTAATAACCGGAACTTCAATTTTAATTTTTTCTGCTGTTGGAATTCTCGTATCAGGTATATTAATTAGCAGATACAAACCTAGTGCTAGGTTTTTGGCCGGATGGAACGTCATTGTGGGCGCCATTTCTGTTTTGGGCATCATATCTTATGCGTATTTGGGCTGTACGGATAATAACAATAAGATTGATCTTCTTCCTAGTGGAGAGTAAGTAATTGAAGTCCAGTAGTAAACTATCAGGCCTTCAGAAATTAACGGTTGCATAGAAAAATTCCGAACAAAAAGTTTTGAAATCATTGACATATTTCAATTGTCCTACCTGAATTTTGAAGAGAAAATTTTATTCCATTACAAACTGGCCAAAAACTTTTTGATCAGTTTTCTATATAAAATGTCTGTCGGCTGGACTCTGGATTATTTAGAAAGTTATTGAATTTGAGCAGCTCAGTTTTCAGGTTAAATCCATTACAAGCGTGCAATGCAAATTGCGGTTGTGATTACGTAAAATACAACCCAGTCTGTTCTGAGAATGGCGTTACATTTATTTCTCCGTGTCACGCTGGGTGCAAACAGGAAAAAGTAATAAACGGGTCCAAAATCTATTCAGATTGTTCTTGTGTGCGAGGCAACAACCTGGAAAGTCCGGGAATCGCTTATCCTGGAAGTTGTCCAGTCGACTGCATGTCTGCATTTCGTTTATTTATAGCAGTTATCTGTGTAGTTAAATTCATTTGGGCTACTGGAAAAGCTTCAAATTTTCTAGTATCGATGAGGTAACTAGCTGAAATTGTAAATTGTAAAACTAAACCAGGTTCTTTCAGATGCGTCGACAAGCATGACAAGCCCGTAGCTATGGCTTTCGGCATCACCATGATGAGTTTATGTGCCTTTGTACCTTCTCCAATTTTATATGGAATTATTTTGGGTTTGTTTAATTTTACCAAAAAGTAAATATCTCCACTAATTTGAGTTTTACAGATAAATCGTGTTTATTATGGGGAAAAACTTGTTCGGGGAATGGAAACTGTTGGTTGTACAACGGAGACGTTTTAAAATACACCATGAATTTTACGGCAGCTCTATTTGCAACTATAGGAACTCTGTTTGATATTGGTGTTTGGTATTCCGTTAAAAACCTGAAAATTTTTGATGACGACGATAAAGAAGAAGAATTGGAAAAAATTTGATGCTCGATTACAAACTAGTTCAATTAAGTATTTTAAATAAATATATTTGTTGTTAAAAAATATATTTTTGTATGTAAAGATATCTGTTTACTTAGTGTTTCTCCTAAAACGATTTGACCTTATAGAAAATTTCTATTGTTGTTGCAGCAATTTTTATGAAAATGCGGGTTTATAAAAGTACCTACCTGCTTGTTTTATAAATCTACTTTCCTTTACAGTTTTATTTTAACTATCTCACTTTTGTCTAGTTACTCCAGAGGAACACAACATGTAAGTTTCCTACGAATTTTTGCTTTCTTAAACTTATATTCATTTTAGATTTAGATGACACTGCTTTGGATAAGTTTGGGCCTTTCCATAGCGCTAGGTATAATGACTAACGCAACCATTGCACCAGACAACTTTAAAAACACCACTTTGGCTTCCAACAACAACACAAATTTAACACGAAAGCCTAAATCTCTATGGTATCCCGTTTCATACAAAGCCACAACAGATCTCACCATCTCATTGCCTCAAACTACCAAACTTTCTAAAACAAACGATCCAAGTAAAGTGCAACTCGATGGGTTTATAACAAGTTCTAATGATTTAGAAGGAGTGGCTTCAACCAAAATCGAAAAACGTAGTCAAAAACAAAGAAAATTGAACAGTAAATCGAAATCCAAAAATCGAACTACTGCGAAACCAAAACGACGTACGTATTCTAACCTGAGGAAGAATTTAAATTATAGATCGAATTCGCGTTCACCGTACACTAACGAGTACAGATTAAGACCCTTTGCACCTCTACCGTACTTCCCTTATACACAAAGACAACAGTTGAGAAGAAGGCCTTCTGTGAGACCGTTAAACTATCTATTTTACGATTTTAACGATTATTACGACTATTTAGACGATAGACAACGTATTCGAGACTACCAAGAGTATGATTCTAACGAAAGTTTAGAAAACTTAGATGAAGAGAATGACAGTAGAGAGAGAGCTAATGCTGAAAGTGACTTAACTACTGAAATGACGACAGTAGCAACAACCGAAACTACAACACAAGCTAACGTTACCGAAACTACAACACAGTGGCATGGATATTTTTATGGCTATGGACCTTCACATGGGCACGAACATGTAAGTATTACTTATGCACCGTGGCAAAGTGGTGGAGGTCAGCCTTGGCATGGTCAACAAGACTTCTCAGATCCTGGCCATTTTAATGAATATTTTTTGAGGTCTTGAGTTAACAATGCTACAGTAATAATTTAAGGGTGTAATGGGTTTAAATTAAGAGTATTTGTAAATTCTGTATAAATAAAAATTCAGCTTTTGTTTTTAATTATACCAATCTTTCCTGGCATGTGTCCAGTTTAATTTTGTTAGAAATTAAAGCACATTCTGAAACATGACATAAAATTTTATTGAACTTTCTCCTCTTAAAAATAAAAATATATACATTTAAATATGCCACTCTCTAAGTACTTTTATATCTGCTAATCTAATAAGTTCTAAACCTACTATAACAAATTCTTTTGTACGTATGGCTGCCTTATAAAAAATCACAATCACGAATTTTACAAAAAGTCCATTAAGTGAGACATTAGTCCTTATACATAAAAACACAGCAATTTTCTAATTAATAAAGCACTAATTACAATATCTACAAATACTGTACGGTTTCAAAAATAAAAACTTCTCCATCATTTCCTCCTTTTCACTTTAGACCTTCCTTTCTTCTTCTTACTATTGCTACTTTCGTGTTTTTTTACGCTTTTTGTTGTTTTTGGAGCCGGTATAGTACCGGGACGTTTAGGTACTAACAAGTGTTGTTCCACCAAATCGGCTAACTTACCCTGTTCGGCCAACATCGAAAGAAAGGTACAGACAAATTCATCATAATTGTGCGTACGTCTACAATCGTCAACTTTATATTTATTTTGCTTGTCATTTTCGTCTTTTAGACTAATTTCACAAATGCAAATTTCATTTTCCAAATTTCTTAAAAGTGCTAGAAGGTCTTGAGGCGCAAAAGTATGAGGCTCTAAAAACTCGGGGTTCTTCTTTTCTGCTACGACTGTATCGCCATCGCTTGTACGTACTCGAGCATGTCCAGTATTAGAAATTGATTTTTTTAAATTTCCACTAACATCGTTGCACTGCCGTTTTCCATTAAGATTGATATCTAAAAACAAATTCATTAAATACTAAATAATGATTTGTGGAGCTACTCTTACTTTTATTAGAGTCATCATTTGCCATGCGAATGACGACGAACCTTTTAAAATCTTTTGAAAGCGGGCTATTTTGCGAAGCAGCCCAATTCCACGCTTGTGTTGGCGAATTAAAGGCAGATCCAATTTCAGACGACGTATCGGTACTCGATGTACTCGGAGCCGGAGACGTTTGAATAGTTAAAGGCGTCGAATAATCTAAAGGGCACAACATAACTTTCTCCTTAATTTTTGTTGCAACCACTTCTAATTTCGTCGACTCTTCCACCTTTGGCTCACTTATACAGGTCGTACTACTTGTACTCGAACTGCTCATTGCAACGATATCCATAATTTGTGACTTAACTTCCTCACTTGGTGCTTCTTCTTCTAACTTTGCTTTCACCTCGGCTTCCTTTTCTAACTTTGCCTCGGAGTTATTTTTGATTTTCATTAATTGTTGCAACGCGTCTAAGACAATTTGCTTATTCGTTTTCAACATTTTGAGTTTATGAGTAATTGCAAGACGTCGATCTGGCACGACTGCCATCAAGTTGAATTTAATATCGTGACACTGTTCACCTGCCGAACTTCTTAAGCGCTCGCTCATTACGCTACGAAACTTTTCGGTCCAGTCCCCGAGCTCGTTCCAAGGTCCGTGATCGATCGGAAACGGTTTTAAACCGTCCAATTCAAACAATTTACCGTTGATTGGTACAAAACTAACAAAATGAAAGGCTTCACCGGTGAACCGACCGGTCGACACACTACTACCTTTATCTAAACGCCTTTTTGCTTGAGGCATTGCATGTGAATTGTGAGCACAAGCCAATTCCGGCGTATTTCCGATTGCCCAACCTTTATTTTCTGGCGACATTCCGTGTGTGTGCTGTTTTAAACGGCTTAAAGTATCTCCTAAATGTATATTAGGGCAATTAAGAAGAATAGATATAAGAGCATGAGTTGCACAACTATTAGGAACCATTTGTTGAGCGAAGAAGATATTGTTGACAACTTCTTCGTCTTTTACAAATATTTCGGTTTGTTCCACGACCTTTCTACGAGAACGCCTCTCTTCGATCCATCTGAATAAGAATATAAAACCGTACACCGGGCTATCTAATGGTTTATGCAAATCATAAATTTCTTCGACTTGAACTCCTTTCACACCAAAGTCTTCTAATAAAAGTGTAAACAAACCGGGATCGCTTTCGAGTTCCAACCATCCTTCTGTTAGCTCTTTTATGTCTACGGGCATTTTAAAAATCTTGTTAAGCACCAAAGTATACAACAAAATTAAGAAAACTCATAATTTTTAAGCATTATCAAGCTAAAAAAGTAAGGCTAGGTTACTGCTTCTGATTTGCGCAAAGCATAGGCGCAAAGCAGATTCCGCAAATTCTTTTTACCACAGCTCCCAGTGGTTGCCAGGATGCCAGGTTCCCAATTCCCAGTGACCCAATGACATTGTCATGAAAATGTAGAGATCTGTAATTAAAGGGAATTTTTTGAAATGCGGTATTTGGAATAAATATTTCAGATAAAAGTAAATTAAAATTTAAAAATTCCAGCAATAATCAGATTGGCGTAATTTCTTTCCATTCTCATTAGAATTTAAATTTATCTAAAGCGAATCTTTGACATTCGTACAATCGGTGTTTTTGAAAGACGTCTCACGTTTGATAGCATGACAGCAGCGCGTCACAACCTCACAAAATAAGATCTGTAAAAAGTCCTTAAATGACCTAGAAGGGGTCGAACGTTATTTATTAGTTGTCGTGTTTGATTAACCGTGAAAGTTTTTTGATTTTTTAATTAACGAATTATTTCGAATCCAATTACGATTATAGAAAAATGTTGCGAACGATTATAGTACGAAGTGATGTATTTAAGGGGTCATTTAGAAGGGCAATTAGGGGAAATATTAGAACTCTCAGTGTGCAAGTTACAAAAATACGGCACTTAAATAGGTACGTTTTTGAATTATTTATTTAGAAAGGCTTTATATAACTTTTGGTTCTATTTTTAACTCAGATTTTTTTGAAATTCTGTACTTGATCTAATTCTCTTGGCAGGACACTTTTAAAACCCGATTCTCATAAACAATGGCAATACAAAATACTACGAAATTATTCCAGCGGTTTACCGGAACACACAAAAGTAACGTTACCGGCATTATCACCTACGATGGAATTAGGTACAATCGTAAGTTGGGCAAAGAAAGAGGGTGATAAACTTAGTGAAGGCGATTTACTGGCTGAAATTGAAACTGATAAAGCTACGATGGGCTTCGAAACGCCAGAAGAAGGTTATTTAGCCAAAATTTTAATAGCCGCCGGTACTAAAAACGTCCCTGTCGGGAAACTAGTATGCATTATCGTCGAAAATGAAGGTGACATAGCTGCATTTAAGGATTATAAAGATGATGCTTCGGCTGCACCTTCTGCACCTAAGGCGTCGGTTTCGGCTCCTTCTCCTGTTCCAGCCACACCACCACCTCCAGTTTCCTCGCCACCACCTGTTAGTGCACCATCCTCTTCTCAAGACACGGGAAGAGTTTATGCCAGTCCGATGGCAAAACGATTAGCCGAACAACGTAATATAAGACTGCAAGGTAAAGGCACTGGTTTATTTGGTTCGATCACCTCAAAAGATCTTGATAAATTAGCAGCTCCTTCTGGTGCTGCCCCATCTGTTACGAAGACATCTGCACCACCTAGTGGGGCTGCATATGTGGACATACCTATTACTAATATTAGAGATATTATTGCGAAGCGACTGTTGCAATCGAAGCAAGAGCTTCCACATTACTACGTTACCGTCGATATTAATGTGGATACAATAATGGCACTTCGTCAAACTTACAATAAAAAATTGGAAAAGGAAGGAGTTCGGTTAAGCGTAAATGATTTTGTAGTTAAGGCGGCTGCGATGGCATGTAAAAAGGTTCCCGAGGTCAATTCTTCATGGTTAGGATCAGTTATTAGGCAGTAAGTTGAATTAAAGTTTTATGGTAACTTTTATTACTTTCTTAAAGCCTGATTTGTACGTATAATTAATTTTTAGGTACACTAACGTCGACATTAGTATAGCAGTCTCTACAGATACAGGTTTAATAACACCGATAGTATTTGAGGCAAATAATAAAGGAGTTTCAACAATTAGTGGTGAAGTAAAAGCTTTAGCAGCTAAAGCAAGAAATGGCAAATTACAGCCTGCCGAATTTCAAGGTGGCACTTTCAGCATATCTAATTTAGGGATGTTTGGAGTATCTCAGTTTACAGCAATTATTAATCCTCCCCAAAGCTGCATTTTGGCAGTCGGAACAACTCAGAAACGATTAGTTTTGGATGAAAAATCAGAAAAAGGGTAAGTTTTTTCTTTTTTCTTTTTAAATATTTTATTCGATATTTATTAAATTTTAGGTTTAAAGCCTCTGATTTCATGTCGGTAACATTAAGTAGTGATCATCGAGTGGTCGATGGTGCCATTGCAGCTCGGTGGTTACAAGCGTTCAAACAACATCTTGAAGATCCCGTTTCAATGATAATTTAGATAAAATAATTGTCACTTGTTAATTTAAGTGTAGTTTTTTTGTTTGGAACGCCTTAAGTTGAAAGTGTGTAATAGTGGAGTTGGAAGGGACAGAAACGCTTTCAAACTGCCATAGTTAAAGTAAAAACATTTAGTATTAAGGGTTAACTTAATTGCACTATTGCGATGAAAGATTATTTGCTTTTACCCATCATGCAGGCAAAACAAATTAGCTGACATATTTTATTAAAATTTTATTGTAAATTATGAAGAAAAACGAATTTTTAAAAGTGTACGAAACTGTAAATTACCTGTAAGTTGGAATTGTATTATTTTATTATAATATATTGGGGCGCTATTTATTTAAATACGGATATTGACATTGGTTTTTAATGTTTTAAAATTGTTTTTTGGATGAAGTTTTTAAGTTTATAATGTTACTTGTTAATTACATTTTATATTAAATTTTTTTGCTTGTTGATCGTCAGTTGTATATCTGTATATAAATGTTACAAGTTGGTAGAAGTCATACTTCTTTTTTCATATGTGTATTATTAAAGATAGTAAGTAGTTTGACAAGCTTTTATGAAAGGTACAGCCAAGAAGTCATTTTGGAAGAGCTCTTATACCCCCCTGTATACATAAATATTTATTTATTTAGTCTTTAGTTATGCTTCCATGTACCCATTCGTAGGAGCTCATCGTTATAAACAGAAAGTTTCTTATTTGGACAAAATGATGTCGAGAAACTTTAGTTAGTAACAATTTCTCATTAAGTACTAAATTTTATCCGCAACCGTTAAATAATACACTTATTACCTCCCTGTATTAATTACTAAGGAAGAATCGGAATCTCGCTTCATTTCATAATGAATAATTTTTAAACTTTGACCTAACCTCACTTTCAAATTATTTTGACGTTTCTATTTCTCTCGATAATAATTGTCAAAGATCATGGGAATATTAACAAAACTGTGATTATTGAAGTTTAAAACCGTACTTTTAGTTTAGAATAGAAACATAATCAAATGCGTTCATCAGTTAGCTATATCCTTTCGTCTACAACATCCGAACCAAACATGTCTCATCCCGATTACGAACAATATTCACACGATCATGCAGCCTTATTGATATTAGTTAAGCAAATTGGCTCACAGTTAAAGAACAAGGTGTTTAACAAATTCTACGATCGGATTTTACGTATTAATAACGTAAAGATAACTGACTCGCAGGGGCAAATAAGAAATATATTGATACGTTATGTTAAAGAATATCCAGTTGAAAATAACGACTGGGGCGATTTTCAAACTCATAGACGATTGTTAGGATTAGTGTCTTTAGGAAAATACGATTCTCAACAAGAGCTGAATGAAATATGTCGTGTTCATGAAAGCCTTAAAGTGAAGTATACTAGCACCCTTTACGACTCTCGATGTCTCTTATTTGGTGTTAACGACGAGCGTGAATATCCTGACGATAACAGCAGCTCGGACGACCCCAGTGTAAGTGAAGAAAAGCCAAAAGACGATGAAAGCAGTACCGAAATTGAAAATCAGGAAAAATTTACAACTCCTAGCAATTTTAAGACTCGTGCCATGTTTTATAACGAATCGGAACCGTGCTCAGATTTAGAAAGTCAACTAATCGAATTCATCAACTCGTTATTTTGGGTTTTGGAATCGAAGCGACTGGAAAGGTCGCGCGAAAAACTGGAAAGAGTGACACTTCTTTTGGCTCCTTTTGAAAAGAAAGATTTTGTCGGTTTAGATATGGATTCGCGTAACAATAAAAAACGTTGTACCGGACGTATGACTAAACATTTAGGTGATTTGTGTTTACAAGCAGGTTTGTTGACGGAAAGTATTAACTATTATCATAGTTCCGTGGAAGTTTTGAAATCTATCAACGATTGGCTTTGGTTGGCTGCAGCCTATGAAGGTTTATGTGCAGCTTCGGCCTTGGTTCTATACCCGAATATTCAAAGAAACGTATCTTTACATCGTAATTCGAGCTTGCAAGAAGGTTCTCCCAAACGATCAAATTCAATTTCTTCTCCCGTCGAAGTTGTTAAAAAGGATATTTTAAATATGTTGCCACCTGAAGAAATATCTAAAAAATATAGAGAAGCCATAATACATTACAGCAAATATCAAAATGCTGGTAAGTGTATTGCAGATATTATGTAGCTTTGGAGCAATAATAAAACCACTTTTAAGGTATAATTGAAACTGAAGCAAGTTTTAAAGCAGCTAGAATATCTGTAGAACAGAATCATGCACTTCAAGCTGCAAGTTTCTTGCAAAACGTAGTTTTTATAAGTTTAACTCTATCGGAGCAAGAAAAAATTCAGAGGTTTGAAATGCTTTCTGATCTGTATATCCAAATTGGCTTTACACGTAAAGCAGCATTTTGTCAAAGGCTGGCTGCCACAAGATACGTCACACCACAAAATCCTACTCCAAATTGGAATCAATGTTACAATCTTATTTTACAGAGTTTTCCCGGGCATAAAATTACCTTGGATCCTACCGAAATTTGTAACAACGAGGTTCAAATGGGTAAGCATTTTATTTGAAGAGGATGGTATCGTTAAAACTTATAGTCTGCTTTTATAGGTTGGCCAGCTTTACAAATACAACTTTTACAAGAATTAGTGGTGGCTGCTAGACGCATGGGCCATTCGGCCTTAGCCACTAGACATATGACATTCTTATTGCAAACAATGTGGCAACACTTATCACCATCGGATCAGAAAGAATTTGCTTTACAATTGCAGGTAATTTTCTACTGGCTTAAAAGTTGTTTTAAGGCACATCAAACTAATTTTAGTCGTTGTCCTCACAATGTGAAGGTGCTCCTGTACCGTTAGTTCTCGATAATGGAACTGTTATACCTCCAGCAAATTTAAGTAATGTTCCTGTTTGTATCGGCTTTACTTTACGTAATCTACCGCCCCATTTACAACCACGTAAAATTCATACGCTAAAGCAAGATTGTGGGCCATTCTTGTTTACTCCAATAAAGTTTGGCAGTTTGGAAAGAAGAAGTAACAAGCCACAAAGCAAAATGGGTCAGTTTTGACTGTGGTATTTAATACTTAGCTAATTGAACCGAGTTTTAGATTTTATGTGGGTTGAAAATGACGCCTGTGAAGTGACTCTTAAGCTCATTAATCCTCTTCCATTCGAGCTTAAAGTTTCAAATATGAGGTTACTAACATCTGGAGTCGTATTTGAGTCCATACCTGAAACGGTTCTTTTACCCTCAGAAACACCGACATCGATAACTTTGAATGGAACTCCTAAAGAAAACGGTGAACTCGAATTGTTAGGCTACAGCACACACACATTAGGAGTTAAATCAAATTGTCGTTTACGATATATGCCAAATTTTTTACCCATGTATAGCATAGAAATCATTCCGACACTTCCAACAATTGAAATTAAAACTTCCTTACCGCAGAGCGCCACTTTTTCGTCTTTTCAAAATTTTGAAAATGTCGTAACTTCTGCAAGTATAAGTTTATACAATGGCGAAAGTAGCGAGTGCACTATAACGATTACTAATACAAGCAGCGTGCCAATCGAAATGCTCGAAGTGTCAATTCAAAGTGTTTTGGAAACCTCTTTACAAGATCAAATATTTAAGTGGTCTAAAGAAAATTTAGACAGTCAACTACCGCTTCAACCGAATTCGTCTGCAAGCTTAACTCTTTACTTATATTCGGCTGCCAACTTCTTGGCATCTGGTTATGGCCAAACAGAATTAAGTAGTGGAGTTTTTGGAAGTTCACATCCCAGCAGCATTATGTCCATGTCGGCTGGGCCGAGCTCCTTACCATCGAGACTGAATTCTCCAATTCATAATATTATGGGAAGCAGCTTTCATGGCACTCGACGAAATGAGCTCAATGCCAGTTTTAGGTACTTTTTTATCAAATTATAAATTGTAGGTTTGTTTGTATTTATTTTGATTTTCAGGTCGTCGAATTCCGGTCAGTCGAGCATGATGACCGGTTACAGATCACCTGGAGCTCTTACTTTACCCCAGCATGCCGCCTCTGCCGTAGTTGAAGGTCAGTTGCAATTGCGGTACAGTGGTGGAAAAGGATTGGAAGTTGGTTACTGTCGAAGTTGTTCAGTATTTATAACTCTCGAAATGATGCCATCATTACAAGTCACAAATTGGGACGTTTTACCTGCCGAAACGTAAATTTGAACTCAATCCAGAATTTCTGATAGTAATTTTGTTTTCTTAAAGACCATCTCAATTTTACCTGGTGTTGGATATAGCAAATTTAACGTCTCAGGAAATGGAACTTCATTACACATCTTCTAAACATATGTTGATTGAAGGACACGAAAGTTGTCGCGTACCTGTACCTGTTAATCGTTGTCCATTATCTAAACTGACTAAGCTGTACATGGATCAAAAAACTGGACTCGACGATCGATTAGATTTGGATAAAATTTGTTCCGAACACATAGCTAACCTCGTCGATCTAAGGTGGCAGTTGCAGTCTATAAATATCCAAGGTAGAGCAACTCTAAAAGGAATTACTTTAACTCCCAACATGTTAGACATTGTACGAATGTCGCCTTTAAATTGGGGTAAGTTTTGCAGAAAAAGTAGGTCCGGGAATAATTGTACGAGGTTTTAGAAGTAAATGTTAATGGAGATTGTATAAAACCGCAAGAAGAAGTTATCTGCGATGCTGGTGACTGTATAAACGTACGTGTAAACATAAGCAACAGTTTGGATAAGCCTTTGAGACAGTTGATGCTTTCTATTCAGTTTTATCAGGATCATCAAAATGGAACTCACAACTATAGATTGGAAACGAGAGTAGTAATTATTGGATGTACAAAGTAAGGTATCATTCCAATTTTTAACGATTTTTAAACACTTCTCACTGTAGGAAGGTTCTCGAGACATTAGAGCCTCAAAGTAGTGCATGGCATACATGCAATGTTTTGTTTCTTACGCCTGGGCATTATAAAATGGACATTCACTGTTCAACTCCCGATAACTCTGCAAATTCAGCAGGGCTAACGGGGACTACAGGCCATATTTGGAGATACATTCCTGCCGTTGACGTTAATGTTAGTAGTTAAATTATTTAGGTTTTTGGCTAATATAATTGTGTTTATAAAAATGATAACTGTACAAAATTAAAACCTTATTTTACATTGTCATTGTATTGTTCTCCTGGGTAATTAATCTTGTACTTTATTTAAAAATATTTACTAGCCTAATGATTACACCACTTTTTGAACATACAATCTTATTCAATTTCTCCTAGATAAATCTGCTTATCGCTAGAACCAGACATTACTATAGATTCGTTTGGATGAAAATCAATATCGTTAACACTTCCATTGTGTCCTGGTAACTTATAAATAATACGTCTTGTTGTAGTATCCCAAATGTACACAAAACGGTCTGCCGAACCGGCACTAACTTTACTACCGTCTGCAGACCATGCACAACGCAAAAGATTTTTCTCGAAGTTATGTTGATGTCCAGTAAAGACTTTAACGCATCTTTCTTGAGGAGCATATGGCCGAATATCCCAAATACGTAGCGTGTTATCCATACCATTTGAAAGGAGGTACGAACCATCGGGACTTAAACATAATCCAGTAACGGTGTCTGTATGTCCATGCATCGTATACAAAATTTCATTTTTTCTAGCATCCCACACTTTAATATCATTATCGATGCCACCACTAAAGATTTGTTCGCCTGTATCGTTAAATGAAACTGCTGTGACCTAAAATAGACGTGTTAGTACAATAAACACTTTTACAACAAACAAATTATACTTGGTATGTGGAATTCATAGCCGAGATATTATTACGCTTTCTTATATCCCACAAACGAATAGTGGCATCATCTCCTCCAGAAACCAAAGTTTGAGGACCCCTTCGAGTACCATGAACAGAGTTAACAAACGTAGTGTGTCCCTTAAACTTTTTTATTCGTTCTCCAGTCGCAATATCCCACAAACCAAGTGTATGATCGGTACTAGCAGTATAAACTTGTCCACCGTCGGGAGTAAAGTGAAGTTCCATAACTGCTCCGGTGTGGCCAGACATAACCGATAAATTTTCACATTCTCCATACACGGACCATAAGACTAGGAATCTTTAATTAATTTAATTTAAAAAACAAACTAACAACTTACATATTCGACGATCGAAACCTGTTGATACTATGTATTGTCCTTCGGGATGAAACTCTAAGGAAAATATTTCGCCTTCGTGACCATCTAATAACATAATAGGAGCAAACAAATTTGAGGTACGAGCAGCTGCCTGAAGAAATGTATTTTAGAGAAGTTTAACGTCCGAGTATGTTTGTACTTACGGTTTGTACTACTGCTTTATTTCTAGTGCTCGATACTGCAACTTCATTTTTGCTACGTTTATTAACTGGCACAAGAGCAAAATCGTCCGCTTTACGTTTTTCAACAACCATTTTCACGAAAATATTAATATATCTCTTTTCGCTAGTTTTGAGCACGTTTTGAGGTTATAAACAATTTTAGGATTTGATAAATCAATCACTACCAACATACTGCAACATACACAGCATACCAACGATACCAACTGGTACTGTCATTTGTTTGTCACTAGTCACTAGTTTAGCATAAATTTAAAGGTTATGTTATGATTTGTGCTATGTGACTTTATTTCCTTTATTTATTGTTTGAGCGCGAATGCGGTTTGGATGATTAATTACTTTAAGTTAAGGATATGTTATTTATAAGTATCTAAAAAAATGGAGAATAATACGATAAATTGTTCCGCCACTTTGGAATGGACGAATCTTCAGGGAGTAACTCAACGTAAGCAAACTCTCAAAACTGCCACATTAAGACTGATCAGAAACGAATTTCAAGACTTGTACTTAGAAGCAGCGGCAGATAAAAATGCTCCTATAAGACTGAAACTTAAAGGTATTAACGTGCATAACAAATTTATGAAAGAAGGTAAAGCTTCTATAAAGTTTCAAGAAGATAGATGCAGTATTTTTATATCGAACGCACCCCCGTCACAGTTAGTCCATTTTTTACGTATAATATTTATTAAAATGACGGGTGGGAAAGTTGACTCCGCTAATACATCTTTAAGAACTCAACTTTTGTCCAATAAGAAAAAATCTTTTGAAGAAATTAGTCCGGTGACTAATGCCGACATCGATCGTGCAAAAGCAAAAGTTTCTAAAGCAACTGACACGACTCCTTCACCTTCTAGTAGGAAAAGAAAAATGTACGAAGAAAAAGGCGACGTTAAAGCTCCTGCTGCTAAAAAATTGTACGCTTCCTCTCCAATCCCAAATGAAGTTATGACGCTGGAACAAACTGAAATTTTAGAAGCTTGTTTGGCCGGTGGTAATGTATTTTTTACCGGCAGTGCAGGTACCGGAAAAAGTTATTTGCTGAAAAAGATAATTGCGTCTCTTCCACCCAACGCCACTGTTGCGACTGCTTCAACTGGTGCGTATTGTTTTGTTTGCGTAAACGCCTTTTTGCTTTAATTTGGTGGATTATTTAAAAGAATGAATAATTATTGTTGTAGGTGTAGCTGCTTGTCATATCGGAGGCATTACTTTGCATCAGTTCGCTGGGATAGGAAGTGGCGATGCTACCCTTGAAAGAAGTTTCATGTTGGCGTCAAAACCTGCACAAGCTCAAGTTTGGCGTAAATGCAAGCATTTAATAATAGACGAAATTTCGATGGTAGATGGCAACTATTTTGAGGTAAATATTAAAAAATTGCAGAAATAAATATTTAATTTTGTCTTAAAACTCCAATAGAAAATAGAAGCAGTTGCGAGACACGTACGAAGGACAGACAAGTGCTTTGGAGGAATTCAACTTATTTTGTGTGGTGACTTTTTCCAATTACCACCTGTCGTGAAATTTAAAGAAAATGCGAACAAGAATAATAACATTAGATTTTGTTTTCAAACTCCAACATGGGAAAGGTGTGTGCAAGTCTGTTTCGAACTCAAGCAAGTTCACAGACAAAGAGATAGCGAATTTATCGAAATTTTAAACAGACTTCGAATAGGCGAGGTGTCTAACGAAATAGCTGACAAATTAATGGCAACATCAAAGCAAAAAATAGAACAAAATGGAATTTTAGCAACACGACTGTGTTCCCACACTCAAGAAGCTAATATAATTAACGAATCAAAATTAAATCAACTTCAAGGTGAAAGTAAAACTTACGATGCCCAAGATAGTGACTCTACCGCATCAAAACAGCTCGACTTGCAAACACCGGTGTCCAGCAAATTAATATTAAAAATAGGAGCTCAAGTTATGTTACTTAAAAATATAAGCATTTCGTCTGGTTTGGTTAATGGCGCTAGAGGTGTCATAATTGGGTTTGAAGATAACTTGCCTATAGTCAGGTTTTTAAATCACGAGTATGTGGTTAAGCAAGAAACTTGGAATATTAAAACATCCACAGGTGGTACATTGACGCGTAAACAAATACCCTTAAAGTTAGCTTGGGCTTTTTCGATACATAAATCACAGGGTTTAACGTTAGATTGTGTGGAAATGTCTTTAGGTAAAGTGTTCGAAGCCGGTCAGGCGTATGTCGCTTTGTCAAGAGCTCAAAGTTTACAACGATTGCGTGTGTTGGATTTTAAAGCTTCGCAAGTTTGGGCCAACTCGGACGTTTTAGAATTTTATACTAACTTTAGAAGACGAATTGAAGATTTAAAAATTATACCATTGGGAATGCTAAACAAAAAGTCGGTTTCGAGGGATAAAAAATTGAAAAGTAAAGCTAAACAGTTAATGGGTAAATTGATGTCGAAGCCAATCGTTAATATTACGTAATTTTATAGAAAAGTAAGGTACGTCGATGGCTCTTGCAGATTTAGTCAACGAATTCACTGAATTTGATCATCTAATTTTTAAATTGAGCTTTTATTCTATTTTTAAAATTTAAATAATTTATCGAATTAGTTTTAATAATTTTTTTTATTTTTAAATATAAAATTTTTAATTACAAACGATTTGGTTAAAGTAATCGATATTTTGAAATAATTTTATTGAGAGTATACTTCAAATTAATAATAATTTATTTCAACGCATTGAACCGATAGTTTATAATAAATTCAAACAAGATTCAGTCAAGAATCACGATATATTATATACCATTTATAAACTTCGAATTAAAAACACTTCCATTACAAATATTAAGTCAAATTAAATAAATATTAAATTCTAACTGCGAAGGAAATTGAATTTTAAATAATTTACCATTTATCACATTTATTTTAACCAAATATATACATTACGTTGAATGCAATCAACATAAAATTAAGTTAGTAACTGAAATATTTCAATAGTTTAACTTCTTTTATGTACTCCTCAAAGTATATAAGGAAAGAAAATTAAGCTACTTTTCAACGAACATTACTAAAAGTCAAATTTCTCTACATCCGAAAATTCAATGAAATTAGCGTCTAAAGTGTATAAACAAAATAGAAAAACGTAATAAGAACTACACCTAAAGTGTAACTTTGTACCTTGTGATGTAGGATTATGGTGATGTAAATTTTTTTCATCCATCTTAAATACCCATTAAATATACAACAGAAAAAATTGCACTTAGAACAATAAAAAACAAACTCAAAAATTCTGTGAAAAACATACATTTTTAACTTAGTTTAGATACAGAAAAGTCACTTTTGGAAGAGAATTAAAGTCATTATGCATCGAGATCGTTAATGAACAAAACTTCTCTATTTTTTAAACCAGCTTCTTCTAAAGTTTCAACCACTTCGCGTGAATTTTTTGGCAAACAACGTAAAACACGTTTAGGAAAGTTTGTGGTGATTTCAAACGAATCGGGAGCATTTGGATGACAAAACACAAAATAAAAGACGGCCTGAAAAATTTATGTTAGCTACGAATACGTTTGAAAGTCAAATTCTTACTTCTAAGGAATGTGATTTTAAAAATCGACGGTCGAGGCGTTCTCCGCTTGGCAGTTTGAACACTACATGAACTGCATCGGGATTTGTAGCATCCGGTTCGCGAGGCACTTTTGTAACTGAATCGATTTTTTCACGAGCGATCATTTGACGTCTTTCTTCTTCGGCATCGGCCTCCTACAAAGTTGCAAAATTTAACATCAATTTAATAAATAACATAATAATGAACGACTCTTCTTTTAAAAATTTTTTTATTTAGTAAATTAACCAAACTATACCTCTTGAATACGTCTCTTTTCGGCCTCGACGGCTTGCCTTTCTTCCTCGCGTTTCCGTTCTTTTTCTTGATCGGCTCTTAACGATTCCAAAAAAGCTTCATCCTGATAAGCTCTTAATGACCTATTAAGACTAGTCTCGTATCTATCGGCACGTGCTTGTACGAGATTAACTTCAAATTCGGCAACAACTGTAGCGAGTCGTGCAACTAGGAGATTACCATCACAATAACCTTCCATTCGACTTACGATAGTCATACGGCTTTCTTTTAATACGACAACAGCTAAGTAAGGATAATGACCGGGCCTGAACAACTGGGAAACTTTATATCCTTCGCCAGTTTTTGCCGAACATCCCCAAAACAAGAAGTTGGTGTTGATGTAATTTATTACCTGCTGTTGAGACAAGGTGTTTCTACAAGAAAATCAAATTACCCAATAAATTATAAAATAAAGTGCTCATAGTAAACCATCTAAACTATCTACGAATGTAGAGGTTTTCAAATGTTTACAGTGCAACTTTGGAATTACATAACAAAACAACAAAGACAGTAAAAATTTTCTTTAAACATTGTAGTTCTTATCGAAAGGAATTATACACATTTTAATTAGCTAAATGAAAGATAGGACTTTAGGACATGTATACATACCGACAAAATGTACCGGTGTCGGAGGCATTTTCGTTGTGAATGTAAATAAGTAAAAACTTTAATTCACGTTTGGCATCGTTTAAAACTTGAGAATAAGTTCCTTGATAAAATACTGGATGCTCACTAGAGTATTTTTCTTCGTACAATCTTATAAATTCCAATATTTCTTGTAACGGATTTGTAATAGCTGTAAAACGAAATTTTCATCGATTATGCAAGTAGCTTTTGAATCCTAAACTTACACGTACGGCTATCGGCTCTAATGAATCTTCTACCAATTTGCATTAAAGTAACTATTGTGTTATAACATACAGTCCAAAAAAAGTTAATAATGTTTCTTATAAAACCCCTAAATCCACTCCCCGAGCCGTCGGTCGGTGGCGAGTAAAATATATGTTGGCCTATATGATCGCTAACAACGGCGGGTGGTCGTGTTTCGGTGGCGTATATCGAAGGTCTTCCTTCGCGTATATTCAACTGTTCCTGCACTGCGACCTCCAAATTCCACTGGTGCCTTTGTAGTACATCTCGACACACCGATATGTCTTCGATACCTGTTAGATCTTGAAATTGTAACACTTTGTCCGTCTGTTCGGAGGACAATCCTAAACCAGCATTATCGCCCAAATAATCCATTCTTCAAAAATAATTTTAACATAAAAGTACACGAAAAACTGCAAGCGCACGAGATCACATTAAATAAAAATAATAAGATTATTGCAAATTAATTTAAATTTCTAAATGATTATTTTTTTTAACTCTATCAGTTAATCCGTCACCGTCACAAAAAAATCATTTTCCGAAAAAATTTAGTGAATTTCATTTCCTGTTTGTTTTGCCAACTATTGTTATTTGTTATGGTTGCATTCATTCAGTCACGGGCTTTGAAAACGACGAAATAATTTATCTACATTTATATTATAAACGCAATTTTGAATTTTTATATTAGTAATTTTACGCGTTTTAAAAACATCAATATTCAAAGCTTTTTTATTGTATTTTAATTGACCTCAATTGGGCGCGTTCAGGGAATAACGCTACTTGAATGCGCCCATTGACGTAATTCAACTCGGTTTGCAACTCGTCTATTTTGACAGCAACAAGGAACAAGGGAAATTTATAAACAATTTTTATTAAAAACGCAAGAGGGGGTAAAAAGTGACATCGATGACGTCAAACCGTGTGATTTTGTTAATAAAATTCCATTTAGGTGTGAGTGAGTCAGTTGGGTCAGTTTTATAGGAAGGTTTCAGTCGAAGTTATGTTAAATTTACTACAAAATGAGTTATAGATAATCGATCAGATGTTCAGTGGCGTATTAGCTATATGTATATAATAAAATATTGTGTTAGTAGTTACTAGAATAACTAATAACTACCTAAAAGTAAGACACTATTAAAATTATGGTTGTGAATATGGAATCAGGAAAGAGAACGTCAAATTTGTTTTTATACTTGTGCTGCTTAATTATACTTGGATGTGCCGTAGAACAGGTAATAATATTTGTTGCTTTTTCTTCTGTATAATTATTTTAGATTTTGGAAAGGTATAATGTTTTTTCTTTTTGCCAGCTACCATAAATCTGTTTTAAAGATTTCTAATTTAATCGTGAAATTTTCGTTAAAACGAGATAGTTGACAAAACGAAACCTTATAATAACAACTATTGATTATGGACAAAAATATTCCTTTACTTTTTGTTAAATTTTAATTCCAATAGAAATCGTGTAAAGTTTATGTTAATAGGTACCTGAGTATTTTTTGATACCTGTTATTTGGGTAGGTATCTACTAGTTTTTGCGTACCAGACATTAATTTGTTAATTGATTGTTTAGTTATTGCAATCATATAAATATAATTAATTAATAATAATTAAATAAAGTACTTTTGACAAGTCATTTAAATTTTTCCTATTGAAGGAAGTTATGTCGTACACAAGTAATTCGACGAAATCGTGTGCTATAATCATTTTCGGTGTCCTTAACGTTGTAGGTGTAGGTATTACATGGCATTACCAAGGTACAAGCTATTACTTTAAATTACATGTCAGGTTTTCATCTCATATACCCTTTTATGAACAATATAAACTAGTTATTACTTTAGAGGAAGTTTAAAATTAAAACGAAAAACGAAACGTACAAATGGGAATTTTCTCGAGTAAATAGTTTTGAAATAATATCTTCTAATTCACTCTTGGAAAAATGGTGTCAGGCCACCCTTTGGGCTCTTGCCAATTATAAGAATGTGGAATTGTGGGATGTTTACAAAATGTGCCAGCTCTTTTGGTGCACAACTCTGTGACAGTACACTGTATCCAAAAGGGAATTGAAAGGAACGAGATAACCGGCCTCTCAAAGCACCTTGAGCAACCCCGAACTTACTCTTGGGGATCCTACAGCTTTGGTCTTACGCAAAGGCTCGTAAAAGGACTCGGGAAGCACTGGAACTTACACAGGGTATGACAAGCGCGGCTTTTTATAAACAAAGCGTGTTCACTAAAAGCCAAAAAAGGGGCCCATCTGAGGACGGCCTACTGGCAGTGACAGACTACTGGCCCCTTGGTAAAATCGTACCGAGAGGCCTCGCGTCTAAAGGCCGAGGCCGAGAAGAAGAGAACGAATCTTCCCAACGCATTTTATACCCAGCTTTTGCGACATCGAGACAGTCGTGAGTTCTGCGTTCTACATAAACGGAAGCAGTGGATATACAAAGGTACGCCCGAGTAGACTTCTGACCTTCTTCAAGAAGTACCCATACATGAACGGGATGTTCAAAGGGCCGTCTGGCCTGAGTGGAAATGGTCTGTCTAAGGAAAGGAAGCTATTGGCAATTTCATTTCCTTTGAAATAGTTCCGACCGGTTCCGACCTTACAAAGATAATGCGTAATTACGATAGTGTTTTTTCCACTCGATAAAATTGCCAAATTTAGTTCAATTATATTTCTAAATTAAGCGTTTAATTTATATTTCCAAGTTCATTAACCAATCATAAGTACTATGCGATTGAAAAATCTAATTTTTGACCGCTACAGTCATTCGATTTTAAAAAGATAAAAATGTGCATTTATACTAGTAAGTTTTTATCTATTTTGTGTATTGATTCTTGGCTGGAACTGATTGAAAATAAGCGATAACCATTTAGAAATTTTTTAGGTAAAAATGTGTATTATTTTTATCTTTATCTATTAGTAAATCGACTGTTTGCTCAAAGCGATTGCAAGTTGAAAGTAAATGATATCATCGGAAAATTTTTTGGGCGTTTTAGCCTACCTGATAAGACATTTTTGTATCAAAGCTAAACTCTGCTAAACTTTGACCCCTTTTTCTAATTATCGTTGTTTCTAATTTCGCCAACTCGAGAATTATCTCCATTTTTATAATTATGCGATAGACAGGTTTCCTCTTGGGATAATTATAATTTTTTACCAGTAGTAATCTCAAGCGACTGCCTAATTTGATAAGTTGCTAAAAATGACTTCATGGACCGTTTTAACTAGCTCTCAGACGTCGTGCTTCTATTTCTAGAGCTTTAGGACCATGCCGATCATGTAAAATAAAATGGATCTGCAGATTTACCACATCTCACCCTTTTATGAGGCATCTTGTGGCTTTCACGAGTTGAAGAGGATAATATACACTTTCTGAACTTCTACATCCACATCCTGAACTTCTACATCCACATCCTGAACTTCTACATCCACTTCCTGAACTTCGACATCCACTTCCATTTTTATGGGCTTTGAAGGCTTTGTTAGTTGGTTTATCGCTTTTTTAAAGGAAGCCACCACTTATTACTGCACAACAAACTCTGTGCTAGTTTCCTAGTTTGGGAAATGGGAGCAACTAATTATGTAACTCGAAATTTGCCCAATATTTACATTTGGATGCTGAAACACGACGGGGTACGAATCTAAAATGCACGTTATATTGACCTTAAAGCACGCGAATAGCGAAATAGGTCGGATGTCACCATCGATCTTTTATTGTAAATATTTTAAAATTTGCCGTAAACTTGTTTACCTTCGTTAGTGCAAATTGTCGGAAGACCTTGATACGAAATTTAAGTCTGCCTAATTTAAACAGTAAATTGAAAATGATTGATGAACTTTAGACCAATTAAAGTGGACGAAAAGTTGATGGACGTTTGGATTTGTTGTCCTCATCCTCACGGACGCCTTTTCGACGAAATTGTCCCAAACTGTCGCTTCGTGCCTCGAAAGGGTGAAAATTATTTTTTCGTCCGCAAATACATTTTTTATTTTCGACATTTTTGGCGCAATTTTAGTACATACTACCAGTTTGAAATGTGGTCAGTTATTTTTATGTTTAAAATTAACGGCAAAGGTCGTGTAGGTCGAATAGTGCAATTTATTGGCCGTATAATATTTTAATATGTGACGTAAGAAGTTAAGGCACGAAATTGTCGAAATTGCATCTTTCCGTTCCTGCGTTCGTTGTTGAAAAACGATTAAATTTAAGGTGCCGTGCGAGTGTCTAGTTAAAAATTATTGAAAACACTCCTCGCTCTCGTGCCATTTATTCAATAATACGGGATGTTTTATACTCAAACCCGCTTTTTATCAAGCCGGACCATTGTTTTTTGCGAATTACTACTTTTTGCATTGTTGACGAAGCCACTTTTTGTTTTCCAGCCAACTCTTTCAGAAACTTCTTACAAAAAGTACCTCTTGCTAGGTCCTGGGTGTTTTGCTTCCTTTATACTGCGGTTTTAACCAACTTGCGTAAAACCCTTGGGTAAACCGCTGTTTTTCATTATCAGACCAGTTGACGTCACAAATATTCTTCCTTCCGAAAAAAATTGAACGCAGCCTTCATACTTGTGGTACAGGGTACATGGTCAAATAAAAACGGGAAGAAGTAAATACAATGCATACATAATACATAACAAATTACACATTGGCTTAGCTAATCAATATACTTCTCATATTTTATTCACTCTTCGGAAGACTTTCAATTTTAATTTGATGGCTCGGTATTAGCATTGTATAGTAAGCTCATTCGCGAGGCCTTTAACCTCATATAAAATATTCCACGGAAGGGTACCTTTTTCTTCTTGACGTAGTTGACCACGAAAAATGAGGGGACACGATACACCTTGGGGTTTTTTGGTGTGTTGTTTAGATGACGTTTTTAACCGACCTTCTGTTTTTTGTGACTCTACCGAGAAAACGAACCAAACAACTCTGGATATAAACAAACCAACCTGTAGGTAAAGTTCACATGAGGCTGTTTTTTGTAGTTGATTTGTCTTTTGAAGATTTTTTGCATTTTTGACGCATTTTAGTTACTTACGTGATGGTTTTTTTGTGAGTTTACCTGCTTAGATGAGCGCAAGCTCTTGTATAGTATAAGCATTTTTGAAAGTTGTCTACCACTTCTCACGGTAAGCCAGTTTTAATATCAAACTGGACATTTGAGACAACGACTGTGCCGAATAGGATATGGTGGAAAGTAAAAATTTGCGCAAGTCTATCTACCCTAATAGAAGTAAACAGCTCACGTAATTTTGTATAGTAGTACATAACTTCATTTAATTGACAAATTTTCCATTGACCCAAATGCGTGCTTATTGGAATTTTATGCAATTCCAAGTGACGCATCGTCCTACTATTTACTTATGATGATACCCTAACCCCTAAAACATTAAACTAAAGTAGTCTCTCGGATAAAATTGAGTTAATTGGCCCATTTATGGATTTTGTCTAAGCGATTATCGAGGCTCGTTTTGCCAAGGAGGCTTACTTTTTAAGGTTAGCTGGCCGCTATTAGAAGGTGAACTTTTTAGTGGTAATAATTATAATTATAAATTAATATTACATATATGAGAAAGCGCGAGAGAACAAAAAAGAGGCATCCAAAATTTAACGTAGAGCTTAGCTCTATTTTAATCTTATTTTGAATGCAATTGACGTCACGCTTCTTTAATAAAAATTTTAATTCAATAACGTAAACAAAGAAAATTCGAATTAATTTAATATTTGATCCAAAGTTGAACTGAAGTAGAGTTCGAAAGAAAAATTGTTGTAACGATCTAACTAATTACTAATAATTACTTTATTGTCTTCCATTGTACAATTTGTCATAAACACAAGTTAAAGTACCTGTAGATTATCATAGTCGTTTATTGTTAAAACGAACCTTTATGATTATTTACGATTTAAAACTCCTTGAACTTTATTCTCATAATTATTATTTTTGCTTCTTTTATTCTATAACGTTCTGGTTCGTGCAATTGCTCAAATTGAAGTTTTTCGATGCATTTTTGATTCTTTTCTAAAGGGTTTCTTGAACCACGATCAATATAGTAGAATGGAAGGAATTTTAGATTACTTTCTATGAGCAAGAACGAGCACTGTTTCTATTGACTACTTAATTGTCTATATTATTATAGTTATCGTTGATTATGAATGCGTCAACTCGTGAGTAATAAATATAACGTTCATGATGGTGCAACCATGAGTTAACCCTTTAACTTCATCACACTCAAGTTCAATTTCTGTCCCGAATCCCACAGTTATCCGTACGTTCAGACTTCTCCGGATTTGGAGAGAGATGTTTACTTTCTCGAAAACAAAATTGGAATTTATCTATAAACAAACTTATTTCATTATTTCGAGCAATTCGCAATATTCGAGCAACATTCAGAAAACTTTATTTTTACACGCTATTTCCGTATGTATCAAAACCTATTCTACACCCGGTATATTTTCCAAAATGTTGCTTTTACTTACTTCATCTACTGTCTTGACAATATTATATTCTGTAATGCTAATGATGTCAATGCTCTGTTCGTTTGCGTCAGCAAAATTTTGTCTCAGGTTAACTTCCACCCTTTTGTGACGCCGTAAACTTACCTAATGAACTTTGATCATTTAAATTCGCCAATTAGTAAGAAATACGCGTAGTCTCTACCCCCTTTGGTGTTGTATTACATTATTTCACACTTTGTGTCGAAACACTTCGTCTCATGTCACATTTAATTCGTGTACGATAAGTCTAATCATTGTAAACTTTGACCTTCTTTAATTGGGTATAATTGTGGAAGGTTAATGGGGAGACGTGAGACCAATAATTTGCTCCATATGATTTTGTGAATTAATTTGTAGTTTTTAAGATGCTACACATACCACCGACCAAGTCGGCTGTAATTATTCCATTAATTCCTGTCCGATTAAGAAAAAAAAGTTTAGATGTGACGAAAACTCGCCTCATTGACTTTGGCTAAGAAATATAAACATTTCTACGCCTTTTTCCGAAACACTTCATTTTTATGTCTGTATTTTGCTTTTTTTGCTTGTTGAACTTACAGCTTACGCCTACCTAAAAATATTGTTGATCTAATTTTTTCTTTTTTTAGTCATTGAAAAATAATCTTAAATGATGATTAATTCTTTTTGTAACTATGCCAAATTTTGCCTTCTGTATAACGACTAAGTGCGGTATCGACTGAATATTCCCAATAGTCGATTGATATTTTAGAAAACCAAAAAGTTCTAAAGAGTAGGTGGTTACCCCCCCCCCCCCCCAGCATTCTAAACTTACCTGGTGGTGGTTTTGGAAATTTTACAGCGAAACCGAGTTTCACAGAAAATTTCGTATTTACTGAGAATATCTTATCAACGGTAATATACCTACCGATAGAGGAGGCGTATTATAGGTAATACCGTCGGTTTTTTACGAAAAGTACGAGATTGTATGGAAATTTTACGAGATAATATTTTCACTCGAGCTATAATAGCTCTCGAAGTCTTATCTTTGTAAGTGAAATTACCATCAAGTAGAAATTTTGTAAGAAAAACGTATTTTTGGCTCTTTTTTCGGTTTTTCGCTTATAACTCGAAAACTACGAATTTTTGGAGAAAAGTGTGCCTAGGCAAAGCTAAAGTATATTGAATTTCCTACAAATGATATTTCCTAAGTTTTCTTCCTCGGCTGAACGATTTAGGCGTCAGCGCGCGTTCAAGTTCAAAAAACTTCTAAAATCGGTTCGAAAATTGTTTTATCGCTCATATCTCGAAAACTACGCACTTTTAGAAAAAAGTGTTCCTATACAAAAATAAAGTACATTGAATTTCCTACAAATTATATTTTCTAAGTTTTTTCCCTCAGGTGAACGATTTAGGCGTTAGCACCCGTTCAAATTTAAAAAAACTTCCAAAATCGGCCAGAAAATTGTTTTATCGTTCATAACTCGAAAATTACGCCCTTTAGAGAAATATGTGCCTATAAAAAATAAGGGGCATTTAATTTCGAACAAATTATGCCTTTTAAGTTTTTTTCCTCAGGTGAACGATTTAGGCGTTAGAACGCGTTCAAGTTAAAAAAACTTCTAAAATCGATTCGAAAATTGTTTTATCGCTCATAACTCGAAAACTACGCACTTTTAGAAAAAAGTATTCCTATACAAAAATAAAGTACATTGAATTTCCTACAAATTATATTTCTTAAGTTTTTTTTCCACAGGTAAACAAAATCGGCCAGAAAATTGTTTTATCGTTCATAACATCATAACTCGAAAATTACACCCTTTAGAGAAACGTGTGCCTATAAAAAATAAGGGGCATTCAATTTCGAACAAATTATGCCTCTTAAGTTTTTTTATTCAGGTGAACGAATTTGGCGCTAGCGCGGATTCACGTTAAAAACTTCACAATTGACAAAAGAAAATTTGTATCGCTCGTAACTCGAAAACTACGCTTTTTTAGAGAAAAGCATTTCTATACAAAAATAAGAGACATTCAATTTCCAACAAATTATGCCTCTTAAGTTTTTCCTCAGGTGAACGATTTAAGCGCTAGCGCGCGCTTAAGTAAAAAAAATTCCAAATCGGCCAGAAAATTGTTTTATTGCTTAGTATACTCGAAAACTATGCTATTTTAAAGGAAAGTGTTCCCTTACGAAAATAAAGTACATTCAATTTCCAACAAATTATATAATATAATAATATATAATATATATTTTATTGAATGCAACACAACACTATACAGACAAATTACAAAACGAAACAGTAAAAGCACATCAATTGCATCCAATAGGCAAGAGATCGGCAGTGCCGTTTTTCACTCATGCCATTACAACGTAAAAAAAAAAACACAGTTAGAACTAAGTCTTACAATAATGTACCCTGCATCTCGAGCAACTTAGCCGTTAGAGTCCTGCGAAAGCCATCGACAGTAGGCTCAGCGAAGACATCAGCAAAACGATTAAAAGTTTTAGGCGCCAAATATTCAAAACAGCATTCAAATTTAGTGGTCTTATGTAAGGGGATCGTATACAGATTTTCGTACCTCAAGCTTACACTACCTAGGTTTGCGTCTGATCGACTTACAAGAAAATTATACAGATACAAAGATTCACGTCTCTTAAATTGTTTTTCTCAGGTGAACGATTTAAGCGCTAGCGCGCATTCAAGTTCAAACATCTTCACAATCGACAAAAAAATTTTTTATCGCTCATAACTCGAAAACTATGCCCTTTTAGAGAAAAGTACTTCTATACAAAACTAAGGGACATTCAATTTCCAACAAATTATGCCTCTTAAGTTTTTTTCATCAGGTGAACGAATTTGGCGCTAGCGCGCATTCAAGTTAAAAAAAAACTTTCAAAATCGATAAAAAAAAATTTAATCGCTCATAACTCGAAAACTACGCTCTTTTAGAGAAAAGTAGTACTTCTATACAAAAATAAGGGACATTCAATTTCCAACAAATTATGTCTCTTAATTTTTTTTTCTCAGGTGAACGATTTAGGCGCTAGCGCGCGTCAAATTAAAAAAAACTTCCAAAATAAACAAAAAACATTTTAATCGCTCATAATTCGAAAACTACGCTATTTTAGAGAAAAGTGGTCCTATACAAAAATTAAGTACATTCAATTTCCTACAAATTATGCCTCTCAAATTTTTTTCGTCAAACGAACAGTTGAGGTGATAAGCGCGTTGAAGTTTAGGGTATATCGGACATAGCTTGTCCGGGAGGCAAAATGCCGATAACTCCAACGCTGTACACTAATTTTCGAGTTTTATAAGCGAAAAACCCCCAAAAACAGCCAAAATTCACTCTTCTCGAGCCACTCCCAAGTTAATGCTGCCACTTTTGACGTGGCAGACGGTCGGTTTTATTACTCATTTGCAATATTATTTCATCTTGCATAGTAAAAAAAGTGTTCGCTGCCTCCCTGACTATAAGGCCAACGTTAACCTAGGCGGCTGCTAAGTGAAGCGAGTTATCCATTTTATCAAGAATATTTTCTGTACCTAAGTAATTTACTGTGAACTGTGATTTATTTTGTTTCACTGGAAGGTTCGTTTAAAGTGGTTTTTCGAGGTGAATTGACCGCCGGATCACCTAGACTTGTAACTTCTTCTCATTACTCATTATACCTATCGACAATATATGCATCAGACCTTATTTGTAGAAAACTTAAAACTTTGTAAGGAATATTATCAATAAGTATGGAATTTTCTGTGGGACGATCAGTTTTGCCTCAAACTGCTGTTGCTGTTGGGGTGTACGTTGGTGGCGAAACGACTCCAGGCCTCTGTGTGTCGTTTTGTAGTTTCTATTTTTCTTTTTGCTGATATCGATGAACTACCGTGTCAGTTACGTACTTATACATAATATTATTATTGTATGAAGGACAAATATGGGAAATATGTTTTATAATTTAAATCTCGTTATAATTTTAAATAGATAATCTCTGATGTGGTGGGTTTCACTGGTTTCACTGGTTTCACATACCATTACCTCGATCTAAGTATTTTCTATTGTGGCATAACTTGGATTTAATTGTATGGTGGTTGTTGGCTTCATCGTCTATTGATCTGATATTTATTATTGAATAAATACATTAAATTAAAAATAGGTTTTTTTTAAATAAAATATGAGTTTGCATGTTTTAATATTTTTATTATCTTTCTTTCTTGAATTTGTATGTCGTTACTGTAGTGGGACTCGTAATTTTTTAATGTTACCTAGTTTTTCATCATTACATGATTATTACGAAAAAGATTAACAAAAATAATAAATTACAAATTTTTAAATATTTAGGGTTAATTAGTTAGATAATTGTTGGGGTTCATTTACAATATAAAAATAATAAACGTTAAACAATGAGAAATTGCAGCACCCCTCACCGATCGATTAGTAAATGTATTGTTGGCGCATACAAGTATATATAATTTTAATATTTATGTAAACCTTTCTTATGTAAACTCTTCTCCAGTAAAAAAAGTTATTTTTACGTTCCCACAATTGACTTTCAGAAAGATATAATCGTCGTATATGATCATTTTTGAATTATTTATAGTATTTATTAAAGTTTTTTGCTTATAATAATCATTGTGATGAACTCATTATGGTTTGGGCGCACTCATAACGTCGATGACGTCCTAAAATTATTTATTTAAATGATATAAATTTGAATTTGTTTAATTACTACTTATTTTACCTTCCAAATATATAAATAATTTCTAAAAATGTCACGAACGACAAGCGAAATTGTTCGAAATGAATAAGTGCGTGATGTAGCTCTTACTAGTATTAATAAATCTATAACTTATTAATTATTTAAATTGTGGGAATTTAATATGAATCATTGAAATTAAATTTACGAGGGTCAAGTATTTTATCAAATTTGAGTTCAATTTAACACATAATTTTATGAGCAACTTGAAAAATTGTTCTATGTAATTAAAATTAGATAAATGAAACTGCAAAACTATCAGAAGAGCACAGACTTGCACAATAATTAATGATAGGTCAAGTTTACTATAGAAATCGATAATGTTACGATAAAAATGGAGTTGTAACTTCGTTTATTATTTTAATTATCACACTTTCCCTATGTCTGGTTAATGAATTCCATCCATTTATCTAACACGATCTTTTTTCCTTCTCAGGTCGAATTAGCCGAAAGTAACGAGTCGGTTCCTCCGAAAAAGCCAGGCCATTGCGTTTGGTACGGACAGTGTAACAAGGAGGATTTCAAAGAACAAAATTGCGCTTACGATGGTCCGGCTAAACCTTTAGACAACGAAGGTCTGCCGATTTTAGAAAAATGGTGTCCGCATCTTTTGGTCAACAAGACTGGCGCCGTCGAAACCTGCTGCGACACGGATCAATTAAAAACTCTCGATTCAAACATCATGTTGGCCGCAAACTTTTTGCAAAGATGTCCGTCGTGCATGCAAAACTTTTTACAACACATCTGTTTACTCACCTGTAGTACGGAGCAGTCTGATTTTCTCGATGTAGTCGAAGTTGAAACTAACGCCAATGGTGAGTTTGGTTTTGTTTGTGAAATCGTAATCGAAACGTTTTGTTTTAGGCTCTAAATATATCACGTCCATCGATTATTATGTGAGCGATCATTATGTAGAAGGGACGTACAATTCGTGTAAGCAAGTTAGCTTGCCGAGCACTGGACAGAAAGCTTTAGATATCATGTGCGGTCCTTGGGGTGCCTCGAGGTGCTCCGCTATGAGATGGTTCACCTTTATGGGCGACGCCGAAGGAAATCCTTACGTGCCTTTTCAGATAACTTATAAAAATTCAACTAAGCCGGTAAATGGATTCTCTCCGATGAATGCAACCATCATACCTTGTAGTCAGGGTATCAATGTAAGTAACAGTTTGGGAAGGATTTCAAGTTGGGTTATTTTGACGCGTTATTTATGAGTTTGATAGGGTTCAAAATGTTATCAAAAAATACGAAAATGCGTTTTAATTGCTGCCGAGACCTTGCTGCGAATGATCTACAATTTTCCTATATTTGTCCTTGTTTTAATATCTTAATTAGAGCACTTTTAATTTTAAAAAAGTAGGAAGAAATGGCGTTACGAAAGCAGAAATGTTTTCGAAAATAGGATAGATTGAACATTGAACAGTGTTCTTAGGAAATTATTATTATTAAAATTGTTTTTGTATTCTCCCAACTGGCTACGTCATGGGACATCAACACAGCTAATGGTTTTAAAGCTAACCTTGTTGCTAACGCTATTTTATTTAAAAAAAAAAGAACAAACAGGATGTTGGTTGTGTAAAATGTATTTCCTTCGACATGCCATTTTAGTTTTAGATTCGTCTATTCGATTCTAATCAATATTTGCCTCTGTTCTAGTTAATTTGTAGAATTATGAAATATTTAGTAGCTTCAACATCGTACACCTGTGTGTTAGATTAGATTACCAATTTAAATTAGTAATCTTTATTTGCTCTTCTACGTACTGTGTACTTATTTTATTTGATAGGTGTGCATATTGATAATATGCTAGATTCTAGGATAGTACGCAATGTCTTCAAATTTTAAAATTTATTTTCCATAATTAGTAAACTAAAACTAATCGCACAGCTACAATTTTTAAGTTTACAACATTTGGCTATTTTTGTGAACGACAATTCTTGCAGTCCATCTGAACCTTCCTTCAGAACTTTATAGAAAGTACCAACAATTATTCTTAAAACTCACTTTAAGATTCTTCCAGTCGGCGCCGGTTTAACCCGCATCTGCACTTTAGGGCTCTCGAGGCAGGCAGTAGTTACTTAATAGGGTTTCCACTTTTTTATAGACGCCATTCTTGCTCGACTTTTTAAGTTTCTTGAAATCATTTTTTGTAAAATGACTAAAATGTCCCAAACTCGAGAAAGTATCGACAATTATAAATTTAGACCGAATGCAGTTTAAAAGCTTTTGTTTCTGCAGGATAAAACCCTACCATGCAGTTGTGTCGATTGCGAAAGGAGCTGTCCCGCACCGAAACCTTCGCCCCCGCCAGAGGGACCTTTTACGATCATGGGCATGGACGGATACACGTTTATAATGACCATTATCTTTTTAGTCGGCTCTTCGTTATTCTTAATCGGCGTGCTTATGTTACCTAACAGTAGAATCGGTGAGTGCCCGAGTTACATAAATGCATTTTGGGTGAGAGCTCGAGTTGGTTTTTGGACTAATTTTTGATGTTGGTGGTGAAGGAAAAACAGTAAAACAAAAACTAACAAAATGTTTTAGAGTTTTTCCCCCAATCATTAAAAATAGTAGTATCTTTGCACAGTTATTTTTGATTTTTGTTTGATGCACTTAAAATTTCATTCGTTCATGCTCAATTTTTTATAGAAGCGCATGTAGCGGCGTTTAATTTTATTTATTTAGTAAGACCATTTATTTTCAGGTTATGTATTAGGCAGGAATACAGATGTTTGTGAAGGAGTTCATAGTACAGCGCAGGAGTGCAAAGGTATCTTAATCGTGTGGGGATTGCCAAAGAATTTTTGCTTGCTCTAAAAGGGGGTGGTAATTAGTCAAAATTTAGTAGCAATTTAGTCGGTTATTCGAATAAGGGGTTAAGTCATTTACTTCGAAGTCTGCTTTATCTTAAATGGCGCTTACGTGTTTTTTATTGTTAAATTTTTAAACGAACCGTGAGGTTTTTTATTTATCTCGCATTCCTGTTCTGTGCAATAAAAGGCTTTTCTAAAATTCAATCTTAGTTTAGACATATACAGCAAATAGAGTTTCAATAGTTATTAGAGCTTTACATAATATATGGAAAAATTTCAATTTCAATCAGAAACTGTTTAATACTAATTTTTTAAATTTGTTAGCTCTTCGATCTTTCAAATTTTTGCTAAACTTTATATTTGTAGATTAAAAACGGATATTTTTGTATATTTCCGTAACGCGAGTCTAAAAATACCGTTAACTGCTTTTATCAAAAACTATTTTTAGAAAAGCAATTTTAGAAACCCTTTCTAATTTCGATTGTAGTAAAAGTTTGCCCTACAATCGTTGTAGGGTCACCAAAATGAGTTCAATGGGCTAACAATCTTAAGCATGTTTTTACTAAATTTTAATTTAACGCTTTGTATTTCTGTCTAAATTCGATTTTTGATTGTTGAACAGGAACTTGATGACGATTTTTATAATTTAACCCGTTGTAAGAAAAATTAATTTAAACAAGTTCTTGAACGTTATTTTCGAACAATGTTTATGTAAGCACACAAATTTGTTTTTGCACCCGTTAGAATAACTTAAAATTATAAATTCATTTATTGCATATAAATTATTCATTGGTACTCAATTGAAACACGTGTGGCCGTGTTTTTTAGTGTTTCGTCTTAAATAAATTGATCGGTGACTGAAACTTCACACACTGGCCCTACGAGATTCTCAGAACAACAATGAAAAATCCTCGTCTGTGTGCGCGTCGCTAATAGTAATTTTTAGGGACGAGCTGCTGTTGGAGTCGACTCATGCACACTAGATGGGACTTTTGATGTGTAGTTCTGAGAGCTCTTTGGGCTACCTTCGGCCTACCGTCAATTTGTTCAAAGAACTAAAACAACCAGCACCTGAATTTAGTAACGAAACGTAAAGGAAATTTCTAAAACTTTTCGTGCTCGCGCTTTTCACGAACTACAAACTAGTTTCACACTAGTGAACTAATTTATTGTCTATTTCTATACAGAGTTCGGGTGCTGGATTGTTAAGGTTTTCTAGACGAATTTGTTTGTTTACAGATTAATGTTTTGTAATTGTCTTAACAAACCTTTTTTTTATCGACATTTCTTTGTTGAAATATTTTTAGTTCGAGTTGTACGGTGCGTTTTAAAAATGATGGCATGCCTTTTTAAATTACACTATCTAATGATTCCACCATACATAACTCAAATCATATACTTACTCGAGGCTTGTTTAAATCGTCAAGTTATTCGTTACTTGCCTCGAGCAATATTTTACGAATTAAACAAGTCTCGCACACTATCATTTAGAAATTTTGAGTTCGATACGTATCTTGAGATGTAACTTTGGTGCATCGAGCTCGTAAATTTTTATTCGATAGAATACAAGATGTGTTCATAGAATAGCGGAATGATTTGTGTGTGGTGTGGGGTTGGTTGCAGTGGGTCTGGTACGTGGGCAAGGGTCAGAAGAGGTAGCGCGGCGTTTGGCTGAGAACAGAACTTCATCTCTCACTGCTCTTGGGGACAGCGAAGACAGCCCTCTTCAATCTAAACGATCCAGTACGTTCTTTAATTTTAGCTTTTGAATATTAATTGCATACGTTTTTTGTTTTTTTTTAAATTTTTTTGAAGCTTATTGTTTTTTTTTTGGCTTTAAAAATTACGACTACATCTAGTAGAAAGAAAAAAAGGGCTTCTCTTGTAATTTTTAATTGGCCGTTAAAGTACTTGCTTTTACTAACGAAACTGTCTGTTATAGCTTTGTAATTTTGATTTAGTCGTTAAGATTGTTATACTATACAGTGCAGATAATTAATTAGACTTAAAAGTCATTAACTCTTTTTCCAAAATTTTTACACACTTTCCAGAACTAATTTTTTTTGTAATTTTCTCCCCTTCTGCAGTATAGTTAAACTATTAAATGTTTTTTGTTGTATTAAGTCGTAAACTTTAATTGTTATCCTCTTCTTTTGAAAATTTAGGTGTAACTTCGTCGGACGAACACGAAATGGACACCCATTCGATCAGCAAGATGCCTGGAGATTACGAGCCGGCGTCGTCTTTTATAGAAAAATTAGGTGCAAACACCGATACTTACTTGCAGAACTTTTTCCAACGTTGGGGAACTAAATGTGCCGAAAAACCCTGGATCGTATTATTCTTTGGAGCTTGTCTAGTGGTAGGATTGGCTCACGGGGTTAAATACCTAAATGTAGTCACAGATCCTGTCGAACTATGGGCTTCGCCTAATTCGAGAAGTCGCGTCGAAAAAGAATATTTCGATAGCCACTTTGAGCCATTTTATAGAAACGAACAAATTATAATAAGATCGGTTGGCTTACCTCCTATTTCGCACCAGACCGTTAATGGACCAATGCACTTCGGTCCCGTATTCGATGCTACATTTTTAAGAACCGTGTTTGATTTACAAGAACGTATTAAAAAGATAGGCGAAAACACAGATCATTCTTTCGATAAAATTTGTTTTGCACCGCTTAGATCTAAAGGTGCTAATTCTACGAACGTGGAAGAATGCGTAGTTCAAAGTGTATGGGGATATTACCAAAACGATATGGACTCGTTCAACGATACAAGTGAAGAAAATGGTTACAACGTTACCTATCTGGATCACTTTTATAGTTGTACACAGTGAGTATTCATTAATTCTATTTACACTCATCATAAAAATGTGAAAGTGAAGCTTTTTGCGAACATCTCTAATAAGCGCCCATTTCTCTATTTCTTGGAACCACAGTTTTACCTATAGTTTTTTCTTTTTTAGAAATCCTTACAATTTCGATTGCCTGGCACCTTACGGTGGTCCAATCGATCCGGCTGTAGCAGTGGGAGGTTTCTTAAAGCCTGGCGAATATTTATCAGACGATCCGGATTACAACAAAGGAACTGCCATTATTTTAACATTTTTAGTCAACAACTATCACAATAAAACCAAACTCGCACCAGCGATGGAATGGGAACGTAAATATGTGGAATTTATGAAAAACTGGACCAAACACGAAAAACCCCATTTCATGGACGTGGCCTTTACGTCCGAGAGATCGATCGAAGACGAATTAGATAGAGAAAGTAAATCCGACGTTATCACAATTCTCATCTCGTACATAATTATGTTTGCTTACATTGCAATTTCTTTGGGTCAGATTCACACTTGCAATAGACTTTTAATCGATAGCAAAGTCACTTTGGGACTTGGAGGAGTTCTCATCGTCTTAGCGTCCGTGGTGTCTTCCATCGGTTTGTTCGGTTTTATCGGAATGCCGGCTACTCTTATTATCATCGAAGTCATACCTTTCTTGGTACTAGCGGTCGGAGTCGATAACATCTTTATTTTGGTACAAACACATCAAAGAGAAAAGAGACGTCCGAACGAAACAATAGCAGAACACATCGGAAGAACGTTAGGACAAGTTGGACCTTCGATGTTATTGACGAGCGTTTCTGAAAGTTGTTGTTTCTTCTTGGGCGGATTATCCGATATGCCGGCAGTTAGAGCTTTTGCCTTGTATGCGGGTATGGCGCTCTTACTTGATTTCATTCTGCAAATAACCTGCTTCGTTAGTTTGCTCTCGCTGGATACCGTAAGACAAGCTGGTAATAGATTCGACGTTTGTTGTTTCTTACGTGGATCGAAAAAAGATTCGCCGCCAGATAACCAAGATGGGATTTTGTACAGTATGTTTAAATCGATGTACGTTCCTTTCTTGATGAATAAGTTCGTGAGAGCCCTGGTTATGATCGTTTTTTACGGCTGGCTGTGTTCTTCTATTGCCGTGTTGCCTCACATCGAAATCGGATTAGATCAAGAACTATCGATGTCCGAAGATAGTTTCGTATTAAAGTACTTCAAATTTTTAAACAGTTACTTGTGTATCGGTCCTCCGACTTACTTTGTCGTTAAAAATGGTTTGAATTACAGCGATACTAATACGCAAAATATGATATGTAGTGGTCAGTTTTGTAATCCGGATTCGTTGGTTACACAATTATATGTCGCATCGAAGACGCCCGAAACTAGTTATCTTGCACGTCCAAGTTCGAGTTGGATCGACGATTACTTCGACTGGTCGAGTATCGAATCGTGCTGCCAGTATAACACGGCCACTGGTGGTTTTTGTCCCCATTCGACTTCGAGTAAGTTATTTTTTAATTGGAGACTGTTTAAGGCTAATCATTCGATTGTTTAGGTCCAGAGTGCAAGAAGTGTGATATTTCAATACAGCCACCTTTCGAGAGGCCTAACGTGACCGGCTTCGAGCATTATGTGTCGTTTTTCTTGCAAGATAACCCGGATGCGGATTGTTCTAAAGGTGGACACGCCGCTTACGGCCAAGGAGTAAATTACTATACCAACCCGAAGACACAACTGTCGACGGTCGGAGCTTCTTATTTTATGGCGTATCACACGATATTAAAGACGTCGAAAGATTATTACGAGAGTTTGAGAGCCGCTAGAAATATTGCCCAGAATATTACCGATACGATTAACAATCAGGTCAAGGCCCAAAATGTGACTGTAAACGGTTCGGTGGAAGTGTTTCCTTACTCTGTTTTTTATGTGTTTTACGAACAGTATTTAACTACGTGGCCCGATACTTTAAAGAGTATTGGAATCAGTTTAGCGGCAATTTTCGTAGTTACGTTCTTACTGATGGGATTGGACTTTTTCTCGTCTGTAGTTGTCATAATAACGATTATGATGATTGTAATTAATTTGGGAGGTTTGATGTATTGGTGGCACATAACATTAAATGCGGTATCGTTGGTAAATTTAGTGATGGCGGTCGGTATAGCCGTCGAATTTTGTTCTCATTTAGTGCACAGTTTTTCCGTATCCGTACAAACTACTAGGGTCGAACGTGCATCGTGTGCCTTAGTCAAAATGGGCTCTTCGATATTTTCGGGCATAACTTTAACCAAATTCGGTGGAATAATCGTATTAGGCTTCGCTAAATCCCAAATATTTCAAGTATTTTATTTTAGGATGTACTTAGGTATTGTACTTTTTGGAGCAGCACACGGACTTATATTCCTACCAGTTCTACTTAGTTATATTGGTGAGTTACCTTTCTTAATTGGTGGAATGGCAATTATTACGTCTTGTGGCGGTTTTTATTTTTTATATTTCTTATTAGTTTAAACCTTTTATATTTATTTCCTAATTTTTTTTATTTTTGCCAATGTAAAATAAACTTAAATACATTATTTTGTCCCACAACTGAACCAATTTTACTTCTTTCTTCGCTTTTTAATAAATAATTAACTTATTAATGAACAGATTTAATACGCAAAAACGATCTTTTTATGACAATCACAAATTTGAATCTGTTTATTGATTGTAATGTTTGCAACTAACTATTACCAAAAGATATCGATTTGAGCCAATTATTTGATTAGCATGTATTAATATTTCATACAGGTTCCCCAATGAACAGAGAAAAATTGGCTAAACACAATCGGACTTTAAACGGGACTCAAGTGCAGGAAACGTCGCTGAGTAAAGTAAGCAAAATGATTTTAATTCCTAATTTTTAGTGCATGTTCTGACAGAAGTATATGTAAGTAGTAATTTATTTAGATGCTATTTGAACGATTGTGTCGATGTGAGCTTTTGATGTCGAAACTGTATGTGTGATATTACTTGTGAGCAAGTGATGGAAGTTCATTTTTGCTTTAAAAAGTGTTTTAAGCTTCATTATCAGTTCTTAGTTCTTCTACTTGTTAGTTTTTATGTTCAATTTATTATTGGACTCCTTTTATAAAGAGATCTCATTGTTTTCTGTACTTTCCTGCACAAAATTCTGAAATAATTTCGATTTTAATTATGTTTTGGTGTCGTTGGTGAACCTGGAAACTTTTACATGCGCTCGTCTTCTTCTTGCTTACTATGTATGTATTCTATGTTGTGACTAAAAACTTCTTAGAGCATTTTAGTGAACGTATTGTATTGTCTAAATTGCTAATGATGTTAAATGTTGCTTGAGGAGGGTGGCTGGATCGCTTTGTGTGGTCAAAATACAGAAGTGTAATTAATTAACTCTTCAGGCTTGATGCAACGTAGAAGAAGAGTCGAGTCTATTAGCACTGTACCGACGGTGGTCACCCCGTTGTTGCATCCCTCTACATCGAGTGCCGTCAACTACAACAGTATAGTTTCTATTGCCACTTAGATGGATGGTAACAAAATATGTTTATATTAAGACTCACATTCGATATTTTATTAATTTTCTCCGATGATTATTCTAGCTGCGTAACTAAAGTATTTATTTTTTTAAACTCCTATTTTAAGTTTAGTAAATTATTAGGCCAAATTTTCAGGATTGTAAATTTAAAATGACCAATTCTTTTAGCGTTATCTTTTAAGTATCCCATAAACTAGTCTTAAACATATCTGTTTCTGTGTTTTTAAAATGTAGAAGTTAAAAAAAAGTGTGTGTTAAGATACGTATTTCTCTCAACCTGAACTCTCTTAATTTATAGACTGCATTTTTAGACTTGCGCTAATTGTTTAATCGATTGTAACTTAATTTGTTTACTTAAATTTGCGCTTGAGCTCTTAAAAATTTCAATTTATTGTTTAAGTACTGAAATTAACTTTATTTTTAAATCTGGCTGTGTGTATCAAGACTGTTACGTTAAAATTTCTTCAATATGCTATTGTTTCTAAATGTTTTATGTCTTGGCTCTAAACAATAAATTGGTATTTTTGTGTTTGTGTCTTCTGAATTTTATAAATGCTTGAAACTACACAGAATAGTTTGTTCTTTGAGATGTGAACATTTTGCTTTTTGTTTATTTTAAATATGGGTAGTACCCAAAACTGTCCATTAGATGTACTTTTTTTTTGCTCATTTATTTTAATGTGTAAGCACAGGGTATTGGAGTAGGTGATGATAATTTTTGTACATTTATAAAAGTATTAAAATCTTAGAATTGTAGGAAATGAAAAAAAAGCATTTTTAACCAAAAATAAATGTGCTTTAAATAGGTATACGCAAATATTGTTGTATAAAGTGGTTGTTAACTGAAAAATTATATAAAAATTATTGTCTTTATTGTATTCGTAGGACATTCCTAACTCTAATTTATATTACGTAGTTGAATTTATTTACTTATTTTCTGAAATTAAAATTAAAATAAGAGGCACTGCTAGTTATTTGTGTGGTGAAATTTAGTAAAAGTTATTTAATTAAAAGAAGTGTTTGTAACTGATGTTTTATTTGCCGATAATAACATTGCCAATAAATAAAATTTCGCACGTAATATTTGAATTTCGATGAAAGTTTACTCGTAAAATAGATGGCAGCTTAACGGAAACTTAATTCATTCGTGTACGATCGTGTGTATTTTGACGTTTGACAAATTGTCAATGTCAACTCCAGTATGTGGTCAAAAAAGATCCACATCATACAAATTGCAATAATTAAGTAACGTATAAATAAATGAACGTAATTTATTGATCCACGCAACTTTAAAAGTCGACAAACGGTAAAACAATATACAGGTAAGTCATGTGAATTTAGTTATAACCTTTATCGCGTATTCATTACCCTTATCTGTGCTTACTTTAATGTAGTGCTTTAACTAAGGATATTTTATCAGTTTGTTTCAGTGTTAGAAATGTGGAACTTAGGAAATTTTTGTATATTTTTACTTTTAACAATATTTGTAAATTGTCAAATTTACCAAAATAGTATACGAAGCTCATGTCCTCATCTTTACAATAAAGCATTTCACGGATTTGTTCCTCGTGGAAATTTCACAGCAGGTACGATAACGAATAATTCAGTATATCGATCTACGAATAATGTATTTATACAGGAAAATATACGGAAGTTGAAGAAATCGACTCATTGAGACAGTGTATCTTGAGCTGTTGTACGAGAACCGAATGCAACGTCGTGTTTATGTCCGATCACAAATGTTATCATGTTACGTGCATTAGTAGCGAACTATGTGCACCTACACTTAGCCAAAACCCCAACGCTACCGAACATATCGCAATGGTGCTAGTTAGACCCGTATCTGTAGACGAATCATGGTCCGACGTTCTTCAAGGAGGTTCGTTTAGTTTTGCTTGCAAAGCTAACGTTAATATGTTTGTTTAGGTTCTCATAATGAAGAGGATCCCGCAGATCGGGAAATTTACAGTTTACTCAGTGATCCTCGCAAGTTAAAAGATGTATATGAAAACATATTGGGAATGTCTGAATCAAATTACGATTATAGCGTTGCTTGTGATGTTGGTATCGATACGACTTGCATGCCAAACGAAGAGTGTGTTAATAATTATCCAAAATCGAGAGCAGGAACTTGTAGATGCATAAATGGATATGTAAGGAAGCAAAATTTGTGTGTGCCGATGGATGAATTAAAAGATAAGGCGTTAGACGGTGTAACTGGTAATTTACTGGAGCATTTAGAATCTGTCATCAATATGACCACTCCGAGTGCAAAAAATAAGCTGATTGTCACTGCAGAATCTAAAGAACTTAAATTGCCCGTTAGCGAAGCAAGCATAACTGCTTTTGTTAGTCCGTCTGCTTCCGACGGGGTGAAGTATCAGTACGACTGGACGTCTTTAAATCAGCCCGGTGGTAGTGCCGCCGTTAAACATCAAAGTGGTGACCAAATGCAGTTATCGAAATTATCCGAAGGCTTGTATACTTTTAAAGTGAGTGTGTCGAGTGACGACGCCTACGGGGAGACGTTTGTAAATGTTACGGTTTTGCCTCCGTCGAGAACAAATAAACCCCCACATATTGTTATAACTCCTGCTAATCAAACCATCAAGTTGCCTAATACGGGTGCCGTTTTGGATGCATCTTCTACTACCGACGATGATGGAATCGTGTCTTGGCATTGGGAGCTGCAGCAAGGGCCTTTGGGATACGAACCTCAGCTTAAAGAGACACCGACGCTTCAATTAAACGATCTTACGAGACCAGGAAATTACACCTTTAAATTAACCGTTACCGATACCGATAAAGAAACAAATTTTAGCACAGCCAATATTACAGTGTTGAAAGTTACCGATTATCCGCCAGAAGCAAATGCCGGTAAGTTGACTAATTAATACAACGAAATATTGCGGTAATGTTCCCTCTAGCACCACAGTGACCAGTGACTATACCATTAACTTTCAGGTGAAGATAAAATTATTTATTTGCCCCACAATCAAATAACACTGAATGGTAACATGAGTACTGACGATCATGCGATAACCACATGGGAGTGGACTAAAAGTGCGGGCGATGCAAACAAAGCAGTGGATATGCAAGATACGAGAACGCCTTACCTTCGATTATCAGATTTGGAAGAAGCAATGTATACGTTTGTACTTAAAGTAACCGACAGTGCGAATCAAAGTAGCACGGCCGAAGTACACGTCTTCGTAAAACCTCCTACAAATCAGCCACCTACTGCCGAAGCCGGAGACAACATTACTATAAGTTTACCACAAACTTGGGTCGTTCTCAACGCAAATATGAGTAAAGACGATAACAAAATCGAGTCGTTTAAGTGGGAGCAAGTACAAGGCCCGTCAAATGTCGTCATCAAAAATGCTACTTTGTGTGTAACAAACGTCACCGGTTTGACTAAAGGGAAATATGTGTTTAGAGTTTACGTGACCGATGATAATAAAAATACGGCAAATGATACCATGTACGTCACAGTCGATCAAAGTAAGTTGTACTACTTTGGACGTTGTAAAAATTATTAATTTTTGAAACGAATTACAGATAAAAATTTAAAACCGACTGCAAATGCTGGAGGGAACTTTGAAGTTCAATTACCCGTTAATTTTATTTATGTAAATGGTTCGAAGTCGAGCGACGATTGGGAAATTGTTAAATGGAAATGGATTAGAGGAGATACATCATTAGCAACTGGCAATATTGCAGAAGGTTCAGACGAGTCGGCGATTTTAATGCTTACAAATGCTGTTTCAGGAAAATATATCTTTAATTTAACAGTTTACGACGAACAGGGGTTGAGCGATACCGATACGGTTACAATAACGGTTAAAAGTGATCCTAAATTATACTATTCAGTTGAAATTACAATTCAGTTAGATGTTAATCATCTCACAGAAATTCAATACGGTATCATTAAAGGTAAATTAGCGTTGTTAGTTAAAGATGGAACTAAACTTCGGGTAAGCTACTATTATTTTGTTATGTGACATAACTTGATACGTTTTTATTCTAAAGGTTAGAGATATAAGACCAGAATTTGGTACAAATCGTGCCATTATCGGTTTTTATGTTGAAGACGTTAATGGTAAGCCGTTAGATGCGAACGAAGTTGTTCAACATTTGAGGCAAAAACTGAGAATGGACGAGAGTCTCTTGGGCTTTTCTATAGAGCGACTTCAGACTGTGATTTGTCAAAATAATTGCTCGGGGCATGGCGTTTGTATCGAAGAAACGCGAGAGTGTGTCTGTGAGGCTTTTTGGATGCGAGATTTGTTTAGATTTTACTTTGGTTCGAACGACGATTCCGATTGCAATTGGAGCATACTTTACGTGGTTTTGGGTGTTCTCTGCAGTGTTATTGCATTGGTCGGTTCGTTTTGGGGTGCACTGTACTTGTGTTGTAGTTGGTGTTCTAAAAGGAGGTCTGTAGTTAAACCGACCACTTATAAATTAATTCAAGATACCGACGAATTGCCACCTTGTAAGTTAAAATTTAATTGTTTTTGGTGTAAATTAAAGTCCGTTTAGATTCTAGAAAAAGTAACATATCAGATAGCGATACGGATTCGGACGTAGTTTTTGAGTCTCGTAACAAACCGACTACAAGATTTAATATCGAAACGAGAAATGGTCACAAGCCGACTCGAAATGGCTTTTCTAAAATGGGGCGCCGTGTTAAAACGTAGGTACTTAATTTTTGTATCGTGTAAGTGTTTAGGGTTTTTTGTATAAGGCAACTTTGTGTTGCTTTTGTGCCTAAAAAATGTAGTGTGTGTAAAAATTGCCAATTGTTGTGATGTATGTACCTACTGTTTTGCACATTTATAAAAATGTGTGTGATTGTGTGCTTTTAGTAGTATTATTTTGATTAGTTTAATTATTCGGTGTCCCAAGATTCTTCGAAACAGAGCTACTATGAGCTTTTGAGCTCAAATAAGTCGATGGGATAAAAATTTATTTTTAGTTTAGATTAGTAGTTTTATCTAAGATTGTCATCAGACCTTTTTTGAAGCTTATAAAATTTCCTTTAATTTGCTTTACTATTTATTTCTGGGATATAAAAATTAACAGTAATAGGCGCCTTCTTAAGATGCGCTCAATTGTCAAATCGACTTGTGTTAACCCCAAAAACTAGAAGTAGCTCTGTGTTTCTGGAATTTTGGGACACTATAGTTTAAAAAATTTTAGTAGAAGAGTTTAATATGGAAATGACACGCCTGGCCTAAGTGTTTTAAATTAACGAAGATGTATTATTAATAATTTGAGAATACTTTTTTCGAAAGAATTGTTTGTAGCAATTGTAGGCACTTAAAAAGTAAGTTTAGAATAATTTAGTTTAGTCGAAGAGGTAACAACTAACATTCTAAATATTTCGTATTTTTAATTTCTGTACAAGAAATTCTAAATAGACATTGATGAATAATTGTTACGGAAGCAAACTGTTCTTAATATGATGTATATAAAAATTAGTCTTAAGAGCACTAGAAATGCTCGGTGATACTTAAAAATGGTATCGAAGAATTCTTTAGTTCGTCCTCTTTGTATACCAAAAATAAAAATATGTAATGCAATTTGAATTTATACAAAATGACCATTATTTCAATCAACTCGAGTGTCAAATAGGTTAAATTATAGGTGTTTTAGTGATTAGTTACCATTATTAGTCATAGAAATGTGATAACATCTAAAATATTTTTATATTAGAAAATTTTGTTGCTTAAAATAAGGTATTATTGTGTATTATTTTTGTTAATTCCAATTCAAGTGTTGAATTATAATCGTACTTGAAGTACCAAGAAGATTAAGAACTTACAAAGTTTGCCTAAAGATCAACTGAACTGAAATTGACTAGTTAGCAAAGTTGCACTTACAATCTTCTTGGTATAAGAACAGTATTACAAATTGTAAATTTTATTTTAAATGTTAAAGGGCGCTTTTTTAGTATTTATTTTTTAAGCCACTAGAATAACCTACATCGAGCACATGTAATAGTAAACTGTAAAATCCTGAAACCAGTGTGAAATAAGTAATCTTGTCATTTAGATTTAAAATAAAATAAAGGCAAATTTTTAATAATTCGTTTGAATACAGGAGAAAACTATTTATATCTATTAAAAACTTAGACATTAATTAAGTATTAAGTTATTAGTTGAAACTGTTCCCTATTTAAATTTAATTATAAGTACTTTTTTGTTTTTACTGGATCTCTTATTTTACCATAAATCAATAGTTGCAGCAATGTTTATGCATTAAAATTTATAATTATAACTTTAGTTTATTAATTAGTTAAAACTGTTATGCATTTTTGACCCATGTAAGTTAAAATGATGTGTGGAAGTCAAAAATTTGTTAATTTCAACATTGTACGCCTACTAATAGATAGGCAACACTTTGTACTTTCCCACTACATTGTAAATTTAGTTAGAAATTAGCAGAGTGGGGTGGTCACATGATCACAAAAAGTTTATATAAGGCCGAGTTTCGGCATTAATCTAGATTGTTATATCTACTTTCAATCAGCTTCGGAGAGAAAAATTTAAGCTTATTCGTGTGAAAAATCAACTTTAACTTTTTGAATTTTTTTTTCGTGGAAGTTGTTAGTGGCATAGTTCTGAATATCCTTAGCGACTTTTGGATCATTTGGTCGAATATTAATGTGGAAAAATAAATGTTTAAGGAACGACAAAATAAAGCAAAATTTTTGAAATTACTATAAAATAATCAAACTGAAAGAACTTTAATTTAGACAATTATAATTTATTGTTTCTTGTGACACTTGAAAAACTAATATGTAACAGTTTTAAATACACTTTAACAATAGTTTACCAAAGTTATATCGAGGAAATCGCTATACAGGTAGTCCATTTTGATCAATAGCACACTTAAGAAAACTTACACTTAATTGCATTTCAGCGATATTTTATAAGCTTCATCTTCAAATACATTCATACGGGATCAGCATTAGGACCGCAAAGTTAATTTTTTCAAACACGGCCCTTCGATGGAAGTACAAATTTGATCTGCATCTCCCGGTTCTTATTGATACACGAAAAAGCTAACATTAGTAAACTAACCTTTAGAATCGTTATACTTTTCATCAAGCTTAACATACAACATACTATCCTTTCAAAGCGACGTTTACGATATCTTTTGTACTTTTCGAGCAATACAGTTTGTTTCATCTTTTAGTGTGTTGGTAATAAGTTCGTAATTAGATTACGCTTCTTCCCAATTTTCGTTGTTTTCTTTACCCACATATTGTTCGATTTTTTTTAATAAGAAAAAGTTTTGCAGGTAAATAATAAAGAATAGGTTAAACAATTTTAATTTTATAAATATATGCCAGCGCCACCTATTATATATTAAAGTAACTAATTATTAAAATTACAGGTTGCTGTTTCTAAACTATTAAGATTTACAGGTTTCTTTTTTGAAAATAGTTTAGATAGATTTTCATAGATGACGCTTTGAAACTTATAGTATTCTGGCTTAAAGCTGTTCTATATTACAGGTATACAGGTACAGTGACTTTAGGTCTGTTCGTTTGGACTGTCTGAGTTTACTTCAGGTTACTCCTAATCAGGTTGGAGTTGATTCGTGTGATCTCACGCAAATAAGCAGCGAAACGAACAGCCCTTTTATTTTAGAAACAGTGGCGACAATTGATGGTCAATTGGTCAATTCAGTCACATGGTGTTCGCTGTTCGCGGCCATTAGTTTGCTAAGTTGTATGTAGATTGCATACATTACGTTTACTAACGTTTACATTGCTTTAGCATTAGGTGAACACGATTTGTACCGTTTTTTAGTTATAATTTGTGATTATAAGGGCAAATATTGAATTTTTGAGTGTAGTTTTATGTGTTAAACATTTATGTAGTAGTGAAATAACATTTTTTAGTGCATTACTTCAATAAACACCAAGCACGTGAGTATTGCTTTGTATTAATTTGTTTTTCGAGTAATCCAATTATTTTATGCAAATGTAGAAACGTACGTTAAATATAATTGTTGAAACTTGAAACCCAATTACTTACTGTAATTTTTATTAATGTTAAAATATCTTTGTAATGTTAGGTTAGAAAATAACATGCCTGGTTGTGCTGCGAATTTGGTAATCAAAGTTGCAGCTTTGGAACGTTAACTGTTTTTGATCGTACAAGGAGCATACGACTTTCGTTCCACCGTGATAATCTGCAGCGGAAAACTGACAGTTTGGAGCGTTCGTGTAATGCATCTAATGAAAAATGCTTTTCAAGAGAGAAAGCTAATTTTTGACTTATTTTGATATACTTTGGTCATATAGGTATGTACTTATTTGTAACATCGGAACGAACTTGTATACAAAAATTCAACTTTGTATTAAAATAAAATTGAATGTATTCATATTTTTGGTACTTCTAAAGTTTACAGAGTTATTTTTTCCAAAACCACGTTAGCGTCGTATAGTAACTGTTTGCTTACAAAGTATTAATGCAAGAATTTCTCTCGATATGAACATAGTAATGCTGTTCATTATGGAGGATTGAACGACCTTTCTCATCGCAGAAATAATACCGTTGCAAGTGAAATGCATTTCCTCTTTGTGTGTTCCACGTTTGCGTTCCTCAAAATCAAATTGTGTAGAAAATCGTAAACACGTAAAGGATTGTAGGCACACAAGCAACCGCTTTTTTGAAGAGCTTAATACCTAGAGGGTAGGTGGATGTATCATAAAAATTGTTCTGGGTATCCTGTTGCACTACATCCTAATCTTCTGTGGTTATACCACAAGTTCAAGATTTTAAATCCATCTTCGTTGAAGTAGACGTTGCATTGGTGCTTTTACCAAAAAAGTTTGTAAACTTGAGGAATATAAAAAATATGTACATATTCAATTTTGTAGCAAATTTTATCAGCTTTAATTTTGTATGTTTACAGTCGTGATTCAGCTCCAACCCAGAGTTTTGAGATATTAACGAAAAACCTAAAACAGTATTTAGCCACTGCCGCTAGAGTTCATTTCTGATTCATCAGGACTTTTAGGATAATAAATTTATCAGTAGACACCTACATAGAATAATGTGAAGTTTCAAAACTATTAAATATTTTTATTGACTGGACTATAAACTGTAAATACTTTGTCCTGCACTTTTGTGCAATATTAATAATTGTTAAGTCTTTTAAAGCAACTATATAATATTATAATTTACTATTTAACTACCCCTCTTCTGAACAAGTAGATTAGTATTTACAAAAATCAATATTGTCAATTACAATGGTAACAGTTTTGGTTTCAATGTTTCTGCTTTCTATTGGTGAAACATTTTGCCAATGAAGGAAAGAAATTTAATTTAAATAAAAATTTATCGATTTTATGCTTCTAAGGGCACCTAATGTGCCAACCGAACACGCCTAATGGAGTATCAATAAGTTCACAAATTTAATTAATTGCTTCTCATTAAAGTGTTTTTCTTTTATTATTGTAAATCGGTAGTTGCACCATTGTTTATGTATTAAAATTTGGAATTATAACATTAGTTTATTAGTTAGTTAAAAGTATTATGTATTTTTCCTTCTATATTGACCACTTTCTAAGTTGGAATAATGTAAAAGTCGAAATTTGTTAAAACTCAAACTTTTTACGCCTACGAATACATAGGCAACACTTGTTACTCTCCCACTACATTATAAATTTTAAACTACCATAGAAATTTACAGAGTGGGGTGGTCACATGACCACCAAAAGTTTATATAAGGCCGAGTTTTGCCATTCGAAAATTTTGTAATCTCCACTTCAAATCAGCTTCGAAGAGAAAATTTTCGGTTTGCTCGGGTGAAAAATCAACTTCAACTTTTCGAATTTGTTTTTCTTGGAAGTTGTTAGAGGCATTGTTCTGAATATCTTTAGCGACTTTTGGATCATTTGGTCGAATATTAACGCGGGAAATTAAGTTTTTAAAAATCAATTATTTATTCCTACCACAATATTAATTAACTCGGCATTTTTGTTTGGAAGGTGTTTGGCGCTTCTTAAGACGCTGTTATTTTTCTCTTCCGAGGAGAATTTAACTTTAAATTTATTTTTGTCTTATAATTATTATTGTATGTATATAAATTACAAAAAAAATAAACGATAGAAAACAATAATTTCTTTTAATATAAGCTACCCTATTTACAAGTAAAGTTCTCGTTTTCGGACTAGATATTTGGAAAGCAGAAGGGCGATAGGGTTTTGGAAATAAATTTTAAATTAAGAAGATACTTTTTGATAAAATAAATTTTAAAATCATATAATAAGCGATAACGCCTCGTTTCATAACATATTGTCAGTGCCTTTAAAATTCGTTTAAATAAATATTTCTCTTTAATTTATTTTGTTTACCTTATCGGCCTTCTGCTCTCCTACTACCTAGCCCGAAAATTGTTAAACTTGAAGCAAATTTTTAAAAACCCTGTTTTAAAAAATCGAAATTATACTATTCTGAGGGTGCCAATCTTTAGCCCTACTATCGGAGAGTATACTTGATAAATTTGGGCGCTGCTGTTCCTCTAGTTTAAAAGATATTCGACGTAAAACACAAAATTTGAAAATTTATAAAAATATAACAATATCTTAAAAGTCGAATATCTTCTAAACTAGAGGACCAGCAGTGCCCAAATTTATCAAGTGTGCTCCCCGATAGTAAGGCTAAGGATTCGCACCTTCAGATTTGCGAAATTCCCATTTTTTTAAAAATTTTCCTCCAATTTTACAGTTTTCGGGCAAGGTAGTAGGAGAGCAGAAGGCCGATAAGGTAAACGAAATAAATTAGAGAGAAATATTTATTTAAACGAATTTTAAAAGCATTGGGATAACAGCGATAACGCCTCGTTTCATAACATATTATCAGTGCTTTTAAAATTCGTTTAAATAAATATTTCTCTTTAATTTATTTTGTTTACCTTATCGGCCTTCTGCTCTCCTACTACCTAGCCCGAAAATTGTAAAATTTGAAGCAAATTTTTAAAAACCCTGTTTTAAAAAATCGAAATTATGCTATTCTGAGGGTGCCAATCTGTAGCCCTACTATCGGAGAGTATACTTGACAAATTTGGGCACTGCTGGTCCTCTAGTTTAGAAGATATTCGACGTAAAACACAAAATTTGAAATTTTCTAAAAATATAAAAATATTTTAAAAGTCGAATATCTTCTAAACTATAGGACGAGCAGCGCCCAAATTTATCAAGTATACTCCCCGATAGTAGGGCTAAGGATTCGCACCTTCAGATTTGCGAAATTCCCATTTTTTAAATTAATTTTTTAAAAATTTTCCTCCAATTTTACAGTTTTCGGGCAAGGTAGTAGGAGAGCAGAAGGCCGATAAGGTAAACGAAATAAATTAGAGAGAAATATTTATTTAAACGAATTTTAAAAGCATTGGGATAACAGCGATAACGCCTCGTTTCATAACATATTATCAGTGCTTTTAAAATTCGTTTAAATAAATATTTCTCTTTAATTTATTTTGTTTACCTTATCGGCCTTCTGCTCTCCTACTACCTAGCCCGAAAATTGTAAAATTTGAAGCAAATTTTTAAAAACCCTGTTTTAAAAAATCGAAATTATGCTATTCTGAGGGTGCCAATCTGTAGCCCTACTATCGGAGAGTATACTTGACAAATTTGGGCACTGCTGGTCCTCTAGTTTAGAAGATATTCGACGTAAAACACAAAATTTGAAATTTTCTAAAAATATAAAAATATTTTAAAAGTCGAATATCTTCTAAACTATAGGACGAGCAGCGCCCAAATTTATCAAGTATACTCCCCGATAGTAGGGCTAAGGATTCGCACCTTCAGATTTGCGAAATTCCCATTTTTTAAATTAATTTTTTAAAAATTTTCTTCCAATTTTACAGTTTTCGGGCAAGGTAGTAGGAGAGCAGAAGGCCGATAAGGTAAACGAAATAAATTAGAGAGAAATATTTATTTAAACGAATTTTAAAAGCATTGGGATATCAGCGATAACGCCTCGTTTCATAACATATTGTCAGTGCCTTTAAAATTCGTTTAAATAAATATTTCTCTTTAATTTATTTTGTTTACCTTATCGGCCTTCTGCTCTTCTACTACCTAGCCCGAAAATTGTAAAATTTGAAGCAAATTTTTAAAAACCCTGTTTTAAAAAATCGAAATTATGCTATTCTGAGGGTGCCAATCTGTAGCCCTACTATCGGAGAGTATACTTGACAAATTTGGGCACTGCTGGTCCTCTAGTTTAGAAGATATTCGACGTAAAACACAAAATTTGAAATTTTCTAAAAATATAAAAATATTTTAAAAGTCGAATATCTTCTAAACTATAGGACGAGCAGCGCCCAAATTTATCAAGTATACTCCCCGATAGTAGGGCTAAGGATTCGCACCTTCAGATTTGCGTAATTCCCATTTTTTAAATTAATTTTTTAAAAATTTTCTTCCAATTTTACAGTTTTCGGGCAAGGTAGTAGGAGAGCAGAAGGCCGATAAGGTAAACGAAATAAATTAGAGAGAAATATTTATTTAAACGAATTTTAAAAGCATTGGGATATCAGCGATAACGCCTCGTTTCATAACATATTGTCAGTGCCTTTAAAATTCGTTTAAATAAATATTTCTCTTTAATTTATTTTGTTTACCTTATCGGCCTTCTGCTCTCCTACTACCTAGCCCGAAAATTGTAAAATTTGAAGCAAATTTTTAAAAACCCTGTTTTAAAAAATCGAAATTATACTATTCTGAGGGTGCCAATCTGTAGCCCTACTATCGGGGAGTATATTTGATAAATTTGGGCGCTGCTAGTCTTCTAGTTTAGAAGATATTCGACGTAAAACACAAAATTTGAAAATTTATAAAAATATTAAAATATCTTAAAAGTCGAATATCTTCTAAACTAGAGGACCAGCAGTGCCCAAATTTATCAAGTATGCTCCCCGATAGTAGGGCTAAAGATTCGCACCCTCAGATTTGCGAAATTCCCATTTTTTTAAAAATTTTCCTCCAATTTTACAGTTTTCGGGCAAGGTAGTAGGAGAGCAGAAGGCCGATAAGGTAAACGAAATAAATTAGAGAGAAATATTTATTTAAACGAATTTTAAAAGCATTGGGATAACAGCGATAACGCCTCGTTTCATAACATATTATCAGTGCTTTTAAAATTCGTTTAAATAAATATTTCTCTTTAATTTATTTTGTTTACCTTATCGGCCTTCTGCTCTCCTACTACCTAGCCCGAAAATTGTAAAATTTGAAGCAAATTTTTAAAAACCCTGTTTTAAAAAATCGAAATTATGCTATTCTGAGGGTGCCAATCTGTAGCCCTACTATCGGAGAGTATACTTGACAAATTTGGGCACTGCTGGTCCTCTAGTTTAGAAGATATTCGACGTAAAACACAAAATTTGAAATTTTCTAAAAATATAAAAATATTTTAAAAGTCGAATATCTTCTAAACTATAGGACGAGCAGCGCCCAAATTTATCAAGTATACTCCCCGATAGTAGGGCTAAGGATTCGCACCTTCAGATTTGCGAAATTCCCATTTTTTAAATTAATTTTTTAAAAATTTTCCTCCAATTTTACAGTTTTCGGGCAAGGTAGTAGGAGAGCAGAAGGCCGATAAGGTAAACGAAATAAATTAGAGAGAAATATTTATTTAAACGAATTTTAAAAGCATTGGGATAACAGCGATAACGCCTCGTTTCATAACATATTATCAGTGCTTTTAAAATTCGTTTAAATAAATATTTCTCTTTAATTTATTTTGTTTACCTTATCGGCCTTCTGCTCTCCTACTACCTAGCCCGAAAATTGTAAAATTTGAAGCAAATTTTTAAAAACCCTGTTTTAAAAAATCGAAATTATGCTATTCTGAGGGTGCCAATCTGTAGCCCTACTATCGGAGAGTATACTTGACAAATTTGGGCACTGCTGGTCCTCTAGTTTAGAAGATATTCGACGTAAAACACAAAATTTGAAATTTTCTAAAAATATAAAAATATTTTAAAAGTCGAATATCTTCTAAACTATAGGACGAGCAGCGCCCAAATTTATCAAGTATACTCCCCGATAGTAGGGCTAAGGATTCGCACCTTCAGATTTGCGAAATTCCCATTTTTTAAATTAATTTTTTAAAAATTTTCTTCCAATTTTACAGTTTTCGGGCAAGGTAGTAGGAGAGCAGAAGGCCGATAAGGTAAACGAAATAAATTAGAGAGAAATATTTATTTAAACGAATTTTAAAAGCATTGGGATATCAGCGATAACGCCTCGTTTCATAACATATTGTCAGTGCCTTTAAAATTCGTTTAAATAAATATTTCTCTTTAATTTATTTTGTTTACCTTATCGGCCTTCTGCTCTTCTACTACCTAGCCCGAAAATTGTAAAATTTGAAGCAAATTTTTAAAAACCCTGTTTTAAAAAATCGAAATTATGCTATTCTGAGGGTGCCAATCTGTAGCCCTACTATCGGAGAGTATACTTGACAAATTTGGGCACTGCTGGTCCTCTAGTTTAGAAGATATTCGACGTAAAACACAAAATTTGAAATTTTCTAAAAATATAAAAATATTTTAAAAGTCGAATATCTTCTAAACTATAGGACGAGCAGCGCCCAAATTTATCAAGTATACTCCCCGATAGTAGGGCTAAGGATTCGCACCTTCAGATTTGCGTAATTCCCATTTTTTAAATTAATTTTTTAAAAATTTTCTTCCAATTTTACAGTTTTCGGGCAAGGTAGTAGGAGAGCAGAAGGCCGATAAGGTAAACGAAATAAATTAGAGAGAAATATTTATTTAAACGAATTTTAAAAGCATTGGGATATCAGCGATAACGCCTCGTTTCATAACATATTGTCAGTGCCTTTAAAATTCGTTTAAATAAATATTTCTCTTTAATTTATTTTGTTTACCTTATCGGCCTTCTGCTCTCCTACTACCTAGCCCGAAAATTGTAAAATTTGAAGCAAATTTTTAAAAACCCTGTTTTAAAAAATCGAAATTATACTATTCTGAGGGTGCCAATCTGTAGCCCTACTATCGGGGAGTATATTTGATAAATTTGGGCGCTGCTAGTCTTCTAGTTTAGAAGATATTCGACGTAAAACACAAAATTTGAAAATTTATAAAAATATTAAAATATCTTAAAAGTCGAATATCTTCTAAACTAGAGGACCAGCAGTGCCCAAATTTATCAAGTATGCTCCCCGATAGTAGGGCTAAAGATTCGCACCCTCAGATTTGCGAAATTCCCATTTTTTTAAATTAATTTTTTAAAAAATTTTTTATAATTTTAGTTTTCGGGCAAGGTAGTAGGAGAGCAGAAGGCCGATAAGGTAAACGAAATAAATTAGAGAGAAAAATTTATTTAAACGAATTTTAAAAGCATTGGGATAACAGCGATAACGCCTCGTTTCATAACATATTATGAGTGCTTTTAAAATTCGTTTAAATAAATATTTCTCTTTAATTTATTTTGTTTACCTTATCGGCCTTCTGCTCTCCTACTACCTAGCCCGAAAATTGTTAAATTTGAAGCAAATTTTTAAAAACCCTGTTTTAAAAAATCGAAATTATACTATTCTGAGGGTGCCAATCTTTAGCCCTACTATCGGAGAGTATACTTGATAAATTTGGGCGCTGCTGTTCCTCTAGTTTAAAAGATATTCGACGTAAAACACAAAATTTGAAAATTTATAAAAATATAACAATATCTTAAAAGTCGAATATCTTCTAAACTAGAGGACCAGCAGTGCCCAAATTTATCAAGTGTGCTCCCCGATAGTAAGGCTAAGGATTCGCACCTTCAGATTTGCGAAATTCCCATTTTTTTTAAAATTTTCCTCCAATTTTACAGTTTTCGGGCAAGGTAGTAGGAGAGCAGAAGGCCGATAAGGTAAACGAAATAAATTAGAGAGAAATATTTATTTAAACGAATTTTAAAAGCATTGGGATAACAGCGATAACGCCTCGTTTCATAACATATTATCAGTGCTTTTAAAATTCGTTTAAATAAATATTTCTCTTTAATTTATTTTGTTTACCTTATCGGCCTTCTGCTCTCCTACTACCTAGCCCGAAAATTGTAAAATTTGAAGCAAATTTTTAAAAACCCTGTTTTAAAAAATCGAAATTATGCTATTCTGAGGGTGCCAATCTGTAGCCCTACTATCGGAGAGTATACTTGACAAATTTGGGCACTGCTGGTCCTCTAGTTTAGAAGATATTCGACGTAAAACACAAAATTTGAAATTTTCTAAAAATATAAAAATATTTTAAAAGTCGAATATCTTCTAAACTATAGGACGAGCAGCGCCCAAATTTATCAAGTATACTCCCCGATAGTAGGGCTAAGGATTCGCACCTTCAGATTTGCGAAATTCCCATTTTTTAAATTAATTTTTTAAAAATTTTCTTCCAATTTTACAGTTTTCGGGCAAGGTAGTAGGAGAGCAGAAGGCCGATAAGGTAAACGAAATAAATTAGAGAGAAATATTTATTTAAACGAATTTTAAAAGCATTGGGATATCAGCGATAACGCCTCGTTTCATAACATATTGTCAGTGCCTTTAAAATTCGTTTAAATAAATATTTCTCTTTAATTTATTTTGTTTACCTTATCGGCCTTCTGCTCTCCTACTACCTAGCCCGAAAATTGTAAAATTTGAAGCAAATTTTTAAAAACCCTGTTTTAAAAAATCGAAATTATACTATTCTGAGGGTGCCAATCTGTAGCCCTACTATCGGGGAGTATATTTGATAAATTTGGGCGCTGCTAGTCTTCTAGTTTAGAAGATATTCGACGTAAAACACAAAATTTGAAAATTTATAAAAATATTAAAATATCTTAAAAGTCGAATATCTTCTAAACTAGAGGACCAGCAGTGCCCAAATTTATCAAGTATGCTCCCCGATAGTAGGGCTAAAGATTCGCACCCTCAGATTTGCGAAATTCCCATTTTTTTAAATTAATTTTTTAAAAATTTTTTTATAATTTTACAGTTTTCGGGCAAGGTAGTAGGAGAGCAGAAGGCCGATAAGGTAAACGAAATAAATTAGAGAGAAAAATTTATTTAAACGAATTTTAAAAGCATTGGGATAACAGCGATAACGCCTCGTTTCATAACATATTATGAGTGCTTTTAAAATTCGTTTAAATAAATATTTCTCTTTAATTTATTTTGTTTACCTTATCGGCCTTCTGCTCTCCTACTACCTAGCCCGAAAATTGTTAAATTTGAAGCAAATTTTTAAAAACCCTGTTTTAAAAAATCGAAATTATACTATTCTGAGGGTGCCAATCTTTAGCCCTACTATCGGAGAGTATACTTGATAAATTTGGGCGCTGCTGTTCCTCTAGTTTAAAAGATATTCGACGTAAAACACAAAATTTGAAAATTTATAAAAATATTACAATATCTTAAAAGTCGAATATCTTCTAAACTAGAGGACCAGAAGTGCCCAAATTTATCAAGTGTGCTCCCCGATAGTAAGGCTAAGGATTCGCACCTTCAGATTTGCGAAATTCCCATTTTTTTAAATTAATTTTTTAAAAATTTTCCTCCAATTTTACAGTTTTCGGGCAAGGTAGTAGGAGAGCAGAAGTTCTATAAGGTAAACGCTATAAATTAAAGAGAAATATTTATTTAAACGCATTTTAAAAGCATTGCCATTATGTTATGAAACGAGGCGTTATCGCTTATAGGATTTGAAATGTTTTTTTGATCAAAAAGTATCTTTTTAAATAAAAATATATTTCCAAAACCTTATCACCCTTTTGCTTTCCAACTATCTAGTCCGAAAAGGAGGATTTTTCTTGTAAATAGGGTAGCTTATAATAAAAGAAATTATTGCTTTCTATCGTTAATTTTTTTCAACGTAATTTACATACATACAATATACAATAAAAATAATTATAAGACAAAAATAAGTTTAAAGTTAAATTCTCTTCGGAAGAGAAAAATAACAGCGTCTTAAGAAGCTCCAAACACCTTCCAAACAAGAATGCCGAGTTAATTAATATTGTGGTGCGAATAAATAATTGATTTAAAAACTTAATTTCTAAATTTTCTCTTCGAAGCTGATTTGAAGTGGAGATTACAAAATTTTCGAATGGCAAAACTCGGCCTTATATAAACTTTTGGTGGTCATGTGACCACCCCACTCTGTAAATTTCTATGGTAGTTTAAAATTTATAATGTAGTGGGAGAGTAACAAGTGGGAGAAGAGCACGGAGAAGAGTAAAGTGTTGCCTATGTGGTAGGCGTACAAAGAGAAAGTTATTAGAACACGAAAGTGTGGATTTTATATATTTAATAACAAGTTTATAATGGCCGATTCATATAAACTTTGTAAGTGGTCAATATTGCCCGAAAATGCATAATACTTTTAACTTCTTAATACACTAATGCTATAGTTATAAATTTTAATGCATAAACAATGCTTCAACTACTGGTTAATGATAAAACAAAAAAGTTAATTACATTTAAGTAGAGAACTAACAGCCTATTCTAAAAGGTAAAAATGGTTTTCGCGTATTCTGTATTAAAGCATAATATCATGTTCCAATTTTGTTCTGCTTGTTCTTGAATAAGTTATCTTAACAATAATTAACAACTCATTAATTAAATTTTGGAGCTTGAACGCTCCTCCTGCTCATTTAAACTTCTCGAATTTACTTCTAGTTCTCGTCCTCTCCCTGTTAGGAAACAGTTTTTAGAAACTCTACGGGTAAAACAAATATGCAGTTACAATATCAAGAATGTTTCACATGTATATTAGAATCTATATAACAATAATAACAATTTAAAGTACTTCCAAAAAGCACAAAGAATAGATACAAGTACCTTATATACAATTTCAATAATTCAAAAAAATTGGAATGTAGAATTCAAATAAATCAGCAAATTTAATTACAATTTAAACTGCAAATAAAAACGTAGAACATATTCTTCTTTAAATTTTACTTAAACAATCTCAATTGTTACATGAATCATTAACAATAACAAAGACCAATTTTTATTTTAATATTGCAAGCTAGTAACTAATACTTTACATACTCTATTCAATAGAGGAGTACAGATTTTTTTTAAAACTAGAAATCTTAATTTTGAAGCAACACTACAACTACATCTGTACAAATTTGAAAACAACCACCCACTACACGACGCTTAAAATTAGGCCTTGCCGGAAATTGGAGCGGTACTCGACTTTGAGTCGCCACTTTGTTCTTTTTCCAATTGTCGTCCCAAGTATTCCCAATTATGAACCATAAGTTTCTGAACCGCTAAAAGGGCTTCATACCTTACGTTTGGATCATCGTGCGCTAGCAATTGCATAACTAATTGTTTACCACCCAACTGTTCGACAATACTAAAAGAAAAATGTTTTTAGTGTGCTATTAATGGTTGGAAAACGTAATTACTTTTTTCCACGTGGGTAATGGCGCACGTATTCGCCAATATCAAAACTAGCTACACTGAGAACCAAAGCATCCTTGCTAGTTTCAAGTAAATGAATTAATATGCGTAATAATTCATAATTTTTTTCGTTCAAACGTTGAGCATTTTCTCGCCAAAATTTACTTTTATGTACAGGCGACCACTCCAAACGGCCCGATTTCACCTAATAAACAATTACGTCACTCGCAAAATATTTTCTACAAATTCGTTTGTACTTACTTCTGTAGCATACTCATCGAATGAACTTAAATCATGAACCGAAGATTGGAGTTTCTCGCATAAGAATTCAATATCGCCCGTGACATCCTCATCGTCTGATTTGCGCTGTTCCAAAATGGTTAAATGTTTCAAAACCTTCAAAATTAAAATTAATTCCAAAGTTGTTCACCTATCAATTCGTCTTACTTTGCATTGTACCATAGCAATACAATGTTCTTTGGAGACTTGACCGTCTTCGGGTTTCTCAATTAAATTCCTTAATACGGCTAGAATTATCCTGGTAACTTTCTCCTTAACGGAATCGCTCAAAATATCGGCGAGGATTGGGATGACATTGAATTTGTTCATTTTTTCGGCCAATAAAGGATTAAACGTTAACACCCATAAACAAAATATCAGTTGGTATTGCACTTGGAAATTAACGCGTCCTGATAGGACCGACAATAAAGTTGAAATACCGTCGACCGAAACAAATGCAAATCTATACTCGTCGATACGTAACATCATTTGAAGACAGCGTGCAACCGACTGAATATATTCGTTGTTCTAAAGAAAATTAGTAAAATGTTATTATGGTAATTACGAGAAGGCCAAAACTATTATTCCAAACCAAACTTGTTCATTTCCTTTTGTCATATATACCAAACATGCACCATTTATAAAAAAAAAACAAATAATATGCGCATGCACTAGCAATAACATGCTGCAATCTGGACCATCAAACCAAAATTGATTTGGGCACACCAATCCCTCAACTTTTAATTGTCTATTAAACTATCGGTAATGGTCATTATTTTAGAATTATTAAAATAAGGCAAGGTGTCACCATTAAAATTACAATCTTGAGTCTTTTTCGTGGCTTAAAATAGTGACATCTTTTATAAAATAATTTTTATACCGTCAAATGATAGTTACTGGCACGCTGTTCGTCTACACTGAAAGCAACTTCCGTGTAAGTTTCGGTAGGCTGATCTCCTCCATGTAATTTTGCATTACTCTGTGCTTCTTTTAGAGCCTCATACTAAAAGTTACGATGCTAATAAAGGCGCTGTTTAAATTACCTAAACCGTTGAAGCCAGGCCGATGCTGTCGAGGTTAAGTTTGAAAAGTGTTAGAGCAGGGCAACATTAAGAATTTACGATAAACGAAAATGTGCCGTAAAAAATTTTCTTCTCTATGAAATAAATTGTTTGAGACGTAAACAGGAAGATATTTGATTGATTCTTTCAGTTGTGGGATTAAGTTGTTAACACATTGAATTTGGATGAACGAAGACACATCTTGTTACGATAAATTGAAAAAGTGCAGTGGATAAATTAAGAAATTTAGACAATGGATACAAAAGAAAAGAATCTATTTCTATACTACAGAAAGTTAGCATCATTCACCGTCTAGATATTATTTCATTAATACACAAAAAATATCTACAGTCCAGGGCCCAGGTATTTTAGGTTTTCAACTTGAACAAACTGATTCGTTAGCATACTTCTTAACAGCCTTATATTTCATTGCATCAGATCATCACATCGATCTTTGAAAGCCCCCTTTTGTGAAATAAATAAATCAGCCAAATTAAAAATAAGTTAAAAACTCGAGAGAATCCTCTAGTCTTCTTAAAAGCGGTTCTCAACTAAAATCTCCGCACTGTTACTATTGCCTACAAGCCTACACTGCTACAAATGAAAAAGGTTCCCTGGAGCCTTTTTATTCGGTTCGATCTAAATTCTATAATTTATATCCCAAAAAGATGCTTCAAAAGTCTTGTAAGGTGTCTCGAGGTAGTTAATTTTCGGTAACCATGAAAAATAAGAACGGGCTCTTAAAAATCAGTATGGTGTTGCTGAAAAATGAACTAAAAAACCTGGGCTAATAAACCTAAGTACACCAATTAACCCATAAGCAATAAAGCCAAATAAAGCCGTGCAGCATGCAACCCAAATAACATTCAAAATTCAAAATGGCCACTCGTGTTCAGGATACGATTGTTAAACCAAATACCTAAACCGAAACTTCGAGCCTCCTTGAATTTTAAGAGTCACCTCAAAGGTTTAATTCAAAACCTTACGCTAAAGCAAATAAAAGGAAACAACTGAATCTACCTGCATCTTCAGTTGATCTTTAAGCCAAGTTAAATAGAAGTGTAAATCTGATCGTTCCATTGGAGTTTGTGACCAACAAGCAATTTTTGCAATAATACGCGCAGTCATATTAGTAATAAAACCGTCTTGCCTATTCAAAAGGTTAAGAAAAGGTCCCCAAACGGACTCTTTAGTTTTACTTGCGTATTCGTGAAAGATTTCCACTCTTGAACGATCTTCCTACAATTTTTTTAATTATAGACTTTCGCTTGGAAGGAAATTCGAAGGTTATACCTGCAACATGTCATCGATCAAAACAAGAATGTACTGTAAAGTTTGATCCCTCGAAACGTGACCAAGGAGGTTTAAAAATGTTTTAGCGCATTGGTTACGATCGCTACGTAAAAGTCTTTCCCTAGCAGCACTATCGGTTACATCAAAAGCAACGATAAACTTGTGATCTTCTTGCGATATCATTTGAGACCTAAAAATAAATTTTTAACTTTCTTGGCCAACAACTTACGACTACTTACTGGAAATACGATTGCCAATTAACATGTTGTGTTCGTATGTCTGTTGCTTGTTGTTGTAAGACACTTGTAGCTGCCAACATATCTGAAATCGCCCACATTTTTTTAGCATGAAAGGATTTAATGACAGCAGAGCGTAAGAACTTTTCGAGACTATTCCAATCGACGAGTTGGTAAAAATTTGTCAATTAATAATTTATACTCAAAATAAGTAATCAATAGCACACACTTTAAGTTTAAGCAAATAAATACAACAAAACTTGACAACTTGTAGAATATTTGTACAAAAACTTTATGAGAACACTGGTATAATAACCAGACCCAACAGTCACGTGAATTGGAAAGTTTCCAAAAATTTATAAATAAAAAGTCGTGTTTTTAGTATAAAGCAAAGCACAAGCCGGAAATGTTAACGAAACAAGCTTTTGGTAAAATCCAAAAACCGTTCAATTAAATACGGCCAAAAGTGGGTAGGGCAAAACGTAAGTGAACAAGTCTTACCTATTTTATCGTCATCTAAAGACGTAATAATTTCCTTAATTTTAGGATCTGCTCCCGTAGTCCCTTGTGGAGTCGACATTTTTTAATTTTCTTCACACTTTTTCTTAAAATAAAGATATTTTACCACAACAATCACTCCCTCAACCAACAATTGAACCAGCTGATCGATCTCGTGACATTTGACAGCATTTTATTTACTAAAAACTAAACTCACGTGCTTTTGTTACCAATTTGTGCAAGCGAGACGGGAGAACAGTTATGTGCGTATTCTTAGAGCGCCAATATTCAAACAAAAATGAGTTTAGAAAAGCAAGACAAATTAACGATTAACGGCACTTTTAATGGCTTTTCTGTTTTAATTAAAGATGCCGACGAAATGAAGAAGTTATATAAGACGGGATTTTTTGGTAAAGGCAGTTTATCCCGAAGTTTTCCTTCGTTTAACGATCCACATGGTGAAACAAGCATGGTTCGAAGAAGAATTTTTGACCGACACAAAGAATGGGATAGAGACTCGTTGCAATCGAAGAGAGTTGAAAAAGTTATTGTTGTACCGGATAGTGAAGATGATGGTGAATATTTTACAAATTTTAAACCTGAATATCAGTTGGATCCAATTTCTTTACAAGAAATGCTCTGTTTGTCGCTAGTCGAGGCATTTTTTCTATTTAGTTTTGTTAAGTGTCTAGTTATAAAGGATCAGGATGTTGTGTTAAGTGAACAAATTGTATGGGAACTATTTACTCAAAACGACGTTTATTTTATACAAAATTATGCCGTTTACCACCATTTTCGAGTTAAAAATTGGATCGTTAAACCTGGAATGAAGTTCGGATGTGATTTCTGTACGTTTATTTAACTACTGGTAACCTTTGACTGAATTAATTTATTTTAGTGCTGTATAAAGAAGGACCTGATGTTTACCATGCTACCTATTCGGTTATAATAGACGTGATCAATCCGACAACTTTAAGAAGACGCAAGGACTTATGTTGTCGCTCTGCTGGAGTTATTAACGTTTTATGTTTGAATAGATTATGCGAAACAGTTGGAAAGGTAACATTCATGTTGTTTTCACTATAAGAACTTAATTACGCTCCTTTTTTAGGACCTTCTAATATGCCAACTGTTTTGGCCGTTGGATTTAATAGTAAGCCATCCTGACGACTTCTCCAAATTGTTCATTAACGAAACTGTTTTGAGAAGGTGGATACCATCACAAAATCGCCAAACAGTAGAACTATAACGATTTATTAAAAGTGTTTTTGTAAATATACTACATCGAATTTGGAATCCTTTCTAATTTTTTATTCGGATTGACTCCTGTTCTACGATATTCACTACGTTCTTGCAAATACTCATCGGTACACCTCTTTTTAAATGTATCATTTTCATACCACTTGGTTAAACATCCTTTAAGAGCCTTATTCTCGGTTTGACAATTGAAGGTCATTAATAGGCTATTACTTTTACAACATTCTGAAAATGATTGCACTTCTGCGGTGCACATTTCAGTTTTGGCTACGTGCCGCATTTTTTTGGGTATCATAACTTCCTTTTCTACTTTTCTCAAGGAACGGTCATTTGGATCTCCTAGAAGAAATAATTTGAGCCACTCAAATAACTTCACATTAAGGCTAACCTAATCCTAAAGGACCTCCTTGATATTTTTGAAAGTGAGCCGATTCTTGCTTGTTCGACATTTAAATTACAAATAAAAGTATTTTAAGCCCAAATTTAAAAGACTTGACATAACCTAAAAATTAATGTTGTAATAAGCAGTGGCGGCGGAAAATGGGGTTACTTGTTGCTTTTATTTTTATTATCAAGTTCATTTTATAGCAAAATTAATTTATTTATAAATGCGGCTTCTTGTAATTTAACAAATTTATTCATTATGAATTATGAAAATACGATAATACAGCTCTTCTCCCTAAATTTACAATTTAAATTGTACAAAGAACGTGGATTGTGGAAGTAGTTTACCTAATTTATTGACAATAAAACTAAAATCCAGAGCTCCATCCTTCAGTCTTGAGCAATTATTTGACCTTGTACTTTGTTTTTCTTTCAAGTAACCGAAGAAGGCAGTGTCAAAAAGTAAATTGTTTTCTAACTGAAAATTAGAAAGAAATAATGAGTTTTAGTGAAAAAGCGGTGGTGGTTAAATCGTTTGGAAGTTACGATAGTTTATCAGTAAGTTAGAAATTTGGTTGTTAAAAAAGTCATGATCATGAGCGTCCGGTTAGCCGGTTACTAATAGGGGTTGTTAACATTGCAGGTCGGACGCTTTCCTTTACCATTATTAGAAGATAATGTGGAGGTTGACGTTTACGTTTGTGGACTAAATTTTGCGGATTTATACACAAGACAAGGTTTGATGAGACATCGTGCGCTACCTTTCGTTTTAGGCATGGAATGTGTGGGAGTGATTACTGCCGTTGGTTCTCCAGAAACCTGCAATCTTAAGGTTCCATTCCGTCCAAACTTAACAGTTATCAATATTGTGAAATGATAAACTTGTAGGTCGGACAAAGAGTTATTTGCTATGATTACAACTGTGGCATGTACCAAAGCGTAATTCGACTGGATCCCAAAAAATGTTTTCCCATTCCTGATGACGTAAATTTCGACGAAGCTGCAGCTATTTTCGTTAATTATTTAACGGCATATTTTGCTCTATTTGAGTTGGGAAACTTAAAAAAAAATGACGTAGTTCTAATTCAATCTTGTGCAGGTAAATTCAAGTAGTTTTGAGGTGCCTATTTCTTAAATATTTTATCTATTCAGGTGGTGTTGGATGTGCAGCAACGCAGTTGGCCAAAACAGTGGAAGGAGTTATAGTGTTAGGCACCACTTCGAAAAGTAAGGAAGAGTCGGTGAAGCAGAATGGCGTAGACCATGTGCTAACTTACACCAACATTCAAAAGCAAGTGAAAGACATTTTTCCCAACGGCATAGACTTGGTGATAGACAATCAAGCAGGAAAACTTTTTACTATTCATCAAGATTTGTTGAGACATTTGGGAAGAATTGTGCTAACAGGTGACGATTTTGCTGAAAATGGTCGTTTTTATGTTAATGTTTAATTTTAGGCGCAAATAGCATGGTAGAAAATGATAAAAAGTTATCTCCTTTAACGCTCTTAAAAGCATGGTGGAACATGAAGAGTGTGTCTCCTTTATCGCTAATTACTAATAACAGAAGTGTCTGTGGATTACATCTTGGACTTCTGGCAGAAATAGAGTTGGAGAAAGTACGTTCGGCTCTTGACGACATTTTTGAGTTTTTAAAAGATGGTAAAATTAAACCACTAATTGATTCGAAGTGGCCGATCGAAGATGTTATCTCTGCAACTAAAGTGCTCGGAGAAAGGCGAAATGTTGGCAAAGTTTTATTAAAAATTAAAGATTAATTAATTATTTGTACCCACTAATGTTTTAGTATCGTACTTGAATGTAAAACGTTGTATTAAATTAAAATACATGCTGGAAATATTTAAAAAAAAATTCTGTTAGGATTTAAATTTGGCGGTACTTGTGTTGGTAACAACGCTTTCCCCTACTTTTTTGTCGTGTCATACAAAAGTAACTGGACACTGCCTCTTCTTTAATTCTTGCGCATGACGCTTAGCTCTTTTGGATTAGTACCATTTTGTCACATGTGAGTAGAAAGGTTTTTATATTATTTTTTTATAATTAAACAGAATAAACACAAGTTATATTTTTAAATTGGTTAATTATTATAATTATTTCCATTATTTACCGTGTTTAATGAAAATAAAATCGTTAAAGTAGGTGTTTTACGTTTATAAAGTTTGTTGGTTTTCGGTACGTTCGCGCCATGTTGCCGTAAATTGGCCGAAGTTTTTGTGTTTTTTAATTTAAATAACATAATTAACTAATTAAGTAAGCATAAAATATTAATTTGCGCAAAAGACGATTCAAGCGGTATAATTTCGAGACGTCAATAATGTCGTATTTTGAGTTATGTTTTTTTGGTTATATCCACATGTTGGGCTACTCGCCGCGTGGACATTCGACTTTATAGGGTTCTGGAGGTACGTTTAATTTTTATACGTTTATTATTTCAGCTTATAAGTTCTTGAAAAAAAAAATCCATTCACAATGTCCGACATGGAAGATACTCATTTTGAAACTGGAGATTCTGGTGCTTCAGCTACTTATCCCCAACAATGTTCGGCTTTACGTAAAAATGGTTTTGTTATGCTTAAATCGAGACCCTGTAAGATCGTCGAAATGTCAACATCCAAAACCGGAAAGCACGGTCATGCTAAAGTACATCTTGTAGGAATTGATATATTTTCAGGTATGTACACTCTTTGAAGCCTTTTTGGTGTTCTTAAACGCCCTATTTGCTTTTAAAGGTAAAAAATACGAAGATATATGCCCTTCTACACACAATATGGACGTACCTCATGTTAAACGTGAAGATTATCAATTAACGGATATTTCTGATGACGGTTATTTAAGTTTGATGAATGACAATGGAGACCTCCGTGAAGATCTTAAGGTTCCCGACGGTGATGTTGGTGCTCAATTACGTAGTGAACATGAAGCCGGCAAAGATATACTTTGCACCGTATTGAAATCTTGTGGCGAAGAAGTAAGTAGTTAGTAATATTCTCATTAGCAAAACTAATTCATCTCTTTTTGACAGGTTGTTATTGCTGTGAAGACAAATACTGCTTTGGATAAATAATTTTGGCTAAGCGTGTGGAGGAGAACGAGCAGTATAAGTTTAAATGATTTAAAAACCTCCACTACATCGGCCCTTGTTTATAAAGCTCTTATAATATTAAAGGCAGGACCATTACTCCAACTTTTAAGCTTATCCAACGGACTTATGTAAAACAATTTCTGTCAAAAAATTCGAACAAACTGTTTGAAATTTCAATTAATCTTAAAAATAAACTGATTTGTTTTATTTTTTCGAAATTATTAGTTTTTTAACCTCGTTCACTTTGTGAGAAAACTATCGATTGCTTAATATGTGAAAATACTGTATTAAGCATTAAAAATGCTTCTTACGATAAGGGTGGATAGTTTTATTTCATAGTTGACTTCAGTTTTAGCATCGTAAGATTGTTTGCTAGTGTTTAATTATTAGTTTTTTATACTATGAAAGACAATTTTTTTCGGATTAAATTATAAAAAATATAAGTTGACAATTAATCGATATTTTATTTTGTAGCTTTGTTTAATAGTGAATAAGTTACATTACGCTGAATAGATTAGTTTCATTCACCAAACTTGAGGAGTAAAAAAAATGAGCTATTATTAAGTACCGATCGATGCAAAAATTGATAAAGTATTGATGTAAAAATGTAGTTAGGGACAAAATAAATAATTCGATATAGTACATGGAAGAAGCCAAGCAGCCCCCCATCTTGTACAACTGCCAAAATTCGAAGTTCAAGTTCATCAACAACTTGAAGCTTGAAGTTAGTTGCAAGAACTTCATATCCATTGTAAACTAAATTGACAACCGAAATTGAGGTTATGTTACAATTGTACTCAAATGTATCGTTTTGTAGAAAATAAATGCCCTAAATTAACATGTTCCCATTTGTGAACATGCTGGACCACCCCGAGTTTAAAATTGAAAAGTTTTACGAAGATGCAGACTCTGCTCCTAATGTCAATGTCCAAAATGGATCAGATGTAATTTGATACATAAAACTTTTTGTTTCGACTGTTCAAGTTTAATTTTTAGGGACTGAAAGATCACATAGCTAGAAGTAAACCGCAGAGTTGTAAAATATGTGGGCGTGTTTTATCTTCTCCATCTAGTTATTACGTGCATATGAAAGTCCACTCCGATAGCAAGCCATTTCACTGCGCACTATGCGATGCGACATTTTGTCGTAAGCCGTACTTAGAAGTGAGTTAATTTCGTCGTGTGGCGCTTTTTTAATAAATATGTTTTAGGCTCACATGAGAACACATACTGGTGAAAAGCCATTTCAGTGCAATCACTGTATGAAAAGATTTACACAAAAATCTAGTCTAAATACGCACAAACGAATGCACACCGGTGAAAGGCCGTACTCGTGTGATTTATGTGAAAAGCGGTTTGCAGTAAAAAGTTATGTAACCGCACATCGTTGGACTCACGTTTCTGAGAAACCTCTATCTTGTAGTTATTGTAGCTTAAATTTTACATCGAAACACCAGTTTGCTGTACATATACGTACACATTCAAATGGTCAATTGTTCGAGTGTTCGGTATGTGGTCGTACTTTTGCTAAAGATTCTTATTTAATAAGACATCAATATAGAATACATAAAATGAATACAAGCGGTTTAAATAGACATTTTACGAGGTTGAACGATTTAAACCCGGTAAGGAACGATTGAAACAATTTGAATAAGACGTTGGCTTTTAGGTAAAATTTTAATAGCAAGTTTTCATCCTTTTGTTTGAATTTTTATATTCGAGAAGCTTGAATTTTTACTTGCAGGAAGGTTTGCTCTCTACTTATTTTCGTATGAAAGATCTGACTGTTTATGAATGGAACTTTGAGTTAAGTGCTCAATAAAAATATGTTCATGTTTGTATAGATTTAATTGTCACTGTTCCAACGCAACCACAATAGTGCTATTTTTATTTTTAAATTTTAGTTCGATCCGAGTATCGATTGAATAAAATAATTCGCTTCTATGAGTGCGATTGGAATTGTTGCTTTTAGTAAGGCAAAATTTTTAACTTAATTCATGTGTGTAATAATTTTGTTAACCATTTAATAGCATTTCGTAATTGAATAAAGAGTTAAAAAAAGTTATACCTGAGTTCATATAGCGACTTCTTTTATTGGTGTTATTTTTTTCAATATATATTTTGCTTCTTATCATATCCTATACACATTTTTTGTTCGTACCCCCAAAAAAATTTGTAGAACAAAAATATTTTTCGCGTTTTCGACTCTAATTTTGAATCGAGTTACCTGCGGTTTTATTTGTTGTAGACTTGGTGGAGGGCTCATTTTTTTCGTTATATAATTTAGAAAATAATTATATTGAACTTTTTTTTTGATATTGACCGTAGATTTTGAGTTATAAGGTAACACAGGCTAATTATCTAATAATTAAAGCCCGAAAATGACTTCGAGGACTGGCCTATTCTTAATAAACATTAAATTGTGATCTCAGGAAGTGCCAACTACACTCTGTATAGATTCTGGACTGGGAGCCGACTTCTGGATTAATTTATTGCTGCAATTAAGACGAAGTTTGTTCTATAATTATTTAATAATTTACCTACTATCTATATCTTTGAATGTATATTTTTAATACGAGCAGGCTTTTAAGATTAATATTGGAGTGTTATCGATTTCTGAAGTGCTTCAATCCACCTTAAAGCAAAACTTTGTATTTAGTTCTAACGAAACAAATATTTACATTTTACCTTTTGAAATCCTTATCTGATTCCGCTTTGAATGTCAGTAATCTACCAGTTATCTCATTAGTTTTAATTTCAAATTTAAATGATTCGTTCAAAAATTTTAAAGTCTCTCCACAAACATGAGCAACACCTAAAAGATAAGTCTAAACTACAACTTCGTGAAAGTGCTGAAAATTAAAGAGTGAAGAGTACCTAGCGCATTATTTGCATGCACATCTTCGTAGAAGTACAAATACGCATCTTGAAGAACGCAATATCTTCTCCGATACGTTTGATTTTTGTAGCTCAATTTGTCCAAGTAGCCGAAACAATCTGGAGTTTCTAAGCTATCGGGCGACGATACTAAATTCCGTTTAACCTTTTCCAATCGTACGTCTTCTCGAGTTAATTTATCAATCGCTTCGTTAAGAACGTCGACCCATCTAATTACTGCTTGATTTGAATCTGCTGCCAAATGTAATGTCGGTAGGTGTTGTTTAATTAAGTTAAAACGATGGTCGCGTACACGACTGTCTTCACTTAACTCGTCAACTTGTTTAATCGTGTAATTTAGAAGGAGAATTGCCCCAACCGGCTGATTATCCTGTAAAGAGTTGAAGTTAGTTTTCTGATTAAAAATTTTAGAAGTTTACTCAATGCCCACCGAATCTGTTTTGTAGTAATAAAGACAGTTGTCTGCTTTTAAAACGAACCATCGTCGTACCCATTTTGTGGATGGGGCCCCGCTCGCGTGTCCTCCTAGTTTCCATAAATATCCGTTGCAAAGAGGCTCGCTTTTACAAACGTCGATTGTAACAGGATTTAAAATTTCGTTCGTGTGCGCTATCTGAAGAGAAAGATTGTTAGTCGACATTTTTTGGGTTTGCTTACATTTTTGTCGACTCACTTCTAAAGTGATTGTGTTGGGGTGCAGTTGGGATATTGCGACCACTTCAGCGTGGCTTTTGTCTAAGACGTTTATTTCGTTAATTGAAACTACGACGTCGCCAATTTCGAGTCCAGAATTTTCTGCTGGAGTATCTGACTCTATCGCCGATATTATGACAGGCTTGGAACCGTGTATTCGAAAACCATACTCACCAGATTTTCGTTCAATTGTTATAACTCTGTTGGAGCCTGAACCTGAAAAGTTTGTATCAGTTCACTTTTTCGTTACAACACTTTTCAATAGCTCCCACTAGCTCAGAAAAGCTCGAGCAGTTAGGAATGAAGTACGCGTTACTAAAATTACATTACCATTACATGTATTCCCAGTTACAACATTAATTGCGTTATTTTCTTTACACCATACCACAAGCATCAGCTTTAACAAGTTTTCTAAATCTCGTTTCAACGACTCGTGTTCTCCAATTACAGAATCTGAAACTGATGCAACTCATCAGAAGTGAAACAGGAGGCTTTTAAGCTAAAATTTACCTAACATAGTTTGAAGTGTCTTACACATTAGGTGACCTAACTGTTGGGAGTTGGGATGTTTACTACATTACTATTTACTAAAAGTCTTGTAACTTCCACATGGTCTCGGAGTTATTTCAGTTAATGTTCTAAGTATAGGATTCGAATTATACGTCACAAGTGCTACTTATGAATGACTAAAATTACTTTCTTAATTACATCAAATTAATTACGTTGTAATAGAAGCGGTTAACATCATTTTTATATTTAGAACGCCCAAATTAAAAAAAATTTTATTTTTGAAAATTATTAGGTGTAGTAGTACAGTTGAATCAACTCATTGCTCTGCTATGTGAACAATTTTTATTATTATAAGTGGCACATTTTAACCTGGTTTATTTGATTTTATGCCAATTTTATTTTGAAAATATTAAAAATCATGTGATTGTAAGTAGGTACTATACTTGAAGTGTTTACGAACGACAAGGATGACTGAATTAAGAAACATAGTCTAATGACGGAGCTGGGTATACTCTAAACAGTTAAAATACGATTTAACGACTCTTATCAGTCAGGTGTTAAGAGGAATGTTGTAAAAGAATTCCCAATTCGGATAAGGCAACCGTGGGAAGTTTAAAATTCTTCTGCGCTCGATACATCGCTTCAGAGGTAGTGTCGTGGTATCCAAATACTACAGTTGGATGACAAAACTGAGAATGAGAGCATCGAAATCACGACAGTGAGATAAAGATATTGATGTTGAAGGCAATGCGCATTTTTCTCGTTTCCAATACATAAATCTTAATTTTGAAAAGTATTTGTTAACTACCTATCCATTCAGTCACATTCTAATGATTTCTTTTCCAAATTAAGCAACACTTTTGTAATTGAAAATAATTAGATAACTATTTATCAACAACGCAAAAACATGTCTTCTTAATTTTGAAAAATAAGATAAAAACAAATTCTAATCTAAACGTTTTATTTATCTGTATAAGAAATCAGCAATTGTTAAGATAGTGGGTTTTGGAATTAGGCATGACTATTCCTTTAAATTGGAAAAAATTAATTAAATTTTGTTTGGTCAGGACTCATTTAAATTTGATAATCTCTTGAGCTTTTATCTGGCCCTGGATCTGGATCTGGATTATTAGGGAGGGGAAGCAAGCTCCCTGCACTTAGGTCACTTAATCGGGTTCATTGTACTGCCTCCAAGAGGCCTCTCCGTTCCCATCGAGTCATTCTACTTGTAGGATAGGATGAACTCCAGAATTCTAGCGGGAAGGGTGGTGCTTATTCTGTCCATGACGTTAGGGCTGGACAGTGACAAAGCACATGTTCAGCGGTTTCGTCTTCTAGTTTGCATCCACGACATATGGGATTATCTACCAAGCCCAGAGTGTGAAGATGATTGTGTAGTCGACAGTGACCCATGAGTGTTCCTGCGATTGTTCGTAGATTAGTTCGGGACAACTGTAAACAGTATTTTGCCAGCTTTTTAGAAGGAGCTGATAAAGCTCTTTTGCTTTGGTGGCATCCTACTTTGCTTGTTCATATTTCAGTCTGTAGTTGATGGGTATTATTTTTAAGGAGGGCATTAATAGTAGTTAAGCCTGATTTGATGATTGACTCAGGGCCACAGGGAAGACTGTTTGAACCTTTCTTGGCCAGCTCGTCTGCTTTATCGTTACTCTCAATTCCGTGTATTAAGAACATTGTTTTTGGATATCTGGTTCAGCAGCTCTATGCACTCCAGCAGGAGACCTGAGGTTACCTCGCAGGTGTTTAAGACTTGAAAGGCAGCTTTACTGTCCGTCGATATCAGTATTTTATTGTTCAGGATTTCGTTGGGGTTGTATTGTGTAATATTCCCATTAGTTCAGTTTGAAAAGCTGTGGCATATTTCCCCAGCGGTAGGCTGCTAGGCTTGTAGAATCTCTTGAGCTTTTATCAGGTTCATTCTGACATTGGTACTGCGAGCAAAAGAATACCTTCTGGTGAAGACGAATTGGCAGTGTTGGCGTATGACTTCTCTACGGAGCCTACTCTCCCATACCCAGAGTATTATAGTTAATACTAGTTAAGTGGGAGGAGAGTAGGGGGATCCTAGATCCGTTTTCGAATTTAAAAGAAGACCTTCAAATTCCCTTTATAACCCACAATAAAATATGAAGCAGTGGAGCTTTCCTGGAGGGTTACAGGGTCTTCAGACGTCACTTGTGTTGAGCCCTCTAATTTTACTTAACATTTACTGTACAATTTTTTTATTACCCCGAGACCCTAGTTGAAGACGGTTCTGTACAAAAATAAAGAACACAACAAAATGTATTTTTAATCCCTTCGAGGAGCCACTTACTGATTAAAACCGGTCGCAAGATAATTTTTTTTCTTATAAATAGGTAATCTGAAACCAAACAAGTCATTGTTAAAAATGAAACTTTTAATTGCGTCCATTCTGCTCATTTTCGGCACTGCCGATGTAAGTTTAAAACAAAATTGCAATTAATTGAAAATTACAACAAAAATCTCTTTTAGGCCGAATTCGATCTATCTGATGTTAAGGGCATAGTTGCTCCTGGATTTGAGGCCGTTCACGCCAGTTTCGATCCTAAAATTACAGGCGGAATGGAGGCACAACCCCATTCGTTCCCTCATCAAGTAAAACGTCAGGTCGTTAAAACGCGCATATGTAACTAAAAGTAAATTTGCAGGTCGGCCTATTCATTTCCATGGATGACTCCGATTCGGCGCCTGGTTTTTGTGGCGGCTCCTTAATCACCCCCATGTATGTTTTAACCGCTGCTCATTGTTGTGTTATGTAAGTCACTTCTCTAACAAAATACTTACAACTCTTTGTTACGTTTGATTAATTATAGAAGCGACAATATTGTGGCAGTTTTGGGCGCTCATAGAATAAAGGAGCCGGAAAAGACGCAACTTCAATATAACGTCTCTAAGGTGATTGTACACAAAAAATACCACGATAAAGTTTTGGTCAACGATATTTGCCTTCTTCAATTACCAGAAGCTGTACCGTTATCCGGTAAATTTATATTTTATTGGTGTAAATTTCGAAATGTGTATTTTTTTCGAATTTCAGATGTAATTAATGTGGTCACCTTACCGAAACATTCTCAAAGAAAAACGTCGTTTAAAGGAAAGTTAGCTACAGCGAGTGGATGGGGAAAAGATTCTGATAAGGCTACCTCAATAAGTGAAGTTTTACGATTTGTTAATTTTAAGGTTATTAGTAATTTTGAGTGCGGTTTACGTTATCCCGCTATTGTTAAGTCGACCCACTTATGTACTAATGGTGCTAAAGGGAGGTCGACCTGTAATGGCGATTCTGGTGGTGCACTAGTTATTGATAAGATGCAGGTAATTTTTGTAAAAGCATTTACCTAATTACATTTAACTGTACTAATTTCTTTTTCACAGATTGGAGTTACTTCGTTCGGAATAGCTTTAGGATGTCAATTTGGATGGCCACCAGCATTTACGCGAGTATCGAGGTATCTCGATTGGATTGAAGAAAATAGTGATGCTGTGATCCAGAAATAAATTACCACCATGTAGTACGGACGTTACCGGCACAATTAGGGTCAATATGCAAAACCCTTTTGCAGGTGTGTAGTAGGTACCTACGGGTAACTTTTAAGAAGTGGTGCTTCGATCGGACCCGCGACTTGCGTGCGTGGGAAGCGCTTGCCTACCTTTCAGGAGCGAATACCGAGATCTCTCCTCTTCGGGACCGTAGCCCATGAACGACATGTCGCCCGGCAAATTGGATTAATAAATAAAGACTATTTTTGTGTATCACCTTTCCCCCACACGCGCTACAAAAGAAAAGGGTGTGCGAAAGAGGTGATATACAAAAATATTTTTTATTTATGTTTTCGAGTAAGCTGAATCCGATTTGGCGGGCGACGTGTCGTTCTTGTGCAACGGCCCCGAAAAGGAGATATTTTGGTATTTGCCCCTGAAAGGTAGACAGCGCTTCCCACGCGTACCAGTCGCGGGTCCTATCGGGACACCACTTCTTAAAAGTTACCCATAGGTACCTACTACTCACCTGCAAAAGGGCTTTGCGTCAGAACGAAGTGTAAAGTTGGCTCTGTTAACGTCCGTACTGGAGATTAATGCTTCTACATACAATATATTATTGTTTTCTTATTTATTTTTGAAGTATAAAGTTTTTAAAAATACTTTGATTATATTATTCGCCCACAATCTCCTTCTAGCTCTAGACAACCATTGTTAGATCTATGATCTATGATGGTTTAGGTGGCCCAAAACCAGACATATCACTATTAAAAGTGTACTAGACAAAACACAGAGACTCTTCTGTCTCATGGTCATATTTATGCGCCGCAAAAGCTCTGGAGGTGCTGGGTACTGCTACTGGGTCTTCCTTTACTGGGATTTATACGTGAAGACGATGGCAACAAAAGTAGCATTTTGACTGCGAGGATGGGAACTATGAGTCATCAAGTATGGAAGTTATAGACACGCCAAATCCTCGAGGAGTGCTTCAAGAAGCTAATACCTCTCTTAGAGACGAATTGAGCCCGCATCTTCCCAAAAAATTAATTCGACAAAGACTTTCAAACTCTAACTGAGAACATTGAAGCAGACATAACTGTCTTTACCGATAGATCTGGAGCAGGTGTGCACTCATCTGAGCTTACCCTCGAAAGCAGCCTGGGGAAATATGCCTCAGTCAATATGCTAATGTAATTCTAAACAGGAAAATCCCTCCAAACAAGGCTTGTAAGCCTTAAACACCGTACATAAACAATGCATGCTGCCGTTAGAGCAAAAGAGCCGTACCGGCTCTTTCTAAAAAACTTACAAATTAGTCTACAGCTGTCCCGAACTACCTAACCTACGAACAGTTGCAGAGCCATTCACGGGACACTGTCGACTACACAAGCATCTACATTCTACATACACTGGGTTTAGCAGATAATTCCATCTGCCGTGGAAGCGAACAAGAAGACAAAACAGTTGAACGTGTGCTTTGTCACTGCCCATCAGTTCTAAAGTCAACAATAAGATTCGTTTTGGAACCCTTATGGCTCGACAACGCCAGGATAAGCACCGTCACTCTCACGAGAAGTCGGGAGTTTATCTTAAAGGTTTGATGGGCACGAAGAGGCTGCTTGGAGGTAGTACGAAGTGGCCTAAGTACAGAAACCTAGTTCCCTCTTCCAAAAAATTCAGAATCTAGAATATATTATTTATAGAGAGCTCCAGCTATCTCGGGGGCCCAAGCTTCGCGGTGAGCGCCGAGTGCTCTACTAATAAGTTATGTGTTGCAGCCTTGAGGTTCTTCCCAACCCCAAGTACCGTTATACCTGCTACCTGATTGAATACTTTCGTTAAATCCGCAAACCGCTAAGGGAACTATACACTCTTAAGGTTTCCGTGAAAGTCACTTTTAATAACGCAATGCTTCTAGTCTTCTACAGTTTTCTATATTTTTGCCATATATACTTTTCATTCTTTTGAAAAACTGTGCTTCATTGCGTATTTAATTTTGAAGTCAAGTGCTCCTCTGACGTCGTCGGATGTTGGGAACAAAAAATTTAGCGATAAGATTGTTAACATTTTTTGAGAATCTTCAAATTCTACTCGATAAACTAATGGAAAGTGTATCTAATTTTGGTACAAGCACTTAAAAAATATCTCAAACTTCGAGTGCCTAAGCGATATTGCCAAATAAGATAGGAAATCGAAAAGGTATAAAAAGCAAGTCCAAATCAATCAAATTAACTTTCACAATGAAATCCACAATTGCTTGTATCTTGCTCGTCATCGGCACTTGTGTAAGACAATTTGAATTAATTATTTATTTTATATTTTTTTACAAATTTTATTTTAGGCCGCAAGAGATTGGTCTACAATACGTACGCGAGTTGCACCGGGATTCGAAACCCAACACTCGCAAGCTGACCCTAGAATTGTCGGTGGAGACGAAGCTGTACCCCATTCTCTTCCATATCAAGTAAGACGACACCGAAATATTATTTGGGCAATTTGCAACTTTTTTAAATTTTAGGTCGGTATGTTTGTGACTGTTAAAGAAGGCGTAGCATTCTGTGGTGGTTCACTTATTTCTCAAAAATACGTCTTAACAGCAGCCCATTGCGTTGACGAGTAAGTAATTTTTAGCAAATTTGCATCAATACGTTGATAAAACGCATCCGTAATTTGATAAGATTACAATTATTGATAAGTGAATGATTATATAACTTCAATTCTAATTATAGAGCTTTGGAAGTTGAAGTAATTTTGGGCGCTCATAATATACGCGACGAAAATGAACCTTCCCAGAAATCTTACAACGCAGCGAAACTTATTGTTCATCCCGGATGGAATCCTAAGACTTTATCCCACGATCTTGCAGTTATCGAACTTCCAGAAGAAGTGCCATTATCAGGTACTTATCTAAACTATTCCAAACTAAATTAATTCAAACTTTTATTTAATAATTTTTTAGACGATATCCAACTGATTAACTTACCAAAATACTCCGACGATAAAAACACTTATAGTGGAGAGACAGCTAAAGCCAGTGGCTGGGGAAAGGATTCCGATAAGGCTACCGCTATCAGTCCAGTTTTACGTTACGTCGATGTTCCAGTTATTACAAACTTCAAATGCAACATTAACTACTTTGGATCGATCAAGAGTACTCACATCTGCACATCTGGCAGAGGCGGACACTCGACTTGCAGTGGCGATTCTGGTGGCCCATTAGTAATTGATGACACACAGGTAACTAAAAATCAATGGTTTCGTTGATTTATTAATTTCCCTTCGTAACACCCTTAATAGGTTGGAGTGGTTTCATTTGGAATTGCCTTTGGATGTGAAATTGGATGGCCGGCGGTATTCACAAGAGTGACTTCATACCTTGGATGGATTGCAGAAAACACCGATGTTGTTATAGGAAACTAATTTTTTCGAGCAACTAAATAAAATAATATTATCAATTTAAAGCTGTTTTTATCTGTGCTCGTACCTACTTTTGTGTTGTAATGAAAGAACCCTTTGGTACACAATTTCTACATTTAATAATTATATATAAATGAAAATAAAATCCAATTCGTATTTAAAATCCATCCAAGCAGGCCTGTAATCTTCTTTGAGGAGAGAGGCCTATAATAATTTTGTTTTGTTATTGCATTTTACGTCTGTTCAATTGCTAATGTTATTAGTTATTACAGATAGGCCTGCAGCTTTAGGCGGGTTTCGAACCACGCCAACAAAGGCATTTGGCACATAGGAAAAATCTAAAAGTGCCAGCCGGATTCTAACCAAGCATCCACGGACCCGAGTCCGAACGCTCTTAGTCACTCGAGCACGCTGGTCGCTCTTGATTGATGAATTAATAATAATTATCATTTGGAATATGGATAAACTAAGGGCCAACTGGGCTAAGTGCAAGGAGCCCCTAAGAGGAAAATGAATGTTTAACAGGATAACAGGATATTTGCGACTAAACATACGGCTATTTCTGACAATTATTCCGAATTCTTATATGTTTGCGTATGGGAGGTTGCCTACCACTGAGGCGCACATTGTTATACATTTTTTGTTTTATTTTCATTTATTAATCGCTTTTCGAAATTAGAAATACCGCCTCGTTGATAATACATTAATTACTATCTAATTAGTCAGTTATTAACTTAAATATTTATTGTTCTTTTTTTAAATTGTTGTTTTATTAATACGAGAGCTCAAATTGAAATAATTTGATTATTTCTTTTTTAATATTTTATTAAGAATAGTCACATAATTTAGCAGTGCACAGAGCATACGTAATAAAAATGTTCATGCAACTAACATTGGTTACATTTTTTGTATATTAAAATTAAGGTGGACCACTACAAGGTTATATGGCACCAACAGTACCAATATATAAATGGTTTACCCTTTAGAAAATAAGTTGTTAAGCTTTAAAAACCGTATAACATTGTTTATGGTTCTCAAATTATTGCGTAATAGCTTGTCAATTGTGATTGGAAATTTCATAAGCTCTGTAGCTTTTGTTCCATTCAGCATTTTTAAAGTTCCAATGAATGATGTTACTGTTTTCTTTATTTGAATCTTGCTGCGGAAATGTTGTTATTATAGGAAAATGATCAGAAAAACATGCATCTTCTTAAACTTTCCACTCTACAGTTCGTAAAAGAGTTAGGCTTGACAACGATAAGTCAATAGCCGACATCTTCCCATTTGATAAATTTATATGCGTAGAACTACCGTTATATCCAAAGGCAGTGTTTTATACTCTGTAGGGCTAAAGAAATAAAGGTAATGAGGGCAATGATAGAGCACACGAGAAGGCGAAAGTTTCCTGTGGGTCTGAGCTGATCGTTCAAACCAGCTGTAAATACTGTTAATACCCTTTTAAAGAATAACAACCATCATTCAGACTGAAAAATGGATAAACAACCCAAGCTGTCGTCAGAGCAAAAGAGTCATACAGGCTTCTTCTAAAAAACTGTCAAAATATTGTCTACCGCTGTCCTGAACTAATTTACGAACAGTTGCAGGGACATTTGCACGGGACACTGTCGACTACACAAGTATCTACGCATAAGTATATTGTTAGCAATCAAAATAATTTACAAATTTTTAAATATTTAGGGTTAATTAGTTAGATAGATCTAATAAGTTGTAAATGAACCCCAACACACACACATAAGTGAAAAAACTTTAAATGAGAAACTTTAAAAGAAAAACTTTCCCGAGGCACTTGGTGGAAAACAAATTTTCTCATTTAAAGTTTTTTCACTTATGTGTGTGTGTTGGGGTTCATTTACAACGTATTAGATCAATCAAAATAATAATGATGGGGAGTTGCAATAATAAAATGATGAAAACTGGCCCACAACACACTCAGACCAATCTCTCTGTGTGACTGTGTATATGTCCAGGCTAGCAGCAGCCCGTTCCATCCGGTTCCTGCATTAGAACATGCCATTTCCTTAACATAACAATTAATCATTTGTTTCAAAACTTTGTAAATAAAGTCGTAAAACTAAAAATAACTTTAGTTCGCGACTTTCGTAAAATTTCAGTCAAATGAACTAAAATGTAATGATTTAACAATTATAACAACAATATAATGCTAACTAGAAGTCGAAACGACTGAACATGTGCTTTGCCACTGCCCATCAGTTCTAACGTTGGTAAGAAGACACGTGTTGGGGTACTTCTGATATGTACATGGCCAGAATAAGCACCACCCCTTCGGTGAGAAGTATGGAGTTCACTCTACAAGTAGAATGACTCGAGATCTGATGGGCACGAAGAGACTGCTTGGAGGTAGTACAAAAAATCCATTAAGTAGCCTAAGTGCACGAAACACCACTTCCTAAACAATTTACAAGTCAGAATATATTATTCATAGAGAGCTCCAGCTCTTTCAGAAGCCCACGCTATGTGCTGCAGCCTCTACACGTGGTTTTTCCCAACCTCAAGTATTCCTGTACCTGCTACCTGATAGAATACTTTCGTTAAATCCGTAAACCGCTTTAAAGCTTGTTTTTGCGAAATTCGATCTCTTTTTTGACAACCTAGAGAACTGTAAACTGTTCAAGTTTCCGTGGAAAGTACTTTCCAACGTCGTCGGATGTTGGGAACTTAGCGATAAGATTGTTAACATTTTTTGAGAATCTTCAAATTCTACTCGATAAACTACCGGGAAGTGTATCCAGTTTTGGTACAAGCACTTAAAAAATATCTCCAACTTCGAGTACTAGTATCCGAGTATCTAAGCAATATTGTCAAATAAGATAGGAAATCGAAAAGGTATAAAAGGCAAGTCCAAATCAATCAAATTAACTTTCACAATGAAATCCACCATTGCTTGTATCTTGCTCGTCATCGGCACTTGTGTAAGACAATTTGAATTAATTAATTATTTTATATTTTTTTACAAATTTTATTTTAGGCCGCAAGAGATTGGTCTACAATACGTACGCGAGTTGCACCGGGATTCGAAACCCAACACTCCCAAGCTGACCCTAGAATTGTCGGTGGAAACGAAGCTGTACCCCATTCTCTTCCATATCAAGTAAGACGACACCGAAATATTTTTTGGGCAATTTGCAACTTTTTTAAATTTTAGGTCGGTTTATTTGTGACTGTTAAAGAAGGCGTATCATTCTGTGGTGGTTCACTTATTTCTCAAATATACATCTTAACAGCAGCCCATTGCGTTGACGAGTGAGTAATTTTTAGCAAATTTGCATCAAAACGTTGATATAACGCATCCGTAATTTGATAAGATTACAATTATTAATAAGTGAATGATTATATTATAACTAAACTACTTCAATTCTAATTATAGAGCTTTGGGAGTTGAAGTAATTTTGGGCGCTCATAATATACGCGACGAAAATGAACCTTCCCAGAAATCTTACAACGCGACGAAACTTATTGTTCATCCCGGATGGAATCCTTTGACTGCATCCAACGATCTTGCAATTATCGAACTTCCAGAAGAAGCACCGTTATCAGGTACTTATCAAAACTATTCCAAACTAAATTAATTCAAACATCTATTCAAAATTCTTTTAGACGATATCCAACTGATTAACTTACCAAAATACTCCGACGTTCAAAAGACCTATAATGGAGAGACAGCTAAAGCCAGTGGTTGGGGAATTGATTCCGATAAGGCTGCCGCTATCAGTCCAGTTTTACGTTACGTCGACGTTCCAGTTATTACAAACTTCAAATGCAACATTAACTACTTTGGAACGATCAAGAGTACTCACATCTGCACATCTGGCAGAGGCGGACACTCGACTTGCAGTGGCGATTCTGGTGGCCCATTAGTAGTTGATGACACACAGGTAACTGAAATGGGGATTTTGTCGATTTATTAAATTTAAATTCGTAACCCTTAATAGGTTGGAGTGGTTTCATTTGGACTTATCTTAGGATGTGAAATTGGATGGCCGGCGGTATTCACAAGAGTGACTTCGTACCTTGGATGGATTGCAGAAAACACCGATGTTGTTATAGCAAACTAATTTTTTCGAGCAACTAAATAAAATAATATTATCAATTTAAAGCTGTTTTTATCTGTGCTCGTACCTACTGTTGTGTTGTAATAAAAGAACCGTTTGGTACACAATTTCTACATTTAATAATTATTTATAAAGTCCATCCAAGCAGGCCCGTAATCTTTTTCGAAGAGAGAGAGCTGCAGACGGGCCTATAATAATTTTGTTTTGTTATTGCATTTTACGTCCGTTTAACTGCTCATGTTATTAGTTATTACAGACGGGACCTACAGCTTTAGGTGGGTTCCGAACCACTCCAACAAAGGAATTTGGCACATAGGAAAACTCTGGAAGTGCCGGCCGGATTCTAACCACGAATCCACGATCCCGAGTCCGAACGCTCTTTAGTCACTCGACCTCGCTGGTCGCTCTTGATTGCTGAATTAATAATTATCATCTAGAATATGGTTAAACTAGGGACAACTTTTGACCAAGTGCAAGGCGCCCCTAAAAGTAAAATTAATGTTTAACAGGTTAACAGGATAATTGCGACTAAACCTATGGCAATTTCAGAAAATTATTCTGAATTCTTAAATGCGTATGGGAGGTTGCCTACCGCTTAGGCGTACATTGTTATAAGTTAGATTTATTTTCATTTATTAATCGATTTTGCAAATTAGAAATACCGCCTCGTTGATAATACCTTAATTACTATTTAATTAGTCAGTTATTAACGTAAAGTTTAATCGTTCTTTTTTTAAATTGTTGTTTTATTAATACGAGAGCTCGGATTGAAATAATTTGATTATTTCTTTTTTAATATTTTATTAAGAATAGTACATAATTTGGCAGTGCACAGAGCATACGTAATAAAAAGGTTCATGCAACTAACATTGGTGACATTTAAAGTCTACTACAAAATGCTAAACTTTTTCAGTACGTCATTTAATATTCTTTTTTAAATAACCATTTTTAATTTAGTTGTTTTAATATTTTTTAGTCTTATATTTTATTATTGAGCTTCGCTTTACACTAATATAAATTTTACAATTGTAACAAATTACTTAAAATTAAATAAATCGTATTTAAAAATAACTCTATTTTAAATCGCCATAACAACTTTCATTACTTTTTTATAATTTTTATAAGTTTTATTCGTTTATATAAACATTTCTCTAGAAATATTTTATTATTATTTAATATGTATGTACCACAGCATTTTATATATTTTAATTCTATTTTTTTTCTCGGTTTAAGTTTAGGTACTTTACTATAAACAAACATTCAGACATTTAGCCGTTTTTATCTATAAATTACTAAACAATCATTGCTATTCCATTGTATAGATCGTAGGTTTTTATTTTTTAATAAAATTAACTCGACATGTAAAAACAAATTCAAGCAACGTTAGGGTAGTTGTGTACTGCCCCTATTATATTACAATAATTTTCCCAAACATAGCCTTAAGGAAAACTCAACCCACTTTAAGCCACCGATCAATTGAATATTCTAAAGCCGCCACCCATCTGAAAGCCGCATTTTAGATAAGTATTACTTAGGAGGGGGGTATATAATTACCTTTTTCTATCAGTATCGGACTCTGTATAAAAATAAAAATGTTTATAATTTGGTTCTGACGGAACTATTTCAAATGCGTGTTTTTTCGCTCCAGCAGTAGTTTGCTGCACCCGATAACCATGAAGACAAGCAACACCTATAATAGAAGAACCACATACATGCGTAGTACACTTCTCATAAATCCGTAAACGAGCCAATACTCACCAAATGCACTTTTTGAATTTAAATCGTGATAAAAATACAAGCAAGCATCTTTAAGCACACAGTAACGTCTATTCCACGACTTCCATTGATTACCAAGCTTCACTAAATAACCAAAACAGTCTGGATTTTTTAATGAGTTTGGTGTAAGGGTTAAATTTTTTGCCAACTGTTTAACCCAAACATCGATAATTTCAATTTTCTCGTTCGCCTTTAAAAGTACTTCCAACCATCTTACAACTGAAGTTTCTGAATCACCAGCTAAATGTATAGAAGTTACGCCAGTTCGTTTCAAATCAAATCTAAAGGAACGTGCAGGAACTCCGGAACTTGAATTATCAACTTGACATATATCGTAATTTAATAACATAAGAGCACCAGCCGGTTGTATATCCTAAAATTCAATTCCTACTACAATAGACGGTAATTACCAAAATCCTCGAGTTAGATAAACCAACTTGAGTTAGACAAGCCAAAACAGTTCAAGGTTAATGATTAAAGTCTCAGTAAGTTAGATCTAAGGCTAGAGCTGATGTTTAGGATAATACTAGGGGTTAGAGTAAGAGCTCAAGATTAATGTTTAAAGCTGAGGGTTAAGTATATGTTTCAGAACTACTAACCAAGTCTGATTTATAGTAATATAAGCAGTTATCTTGCTTGAGAACGAACCAACGTCTAAACCATTTCAAAGCAGCCGAGTCACTACATGGACTTCCCAATTTCCATAAGTACCCACTGTAAATCGGGTCATCTTTAGACAAGTCTGTCGCAGCAGGACTTATTGCTCCACAAGTACGAACAACCTGAAAACAATTCATTTAAATTTAAATAGCGTGGTAATGAAGGTTGTTACCTCCAATGCTAAAATATCACTTCCAGCATGAGCAATTTTCACAACTTCAGAATGGCTCTTGTCTAAAACACTAATTCCATTAACAGCCAAAACAATATCTCCAATTTCTAGTCCAGAACTTTCTGCTGGTGTATCGTGTTCGATGGCGGAAACGACAACAGGTTTTGAGCCGTGTATACGAAAACCAAACTCTCCAGATTCTCGTCTCACTATTACAGTTTTATCCGTTTCTAAAAATACCCCCCCTTAGCAAACAAAAAGTTTTTAACTGAAATGGCTCTACCAAACGATTTATTGGCCTGCCTTTTGTACATCTCCAGACACGATTTTCTATGAACCATCCTATGAGTAACCGCTTGGTAACGTTTCTTAAATTCGTGCTCGGACTCTGTGCTCCCTATACTCGATATTGAATCCCTCCTCGCTAATTCGTCTTCTAAAATACATTACTCGTGTCACCCATTAGTTTCTCCTAAAATATTTAATTTTACCAGACGTATCTGGTTTACTCCAAGTGTGCAATTCTTCGTGGTCGTCTATATAAATCCAATAACCTTCAAGATAAGGCACGTTATAGACACCTAAATCGTCTTCGTCTTCAGGTGCCCCTGGAAGTACACTTGGACTAGAGTTGGTGGATCGAAGCCCTTCCATACTATTATCCGTAGAACGTGCCATAGGACGTAACTTGCTACGACAATCTTCTAACTTACCACCTCTTTCTTCTGACTACCACAACAAAATTAATTTCTAACATACCAAAACAACGCCTTACCTTTGCACGCACATCGTGTCTATATCTATGATGTCTCTTTTCACCTTGCGATCGCTCCTCCGACCTGAATCTCTTTTCAAGTTTCTTATAAAGACGCCCCTGTTTAGCTCTAGGCGAGTCGGCAAAACCGGCAGGTGGTTGCACTATATCGGCCGGATGACCCGTTGGACTTTTTTCTGGATCGTCCGTTGTAACAATTTCTACTTCTTTACCACAGTGAAGACAGTGCACTTGATGTTCGGTTAAAGCCGCGTGACTACTCGGATCGCTATAAAAGACGCTATCACTTCCCGGACTGACGGATCTAAGAGACTCCGCACTTAAAGCTTTCAGCTTAACTGCTTCTGGGCTCGATTTTGGACTACGTTTTCTCTTATTGGGCGATTCTGCTGGACTTGCGCTAGAAACAAACAATTAACTTGGAGGGTTTTTGAGTAAGTAGGAAATTGCCTACCTGTAAGGACTTAATCTACTTTTAGAAGGTTCTGCCGGTGTTGGTGTTGGTTGCATAGAAGAACGACGTCTTGGTAAACTTCCTGGTAGACTGGATGGCTTGTCTTCTGCGCTATCGCTTCGTTTTCTACCTCTCGAGTTCGTTGGCGAGCGAGGAATGGATTTTCTTCGATTATTTTCTTTAAATTTTTTTATTTTTCTCGGTGAAATTTGCTCCGGGTGTAATTGATCGCCACATACGCCGCTGCTGGATTCGTCAGAAGTTAAAGGTGGTTTACTTTCTTGGCCCCTAGATTTTTCCCGCTGATCGTTCGAATATTGATCGCTAACAGCCGGACTACGTACTAACGACGGTGAAACTTTTTTAAGTTGATGATTTTTGCGATGATTTTGTAATGGACTACGAGTTCTTACTTTAGATCGTTTCGGTTTATCACTAGCTTTTAAAAATTCTTTAGAATGCGACGAAGATTCTTCAACTTTTTTGCTCGGTTTAAGTATAGTTTTCTGTTTTTCTTTTTGAACGGAACTGCTTTCACCTTTACTCTTATCAATATCTAACGTAAACGCCCTCTTTTTGCGCTTTTTCTCGTCTTCCGTCCATTCCACTTTTTCAGATCTCCAAGTTTGACTAGAAAATAATTTATGATAATTGAAATACGTTATCGTCGGATTTATTTACTCATCGTCTAAAGGTGATTCGTAGTAGCCTGAAGACGAATAATGTACGCTACGTTCGTCTTCGGATATTGAGGGCACATTTCGGGATGAAGGCACTGCTGGTTTATGAGGCAAATCTGGACACGATCCGTTTAAACTATAACTACCCGAAGATGAACTGCTACCAGAAGGCGACCCTCTTCCGTGCTTTTTAACGTGAACTGGCGTGCACGTTATATCGCTAGATTCTTCTGGAATCGCCGACGAAAATGAAGGAACTACCATGTCATCTCCGAGTGTATCACTTTTTCCTAATCCGTACATGGATGAAACGCTCTCGAATGAACTACCTTCTTGTGTTGTGTGCGTATGTTGTTTTTCTTTACTTTCCTAAAAGTGAAAGAAAAATAAATTTGACGTAATACTCCGAGATGATGCCGATCGGCAACGGCAAGTCCTAGTTTTTCGGTTGCAATCAGTGGACATTAATTTGTCGAGTTTGTTTTATAACTAACCAATTGGGGTTTCGTTCCAATTACAGACTAGCTCCCGACGGGTTAACGTGCCTTCTCAAACACGCTCAATTGGGTGATAGCAATTAGCTGTTACATTCTTGCCCCTGGCGTCGTTATAATCGATACTAAGACGCGTACAAGTTTACTAATGTGCTCGCTTACCTTAGGAAAGTTATTTTTGTAACTATCAGTTCCTGAATTGGCAGTGATGTAATCGTCGGTGGTTGTGGTACTTTCAGAAACGTCTGTGTTTGTTTTACCGGAATCTGTGCGCGCTAATAATAAATCTGGAACTACGGCAGGCTGAGGCGATTCGGCCGGAGGTTCTGGCGTGTGACGACGTCTTGCAGGCGATGCCGACGTCCTCGAAGTAAAGTATTGTTGATTTTTATTAGACTCGCCGGGTCTACTAAGTGATATGCTTGGAAGGTCGATCGTAACTCTCGGCGAACTAGGAATCTAATTACCCGCAAATGAAATTATCGTAAAAAGCTTTAACAAAACTAACCTGAATTTGATCTCCTAATTCTTCGTCCAACATTTCCGTATCCATCGACGAACGCTGTTGATGTTGGAGTAATAAAAGGTGTTTTCTCCTCGATGAAGGTGTTAATAAGGAAGCCGATCCACCCGAAGGTGTCGTTAATGAGTTCATTTCCGAACTACTCAAAGCGGTTCCGTTATCAGTTCCCGAATCGAGTTGCAAAACTGTTGCTTGCGACTCGTTCCAGATTCCGTCCGAATGGTCCCTAAACAGTAAACAATTTAAAGGGTAGTTAATTTGAAAACACTTAGGGTACCTAATATCGTTATTCAATGAATCGTTTGATGCAAATAATGCGTACTTTCCATCCGGTTGTAAAGATAGGGACGGAACTATGCCTTCGTTATCTGGAGACGTGCCGTTTATTTTGCGCGCACGAGCTTCGTTGTCTAATATATCGTCGCTAGTAGAAGATCCACTACGTCTTAAATAACGCCCGCCGTAAATTAGATTTTCGTGAAATTCTTCATCTAACGAGTCTTGAAGACGAAATGATCCTGGCACAGAAGAAAATGGGGATTCGTTAAATTTTTTATAAATTCCTTCGTTTTTTATTGGGGAATTTTGGAAATAAGGTGTGAAACTTCTCGGTTCGTAATCTACTTTAATGTTTTCGTGACTAATGGATGTGATTCGTTTGTCCAATGATATATTGTCGTCTATGCTGTACACTCTTCTATGATCAAACAACATTTCTCCGTCCGAAACTGTTTTTAATAGGCGTCTCTTAGCTACTTCTGTAGGTGAGAATACAAGTAGAGGTTCGAAGTCTATGATTATTTCTTTGGGCGATTTTGGTTGTACTATGGGTTCTTCTATTTCGTGATCTGATTGTGAAGAACAGGACGAGTCCGTATCGGGAAGGATAAATTGTGGATGAGGTGACGCTAATACAAAAGGTGATCTTGGTGGTTCGTCCGATTGCGTGCGTTGTAAGGGTTCATGATTTACGAGTGATTCGCTACAGGGTTCTACTTCTGAGCTGTGTGGCATTGTTAAGAATCTACCTCCTTCCGAATACGATTTCATTAGTTTGCGACCGTTCAACAGCATTCCGTTTGTTTGAGCACCTTGTGATACCATTTTTACCTGAAACAAAACAAAATTTAATTTGCTTCGTTTAAGCTCGTCTGCCTTTAAATAAATACGCTATAAGCTTGCAGTATCAGCTTTTAAACTGCATGTAAACTGCAAACGTATAAATTTGAAACGCTACCCCAATTGGGAGCACACGAGGGCGTTGTTTTATTTTATTCTCCAACACGAATAACACATCTCACACTATAATTTAGTTAAAATAGAAGGTGGAGTAGACTTCGGAAGAAAATAAAGAAACAACTACATTTAAAAATAAAATATTCTACTATTATTACATACCCTGTGTATCGTACGTGGACTTAAATTGAGCTGACCCGGTGGTAATGGCTTGCGTCCTAAACAAACTTCAGTTTGGGTCGCTTGAGTTTTCATCGATGCTGGCGTTCGTTTTAGTTTTTCTGCAATAAACATTCGGCGAGTTAAAAATATATAAAATTAAAACAACAAACTGATGTTTTATACATTTATGTTGTAAATGGGAAGATGTTTTCGTCGGTAAATTGAGGAAAGCCGCATCACGAGATTGGAAGAGAAGGAAAATGTATGGAAAGAGAAAATGCGGACTCTCTTCAGCCAAATTCGCTAGGATTTGCAGTATCTTTAACGCAAATTTACGACTAAATATTTAATGTAACCATTCAAAGAGACAGGAATATTAACTACATTTTAATAACTATTTAATACTAGGTTAAATAAACCGAATGTTTAATTAAAACTTCCCTAAACCCAAAAGCAAACACTCTAGGAAAAGTTACGCTAAAGTTTTAGTAAGTCACATTTGAGTTTTAGCTTAAAATTTTTAACTTAAAAATTCTGCGTAATATTAAATTTTTTTTCATCAAACTGTAGATGTAATTAATCGAATTTTTCGTTTTTTCGTGCACAAGAATTTTATCTAGAAGCGAAATGTCGTGTTTAAAAAATAAAAACAACCACACTCTTCGGCAAAAAGTAGGCCATTTCAAAAACAATTTATCACAGCATTTTCGGTCTTTTAAAAATATTTTTGGAGATGAATGACAATTAGAAATTCTCTTTTCAAATTTTCAACAAACGTTTAAAAAAAGTCTTATTTAAGACCCTGTGCCATTTTAATTTTAATGGGTTTGCCAAGTAAACTTGTTAAAATTTAAATATGTTTTTTAAATTATTTTTATTTGGATAGCACAAAGGCTCTTGTATTTGTAAATCTCTTGTATATACTCATCGTGTCGCCCTAAAAGTTATAGTCCGGGAGGCAGCTGGCACTTTTACTAAACAATAAAGTACAAAATTTTTAACTATGCTTTTGAAGTTGAAGAAAATTTGGCCTTCTCGAGGCGCTATACTCCAACGCGCTATCGCGCCTAAACTGTTCGTTTGACGAAAAAATCTAAGAGGCATAATTTGTAGGAAATTGAATTTATCTTATTTTTGTATGAAACCACTTTTCTCCAAAAGGGCGTTATTTTCGAGCTAAACGCGATATACAAAAAAACAGTTTTTTAGCAGGTTTAGAAATTTTAGTCAAACTTTATCGTGCTCTAGTGCTTAAACTGTTTGTTTGAGAAAAAAATCTAGAAAACATAATTTGTAGGAAATTGAATTTGCTTCAGTTTTGTAACAAACCACTTTTTTTCAAAAGTGCGTAATTTTTGAGTTATAACCGATAAACTAAAAAAGCAGTTATGAGAAAGATTTTGTAATTTTTATCAAACTTTAACGCGCTCTAGCGTCTAAACCCTTTGTTTTAGAAAAAAATTTAAGAAACATAATTTGTAGAAAATTAAAATTACTTCAGTTTTGCAACAAAACATTTTTCTCGAAAAGTGCGTAATTTTTGAGTTATACGCGATATACAAAAAAACAGTTTTTTAGATGGTTAAGAAATTTTTGTCAAACTTTATCGCGCTCTAGTGCTTAAACTATTTGTTTGACAAAAAAATCTAAAAAACATAATTTGTAGGAAATTGAATTTTCTTTAGTTTTATAACAAAACACTTTTCTCCAAAAGTGCGTAATTTTTGAGTTATAAGCGATAAACTAAAAAAGCAGTTATTTGAAAGATTTTGTAATTTTTCTCACACTTTAACGCGCTCTAGCGTCTAAACCCTTTGTTTAAAAAAAATTTAGAAAACATAATTTGTAGGAAATTAAATTTACTTCAGTTTTGCAACAAAACACTTTTCTCGAAAAGTGCGTAATTTTTGAGTTATACGCGGTATACAAAACAAACAGTTTTTTGGCAGATTTAGGAATTTTTGCCAAACTTTATCGCGCTCTAGTACTTAAACTATTTGTTTGAAAAAAAAATCTAGAAAACATAATCTGTAGGAAATTAAACTTACTTTAGTTTTGTAAAGAAATTCTTTTCTCCAAAAGTGCGTAATTTTTGAGTTATAAGCGATAAACAAAATAAAACAGTTTTTTGGCAGATTTTGAAATTTTTGTCAAACTTTAACGCGCTCTAGTGCATAAACTGTTTATTTAGCAAAAAAACCTAAGATGCATAATTTGCAGAAAATTAAATTTACTTCAGTTTTGTAAAAAACCACTTTTCTCTAAAAGTTTGGACAGTCGAGTCATAAGCCATAAACTAAAAAACAGTTATTTTGAAAATTTTGGAATTTTTCTCAAACTTTACCACTAGGCACAACTTTGGCACTAGAGCGCCTAGTGCCTAAACTCTTTGTTTTAGAAAAAAATCTATGAAACATAATTTGCAGAAAATTTAATTTACTTCAGTTGTGTTATAAGACAGTTTTCTCTAAAAGGGCGTAGTTTTAGAGTTATAAGCGCGTTAAGCTAAAAAACACCAATTTTGGAATTTCTGCTAAAGTTTAATGCGCTCTAGCGCCCAAATTGTGTGTATGAAAAAAAAATTTTCAGATATAATTTGTAGAAAATTTGATGAAGTATACTTTTATATAGAAGCACTCTTCTCAAAGAGTATGTATTTTTGAAGTTATATGCGAAAAACTGAAAGAAGAGCAAAAACCCACGCTTTTCGAACCGCCTATAAGTTACTGTTTCCACGTAGGAATGGCAGACGATCAACTTTTTTACTTCTTGACTGTTCGTTCAGTCGCCAACAGTGACCGTACATCGCCAACGTAAAAAATGTGGCACTTTAGACTTTAGTATAAATCTGCACTCGGTCTCCCGGACACGCTACACCCGTTCTGTTGAATAAACTTTAAGGCGCCCTTTTACAATTTTTTCAGTCTGTAGTTTTCGAGTTATAAGCGAAAATGCGAAAAGAGAGCAAAAATAGACCCTTCTCGAGCCACCTTCTAGTTAAGCTGCCACTTAGGACTTGCACACGGTCAGTTAATACCGATTGTCGCTGTAAGCGGTTCTGACCTGACCATCTACATGTAGTTCTACACCGGCTACTCTCTACTTCTGCAACATTTTCAATAGTGCCCACACTAACTTGCCACAACTGCTTTACAGTTGTTTTAGAAGTTGTAGGTCACCAATAGCACTTTTCCGTTTTTTTCCAACTGCACTACCAGACTGGTCAGCTATCTAAGACCTTTCCGAAGATAGTAATCCGCTACTCAATTAATTTAGATTGATGCGGTTGCTAGAAATGTTAATATAGTCATAAGAAGCAAATTAGTAGCCCGGGGTTGTTACTAGTTAAATACCCCCTTTGATGAAGGTATTTTAGTTCCATGAATAACTCAAGAATAAAATAAATTATGAACAGCCCGCAATATGAGCCTAAAAAATTATTAATTTACCGCCACCCTATTTGAATCATTCGGCAAGGAAAACAACCCTAATTAGAAACAACGGGGCTTCAGTTTACTAATATACCTTGTTACCAAACTTCTTCATACTTAATAATTGAAGGTTCCTCAAAGTCGGCTAATTTAGCTCAAATAAATGGTTAAAGTACTACGTCTCGACTCGAAATTATAATTTTAAAGTTCAACTGGAAGAAGTCGTTCTTTTAGAAGTCGTAAAAGCTATTTAGGTGCATTTTGTAGCAGTATTTTTTGTAATCACGAATAAATTCTTTTTTTGTTGTTTCAAATGACTTTTATTATGAATCTTTGTGTATGAAAAAACTACCCTAAACGTTGTTCGTTGACTACACCAGGGCGTTATAGTCATGAATTATTTATTTTAGCTTGCAGAAAATCTTTAGCGAAAATAAAAATTATGACTATAACGTTTTGGGTTATGGTTTTTTCCATTTTCTTTTTTTTTGGAGTTGTCATTTGCGTGTCCCATCTCTGATTATTTTAAAGCGACCTATTCAAAGAAATTGAGTTTGAGGCCCGACTTGCATTAACATTTTTGAGAAATAATCACCTATTTCTTAATACTTGTACGAAAGGCTCTCATGTATACAATTTTAGAGAACTACATTTTCCACTTTATTGTTAATAAAGTGGCCCAGTAACACCCTGTATAACTTTTTCGAATAAAAAATCCCTAATGGACGTTTGTAAACATCAAAATCAACCAATTCGCGGTTAAAAAAATTTAGTGAAATAGAATAAAAGTATCTTACCTAAAATGAAGGCATTATCGGTTGGTGTGGGTTGACTGGTAATAGGTGGAAATTCTGCTGATCTTCGTAGTCCTACTAAAGGTAACAAACGTTCCTGACTACGTACAATTTTGTTGCTATAACTCGAAGATGTACCTAAGGAAACCACATCATCATCAAACGACGTTAGGGTGTGAGATCTTGCAAAACTGACGTGTTTCGGTCTGAAATATTTAAATAAACGTCTCGGATAAAATGTAAAATGAATTTTTCCGTGTTTATAACAGCCCACTGGCCTCATTTTCAGCTTACCTAATTTAATTAAGTAATCATAAAGTTGGGTAATACGCTAACTTTAAACATTTTTTTTTATTAAGTTCACAAATAAGCTTGCCTGCAAGTAATTTTTACAAAAAGACACGAAATTTGCCTCTAATAAATTTTAAATATTGATTCACGAGAACCGATGTGTGAGGCAACAATAGGAAATATATTAAATTTTAACAAAATACCACTCCTTACGGCTGCATTTTATTTTCTCATATCGAATTTCGTATATGATTGTTCGATTTAATTAATTACCTACCTTGTTACGGGAGGCGGTGGCGGTGGTATATTTGCGTTGGCATTGTAATGATCTAGAACAGAACGGGGTCTTTCTAAACGAACAGATTCATCATCTGAAGGCATCCACGTATATCTCCTTGGATCGACGCGAGGTTTACGTCTGTAATACGAGCACTCGAGTTCTTCATCGTAAGGATATATTTCTGGGGGAGGTGCACCCCAAGGATATCTGAAAATATCAATTTATGTTGTGTTAAACGTAAACTCACTTAACGTAAATTTATTATTCTTGTAATACATATAGGGTGTTCTATATAACTTGCAGCCTCTTCTAAGTGGCAATATCTAATATTTAATGTCCCACGACATAAAAGTCGATACCGAGTCTTCCATTCATTATATTATTTATGTCGAACTCCTATATAATCAATTATTTGCTACTGTCTAAAGTGTCCAGTGTCGAAATACTAACTACGAGTCTCCACAGGAATTGGCTTACGCACGGGCAACTATCTGGCAGTAAACAGAGCTACAAATTATCAAGCCGTTAACTAATAGTTGATTTCTAAAGAGATCGCATAACTGTTTAACTATGAAGCTGCACAACAAAACTATCTGACTGTCGATATATCAAACTCCTTCATTAGAAGTGATTTGAAATAATCGGACAATCTACTATGAGTTACTGAAAAAACTGACTTAGGCACTTAAAGCCTGACTGTCGATTATCTCACATTAAATTAAAAAATTTGACCTTGGATTAAAGAATTTTATCACGGTTAACGCTAGTTAATCAATAATTGTCAATAACCTGTCATGGCAATGTGCCATTAACTGTGACTAAATTCTTTAACGGGAAGTAGTGGAACTGGCTCTTAGGCCCTCAAACTGGCCTATAAGGCCAGTGCCACCAACCCTGATTAAAAAATTTAATCACGATTAACGCTAGTTAATCAATGAATGACATTAACCTGTCATGACAAGTTACCATTAGCCGTGATTAAATTCTTTAATCAGGGTTAATGGAACTGGCCCTAGGGGCTAGTTCTAAGGACCTAAGAGCCAGTTTCACTACCTACGATTAAAGAATTTAATGCGGTTAATGGCAGTTAATCGATGACTGACAATAAGCTGTCATGGCAATGTGCCATTAACTGTGACTAAATTCTTTAACAGGAAGTAGTGAAACTGGCTCTTAGGCCCCCAAACTGGCCTTTAAGGCTAGTTTCACCAACCCTGATTAAAGAATTTAATCACGATTAACGCTAGTTAATCAATGAATGACAATAACCTGTCATGACAAGTTGCCATTAGCCGTGATTAAATTCTTTAATCAGGGTTAATGGAACTGGCCCTAGGGGCTAGTTCTAAGGACCTAAGAGCCAGTTTCATTACCTACGATTAAAGAATTTAATGCGGTTAATGGCAGTTAATCGATGACTGACAATAAGCTGTCATGGCAATGTGCCATTAACTGTGACTAAATTCTTTAACGGGAAGTAGTAGAACTGGCTCCTAGGCCCTAAAACTGGCCTTCAAGGCCAATTCGACCAACCCTGATTAAAGATATTAATCACGATTAATGCTAGTTAATCAATGAATGACAATAACCTGTCATGACAAGTTACCATTAGCCGTGATTAAATTCGATAATCAGGATTAATGCTAGTTAATCAATGAATGACAATAACCTGTCATGACAAGTTACCATTAGCCGTGATTAAATTCGATAATCAGGGTTAATGGAACTGGCTCCTAGGCCCTCAAACTGGCCTTTAAGACCTTTAAGGCCAGTTCCACCAACCCTGATCAAAGAATTTAATCACGATTAACGCTAGTTAATCAATGAATGACAGTAACCTGTCATGACAAGTTACCATTAGCCGTGATTAAATTCTTTAATCAGGGTTAATGGAACTGGCCCTTGTTCTAAGAGCCTAAGAGCCAGTTTCACTGCTTACAATAAATTGAAGAATTTAACACGGTTAATAGCAGTTAATCGATGAATGACAATAAGCTATCATGGCAATGTGCCATTAACCGTGATTAAATTCTTTAATTTGGGCCAGTTCCAAGAACCTAAGAGCCAGTTTCACTACCTACGATAAAAAAATTAATACGGTTAATGGCAGTTAAACGATGAATAACAATTAATAACCTGTAATGACAAATAGCCATTAACCGTGATTGAATTCGTGAAGAGACAGTTCTAAGAGCCTAAGAGCCAGCTTCACTACTTACGATTAAAAAATTTAATCCCAGTTAATGGCAGTTAATCAATGAATGACAATAAGCTGCCATGATAAGTTGCCATTAACCGTGATTAAATTCTTTAATCAAGGTTAATGAAACTGGCCGTAAGAGCCAGTTCTAAGGGTCTAAGAGCCAGTTTCACTACCTACGATTAAAGACTTTAATCACAGTTAATCAATCAGTTAATCAATCGCAGTTAATCAATAAAAGACAATGAGCAGCCGTAACAATTCATCAATTAACTGCCATTAACAGTGGTTTAGGGCCAGTTTCACCAACCAACTTTTTGATCAGAGTTGGCGGAACTGGCCCTAAATGTTTATTATTGAACTTCAACATAAACAGTTTGATTTTTGACTACGCGAATTGCGGTGTATCTGCCTGCCGCATAAAAAGTACGAAATTTTGTTCGCGTTCGAACAGTTGGATGCTCACGTGACAGCATATACATGAATTATCATACGCATTACAAGTTCACAGTTCCGTAGAGTTCATAAAAAGCGATTCTAAAGGGTTGTTAGACTCCAGTTAAGGCACATGACGAGTTAAACAATTAAAAATTCGTTTTAGATAAATTACAAATGAAACGTTCTCTGAACGTTTCTCTTTCTTTGTTTTGCATTCAAAGCTTTGCAAAAAATTTACTCTCATATCGATCAGTTCATAGCTTGAAGTTACATTTTTATTCTGTTTCTTTTCGTTTTGTTTAAAACAAACATATGATGATATTTCTTTTCATCTCGTTTTGATTAAACCGTCTGTGAGGAGGTTTGATTTGTTTCGCAAAAAATAATAAACTGAAAAAGAAAAGCATTTACCTTGATCTTCTATAATTTGTTGCATATTCGAACGGATATCTTTTTAGAATATCTTGTAAATTTTCGTCGGAGGGTATTTTTTGTTTTACACATACTGTAAGTAGAGAACCAGCGCGATTTGAACAAGGTGAATTGTGATGATTAGACAAGCAACTGAATAGACTTCGACGGTCTGTTTCTAAAGCTCCCAACCCCCGATCTGATATGCAGTATTGTTCGCGAATGTCCTGCTTACTATACAATGGAGTTCCTCGTCTGCCACGTGAATGAAATCGACCCATATTTTCATCTTCTGATTCATAACTCAACGCCGTATGTTGTATATCGGCCTGAAATAAAATAAACATTTTTAGATTTTTTACAGATGTGTAAAATTTATCTTTGTTTGAGTTTCAGTTCCAGCACTAAGGGAGGAAATATGTTTTTTAACGATTGATAACTTTTTAAAAATAGAAAAATTCCTAACTATTATTTCTTTCGATATAAAAGTGTTAGTACCGCAAATTCGTAGACGCTTCCCGTTATTGAACCAGAAATTCAGAATTTTGTGACCGTAGAGAGCTCTAGGAGAACATTTTAGTGATTGAACATGTAGGAACTGAACGTCTAAAAAAGATAAATGTCGCTTTTTGTTTTAGATCCTCGTACGTCGAACGTAACGAAATTTTCTATAATTTCAAAAAATATTTTCTGGAAAAGTAAATCTGTAGAGCTCGACATAATGTAAGTTTCTTCAAGAAAATCGATTCATTACATCTTAAAGTCTACGCGAGAAACTTTATTTTGGAAAATAAGCAATAAAACGAATCAATCAATTTTATTCATTTTTTCTTCCGAACACTTTTAAATAAATTACGGAGAAATTTAATTTTGTGCGGTGGCAAAAAAAAAAATTAAATTATAGAGAAATGTGTCAAATAATGGTCAAATTTTCCGTCTTTTATTTTCTACAGAAGTTATTAGTTTTTCTATATTTTTAAATTAAGTTTGTCTTTCAAAGGAAGTTCGTACATTCTTCAAATTACAACGGAGGCATTTTCTGAGCTGCTCTAATCAATTTTAACAGAACCGGCATTGACGCCGTTGTCTAAAAATAAAAATAAAATATCGTATCTGATGATGATGCTGCCATTCGTTCGGCGACAGACTCGCAGACTATTTTTTTCAAAATAATCCGTTAGGCACTTCCTCTCTACTTCCCCTACTTGTAGGTCGCTCCATGTCAATACGAATCTTACTTTTACACGACATCATCAGGTTCGGCTCTAACCAGCTGAATAGTCTTTCACTATAGTCTATTTCAACGAGACAAGCACATGATAGTTTTTCACATGTAGATAATAAACTACCCATTTTTTAAATCGTACGCCACGTAAGTAAGGGTTGTTTGGTTTTAAGAGAAGTGACCAGTCTTTTCAAAACGGTGCAAATTTTTAGAAAAAGCTTCAGCCTACTTCCAATCTGTTGCACTTAGGTTAAAAGAGACTAAACCTCTTGTACACCCAACTGAACAAGTAACTTATTGAGTTTTCAGTTTTCCACTTTCGTGGTTAGCTAAACTCCTCAGCAGATAGTTTGGCACACAAAATTTATTGTGGAGGGATTAGGGTCATCCCAAAATTTATGGATACAGGAAAAACACTAAGAAATGAGAAAAATTCGGCGAAATACTTGTAAGAATTGACAGGCGATAAAAAGAAACTACCGTTTTGTTCAACTAATTTTGAAAGGTGTTGTCTAGTCGGTGAGACGAAGAAGAGTTTTATTGTTTGGAATCCGAACTTTTAGGTAAGTCATAATCATATCAGTAAACAAAAAGAATCAAAGAAAGCTTTGCCAAATAAGCAGTTTCTTTTCAAAGTCTTTTGGTACACAAACCTTTGCGCTTTTCAAAGAAAAAAAACAAGAAAAGACTAGAAAAACTCGGAAGAGTCACAACAAACGAATCAAATTCAGTTCAACAAAAGATTTGTAGGTAAATTCGAAAAGCTGTCAAATCAAAATATTGAAATTTATAAATTTAAATGCGCGCCCATTTTAAAGGTGAAAAATATTTAAATTATTTTTTTTCCGATGCAGATTCTATTTTAATCACTTGTTTGGTTGTTAATCAAAATGTGGCGTAATCAATCAATATAAATTTTGAAAGAAACACAATACCTTGACGTTACTTTGTATCATTTTACCACCAGCACCACCATACGTATATTACACGAAAAAACTGTAATTTAATATCCTCTTTTGTTCATTTTGTTCCACCTATTTTTGGTAGTCGCCTTTTTACAAAAAAAAAGTTAAAAAACTAAATTACAATTTACCCCAGCAACGAATTTTACCACTTTTTTATATTTTAATGACCACTTAAAACTTAAAACTTTTCCTATACTACAAGAAGATGGATAAAATCTGAATAATAATGTTATTAATCACCAGTTTAAAATAAAAGCCGTGGAAGGGAAAAATTATATTTTTACAAGGGCTGTGTAACTTTCGGAACATTTATGGAATTTCTATGTAATTTTACCCCAGAAAGTTTCTTTACCTTTAGGCTAAAAAAAAGGAAACATTTTCGATCGTTTTTGTTTTAGTCGAAAACCACCACCGGCGTCAATAAAATATTAATTAAAAGTCATCTCAATTACGTGTCTCTGGAGATCAGTTTGGGGCGCTTACGAGAACTTACCCAAAGGATTTACTTGACCCTTTGATGTAACAAACATTGCGCGAATAGCCACACATAATTGAGCCGCCCCCACCCTCTTCGCGTCTAATTAACCAAGTAAAATTAATTGTAAACAGCCCCTAAGAAGTTTTAAAACAACGCTCGTATCGTTTTTCACGCGCAATTTCTCTAATTGTTACGGTTTTCAATTCCGTTTGAAACAAAATGAAACGATTTCGACCCTCGTTATCAAGACCTAAGTATTAATATTAATATTTTCAACATCAGAATTGACTCAAAGAAGTAATTTTAATTTAAATAATTCAAAAGCGAAGTAACGAAAAGTGGAGTTTTATTATTTTCTCTGCTTGGATTTGTGCTCGGTCGAAGAGAATTTTTTTTCCGTTTTCAAATGCAAATTAAAAAAATATACTCGAGATTTTGCCCGTCGGAGAGTTTTAGGGCGGAAATTTGTTCATCAAGTACAAGAGACGTTTATAGTGACAACAACTGATTATGTAAGGACCTAAAGTGTTCATGCGTTAAGGGATGTTCCCACATATTAAATTAAGGTCAAAATATGCAGCTCGTTTAAGACAAATGAATAGTACACAACGTCCCTTAATAACTTCAAAATTAAACTTTTCACAGAATGGAGGGGCCTTTCTCGAACTTGAGCGCACTCGAATATTTTTATATATAAAAAAAGGATTCTTTGCGACGCTCGACCGTACTCTGAAAAGCGTGGAGATTTATTACACGAGTGTCTCGCATAAAAAATTTGTACCTTAAAATGAACGAGGGACGAATCCTTTTGTTGTAATCGACGTCCATCAAAATAACATAAAATAGCACAAACGTAGGTTAAGGCACTCAAAAAGATAAAATTGTCTATCATTCTTAAGTACATTAGTGGGCCTCCTCTCCCTGGAATAATTTATTTAAAAATCACTTTCTTGCCGATGATAAAACGCACTTGAAGAAAAAAGTTATTGATCAAATCAAACTTTTCGTTAAATTTTTGATATTTCTTTGATTACGTTTCGTTTGTTATATTGTATTAAAGAGAAAAGCCCCGAGATTGAAATGGATTACACCAGAAAGCACAAAAAAGCCGACTTAATCTTTTTAAGTTTTGAGACTCTTTTAATCGTATCGTTTCTAAAGGATATAACAACATTTGACGATCAATTAAATACCATTTTCGTCAAAATTAAACGTTGAAAAAGTTCGGTATTGATTTGCAGCTTCTGGGTCAAAATATTTGCTTTTAACTGTGTCTATCCGTTTTTGGATGTGGATCTCGGCTCTTTAATATTTTTTCAAGCGTTGCAAGAATTTTCTAAAATTTTTTAGAGTACCCATTTCAGCCCTAGAACCTCGACTTGGTTGCATTTTCACCTCCTTTTTCAGATAACCCGAAAACACGACATGCCCACTGCCCAATTCCAGGGAAGCCCGTACTAACTTACAGCTTAAGCTCAATGCAATTCATCAAAGTGACATTTTTCTGGATCTTTCAAATGGCGGAAGATTTGTAAAATTTCAAACAGTTCGCCGTATATTTGATTAGAACCATTCGAGCCGTACTTAGCAGATGCGTCTACATATATTTGCGAGTTTCTAAAGCTATTGTAGGAGAAGCGGACGAGACTAAAATAACGCCGAAGTAACGCACTAAATAACGTTGTAATTTTTAATTAATTGATAGAATGACTGATTAAGCGAGACTCGAAAAATCGATAAGCGGAGGCAATAAATACAAATAAAGATAAATGGGACAAGTTAAAAATTTTAAACAGGAACACTAAATTAAACCCATAAACCCTGCGACTGTCATGTTTATTGACTTTTTTGTGGGACAAGAGTGTTGAACTGAAGTATATTAAATTAAATTAAACAAACCCATTTATTTGAGATATAAGTTTAATAGAAAAACGATTACGTTTGCATTTTAATACTTAAACTTTCGTATGGGTTGTAATAGGGGAACAGGGCGGGTGCACTGTAAAATGGCCCAAAGATCGTGATGACCCTGGACCTGGAAGCTATAACTACTGCGATGGCCATTAGATATAGAGATTTAAGGTCTAATGGGCCGTGGTCGAAAGGTTCTATGCGCGATGCCTAACGTTTCGCCTACTTCTGTGGTAGGCATCCCTCTGAACCACCGGTATGCGTACTTCGATCGCTACCTCACAGGAGCCACCCAAATTAATCTGACCCCTTCAAAGACGCCTACCACAGAACTACGCAAAACATCAGGTATCGCACAGATAGCCTTTCGATCACGACCCTGAAGCTTCTAAACTAATGATACCAGCCGTAGAAGCCTAAATACTCTAATGTAGTAGCTATGCTAAGAGTTGGATTACACGTGTTGGACAGGTCTCAAGAGAACGGTAAAATTTAATCCTGCACTAACCCCATATGAGTGGATGCGACTGTAGTAAGCGAGCGCCATCTGTTCCAAAATACCTGCAACTAAATCGAAGAAGCGAGGGAGGGAAGCTTTTGAAACAGTAACACCGAAGAAGAAAGTGAAAAAACCTGAGGACTGAAGGAACACACCGAACCGAACCCCTTCCAAGCGCTCTTTGGCAGATAAGTTGGCCCAAAGGTGCAGCTCGGGTAACCCATTTCTTTCAATAGGAAAAACATAATGGTCTAACTAAGCCCTGAGACAAGCGCTTCCCTTGAAAGCCCATCACCCTTAAAGAAGATTGAGTACATTGAGGACAACTTCACCTGATGATAGTCGAGCCAAACTCTTTTGTGGAGAAAGCTTAAAGACTGAAGAGTATACCAGAATGGCCATTTATAGAGACGGGAACGACAACTAGCGAAAGAGAAACATTAGGAGCTCCACGCTGGTATTTCTGATGATGCTACCAAAAAGCAGAACAAGGGCCTCGCTGAAGCTCTCAGAGTACGAGTAGGACAATGTTGTCCATCAACCTGTTTTCTTTTAAATTACACTCTGTAACTATGCAGATTTGTAAAATGTTTTTCTTTTTCCACATTTTGAGCCAAATAATGCCCATTTTTGTTTTTAAAACAAAAAATAATTATAAGAAACTTGTTCGCAACACATCAACTTGGCAAGAAATGGCAAAGAGAAAATGGAAGTTTTTCAAACAAAACTTAAGTAAAACAAAAGCATTTATTAACGATGAAAATTAGGAAAACATTTATTTTCTTATTGTTATGTGGTATTAACCGACATTTATATCAAAATAAATAGAATTATTATTTAAAAATATACGTTTCTTTTATAACCCACCCCTTGTCAATACTATATTATTTACTTCGCAGTAACAAAATTTCCCCCGTCACAAGGTAAATTGAAAAGTGAGGACGACATTGTTTGTTTACATTTTAAAACATCGTTTATATTGAACCCGTGAACATTTTGCGACGAGATCAAATTGTTAAAAAGCTTTCGAGAAGGACGCTTGTTTACATTTACTCCCTTAACCATCAACTTATTGACAAAATAACGTATAGGTATGAAGATTTATATTTTACCTCCAACGCTTCAAAGTCCATTTCGTGGTTTTACGGCATTATGCCAACATAAAACAATTTTAAAAGTCGATTGAAACAAATAATCTCCCTTATATTTCGAATAAGACGCGTGTTCTTTTATTTTTTTTCTTGTAAGCAATAGGGTATTATTTTACAGCTTTCTGTTTCAATAACGTAAAACCTTCCCTATCAATGTAAGTGTTGAGCACTTACGGTAATTGTGTGATAGAAATACTAATATCTGTTGCTCTTCCTTCTTTTATTACAACTGCAAACATTAAAATTTATAACAAACAATTTAACTTCTAGTGCAAAATGTATCTTTTACGGTTTTACAGGAGAGGCGATAGAGGTGGCGGTTGCCATATTCAGGAACGGCAGTGCTAATGTATTTTGGGATCGGCTCTACGAGGCCATTAATTAGTGTGCCTGTCTCTTCGCTAGTATTGATGTTTACTAACCTAACCTAAGCCTGCCTACCTATAAGCTGGCGAAAATTAAAACTTGGTCAAGTCGAACGGACGGAAACTAGGAACTGCAGCGCCAATTACACGTTTATAAACGTTTGGCTCGGGCGGTAGTGGACGATAGACGTCCGTGCTGATGCGCTGATTATGCAAGGGATAAACTTAAACGCGATCGGGGATTGAACCGGAGTCTCGAAGATGTCGCGCCGAGTGCTCTACCACTCAGCTACCTAGGTCTTGGCAACTCTCTTGCATACAACGCGTGCTCACGTTAGTCCGGAATTGCTAAAAACGATTAAGAAATGCCAGAGAGACTGCCGGATAGAGATACAGCTTAATGTAAATTTGGCTGTAAGTGCGCGAAAACTCTAAGAAGTCTTCCAGAAGTCGCTTGCAATACTGTTTACTCTCTTGCGTACAGTAAAAGAGGCCGTAAGGCCTTTTTTCACATGCGAGAAAACTTCTGCAAGAAATTGCAGGAAGGGAGAGAGAGACAAAAACTAGTGTAATGTAAACTTGACTTTAATAAGTGCGAGAAAACTCGAAAAAGTCTTGCAGAAGCCGCTTGCAGTACCGTTTACACCCTAGCGTACAGCAAAAGAGGCCTTAAGGCCTCTTTTTCACACGCGAGAAAACTTTTGCGAGAAATTGCAGAAAAAAAGAGAGAGAGAAACTAGTCTAATGTAAAGTTGACTGTAAGTGCGAGAAAACTCGAGGAAGTCTTGCAGAAGTCGCTTGCAGTACTGTTTACACTCATGCGTAAAGCAAAAGAAGGCCTTAAGGCCTCTTTTTTACACGATATATAACATTTGCGACAAATTGCAGGAAGAGAGAGAGAGAGAGAGAGAGAGAGACAAAGACTAGTGTAATGTAAAATTGACTGTAAGTACGAAAAAATTCGAAGAAGTTTTGCAGAAGTCGCTTGCAGTACCGTTTACACCCTAGCGTACAGCAAATAAGGCCTTAAGGCCTCTTTTTCACATACTGGAAAACTTTTACAAAAAATTACAAAAAAAGAGAGAGAGACAGAAAATAATTTAATGTAAACTTGACTCTAACTGCGAGAAAAGTAGTAAGTAAAACGAGTAAGTAGTAAGAGAAAGATAGCAAGTACGAAAAAATTCGAGGAAGTTTTGCAGAAGTCGCTTGCAGTACCGTTTACACTCTTGCGTACAGCAAAAGAGGCCTTACATACTGGAAAACTTCTACGAAAAATTACAAAAAAAGAGAGAGAGACAGAAAATAGTTTAATGTAAACTTGACTGTAAGTGCGGGAAAACTCGAGGAAGTTTTGCAGAAGTCGGTTGCAGCACTATTTACACTCTTGCGTATAGCAAAAGAGGCCTTAAGGCCTCATTTTCTCATACGGGAAAACTTCTACAAAAAATTGCAAAAAAAGAGAGGGAGAGACTGAAACAAGTTTAATGTAAACTGGACTGTAAGTGCGAGAATACTCAAAGAAGTCTTGCAGAAGTCGCTTGCAGTACTGATTACACTCTTCTTAACAGTAAAACGAGACCTAAAGACCTCTTTTTAGGAAGAGCAGGAAGAGAGAGCAGGAAGAGAGAGAGAGAGAGAGAGAGACAAAGACTAGTGTAATGTAAAATTGACTGTAAGTACCAAAAAATTCGAGGAAGTTTTGCAGAAGTCGGTTGCAGCACTATTTACACTCTTGCGTATAGCAAAAGAGGCCTTAAGGCCTCTTTTTCACTGACTGGAAAACTTTTACAAAAAATTACAAAAAGAGAGAGAGACAGAAAGTAATTTAATGTAAACTTGACTCTAACTGCGAGAAAAGTAGTAAGTAAAACGAGTAAGTAGTAAGAGAAAGATAGCAAGTACGAAAAATTCGAGGAAGTTTTGCAGAAATCGCTTGCAGTACCGTTTACACTCTTGCGTACAGGAAAAGAGGCTTTAAGGCCTCTTTTTTACATACGGGAAAACTTCTACGAAAAATTACAAAAAAAGAGAGAGAGACAGAAAATAGTTTAATGTAAACTTGACTGTAAGTGCGGGAAAACTCGAAGAAGTCTTGCAGAAGTCGCTTGCAGTACCGTTTATACTCTAACGTACAGCCAAAGAGGCCTCTTTTTCACACGATAGATAACTTTTGCGAGAAATTGCAGGAAGAGAGAGAGAGAGACAAAGACTAGTGTAATGTAAAATTGACTGTAAGTACGAAAAAATTCGAGGAAGTTTTGCAGAAGTCGGTTGCAGCACTATTTACACTCTTGCGTATAGCAAAAGAGGCCTTAAGGCCTCATTTTCTCATACGGGAAAACTTCTACAAAAAATTGCAAAAAAAGAGAGGGAGAGACTGAAACAAGTTTAATGTAAAATGGACTGTAAGTGCGAGAATACTCAAAGAAGTCTTGCAGAAGTCGCTTGCAGTACTGATTACACTCTTCTTAACAGTAAAACGAGACCTAAAGACCTCTTTTTAGGAAGAGCAGGAAGAGAGAGCAGGAAGAGAGAGAGAGAGAGAGAGAGAGAGAGAGACAAAGACTAGTGTAATGTAAAATTGACTGTAAGTACGAAAAAATTCGAGGAAGTTTTGCAGAAGTCGGTTGCAGCACTATTTACACTCTTGCGTATAGCAAAAGAGGCCTTAAGGCCTCATTTTCTCATACGGGAAAACTTCTACAAAAAATTGCAAAAAAAGAGAGGGAGAGACTGAAACAAGTTTAATGTAAAATGGACTGTAAGTGCGAGAATACTCAAAGAAGTCTTGCAGAAGTCGCTTGCAGTACTGATTACACTCTTCTTAACAGTAAAACGAGACCTAAAGACCTCTTTTTAGGAAGAGCAGGAAGAGAGAGCAGGAAGAGAGAGAGAGAGAGAGAGAGACAAAGACTAGTGTAATGTAAAATTGACTGTAAGTACCAAAAAATTCGAGGAAGTTTTGCAGAAGTCGGTTGCAGCACTATTTACACTCTTGCGTATAGCAAAAGAGGCCCTAAGGCCTCATTTTCTCATATGGGAAAACTTCTACAAAAAATTGCAAAAAAAAGAGAGGGAGAGACAGAAACAAGTTTAATGTAAACTGGACTGTAAGTGCGAGAATACTCAAAGAAGTCTTGCAGAAGTCGCTTGCAGTACTGATTACACTCTTCTTAACAGTAAAACGAGACCTAAAGACCTCTTTTTAAAATGTGAGAAAACTTCTGCAAGAAATTACAGAGACCGACAGATAGAAATTAGCTTAAGATAAACTTGACGTGCGAGAAAACTCTAGAAAGTCTTGCAGAAGTCGCTTACAATACACATTTACAGTATTACAAGCGATTGATTGATTCTGCACTTCTGCAGATGCCTGTATAATGTAGAAGAGTAGTGTATAAAGGCACTCTTATTTACAATTTTTTTATCCAACTAATTATTTGAAATGAATATTTTTCTTTTTGTGTGTGACAAATGATTACTTCTACAGAGCACTCATTAAAATAAAACAAATAGGTACGTTTCAAGGTATTAATATAATCGCCTTGCTCCCTGCTACTGTCCATTAGAATAATAATCACAATAATGGCAAAACATAACAGAATTATGATTACTACTGTACATTGTACATTTTATTTGTTGTGTAAGTGATTAAAGCTTTTCCTTTTTGTGAAAAATGGAATGTTAAAATGGGGTGTGAGCATAAATTTTTTGACACGTAATGAACCTATGTTTACTTTTATAATTGGTACGAAAACAAATAATAATTACAAAATATTTGGAATTTATGAATTTATTTACATTTACGCTCGATGACGTCACTTGTTCGGTGCAGGTATGTTACCATTAGCAATTTTTCGTCGCTTGAAAAAGTGATTTAAATTATTCAATTAAAAAATTTCCGATAAAAGTGTGAGACAATTTCTTAGCCCAAAAACAATACCAAGACGAAAATAGTAATAATAGTCTATTACATACTTGTAGTTTCCATTAGGATCAATTACGAGGATAGTTTTAACAAATTATAGAATGGTTGGGACGACAGCTGTCGAATTTTCCGCACATTTACAACGAAAGAAACTTTTTTTTTTATCAAATCGAAGCTTTTTCTCCTTTTTTCTATTAGCTCGAGACTTTCGAACATCGAGAACCCTAGTGATCTTTTTTTTACCTCTTCATGCAATCTACCACTCTTTAAATCCTAATTCGACTCTAAAGTGAAAGCTAACATTAAATTACATATTATTACATTTTTATAAGCTCCAAGCCGACGCTTCACAAGAGCTTCTACCCTCATACTAGACGTATGTGTGTACGATACATTATCGATTTAGCATCTGTATTTTACATAACTAAATTAATTAAATTCGTTGTTAGTATCAGTTTAATTTAAATGATAAAAAGCAAAATAATTAATTATTCGCAGTGCAGTTTAAAAAAAATGCGGCAATTATTTATTAACAAACAAAGCCCACCGTTGTTAAATTACATCTATCCTTTTGTGAAAATCGATGTAAATAATACTGAAACGACCTTCTGTTTTAAAAAGTGGGAGCTTTTCTTGCAACGATACACGTTTTTGATGTGTAAAAGCATTTCATCATTTAAAATTAGTTGGAAATGCATTGCCTTTTATTGCACCTGACTTTTCATTGTCGATCAAAGAAGTTTTCGCGATTGCACACAATCACTAAAGGGACTTTTGTGAAAATTTTTAAAAACTCATTTCCATTCCTTTAAAACAAATCGTAGGTACGTTCTTCCGCGTGATGGGTTTTGTGAGAAAATCTGATGTAGTAAAAATGTACGAGTAAAAGAAAAGTCAAATAATGGAATTGAAGGTCGTGTCTGGTGGTGTCTTCTGTTATGGCACTAACCCAAGAATTTGCATTTTTACGTGCAACGTCTTAAAATGCAAACTTTTCCTCGAAATTTACAAACAAAAAAACTTTCAAAACTATACTTGTTTAAAACCGTAACAAAAGTTACAATCCAATTTTGTCAATTTTCCTGCAAACTTATCGAGAGTAGTGAGTTTTTAATATTTTGACGTACGGCGTGTGAAAGGCATTTACTTGGAAGTTCAAAGTTAATAAATCTTAAGGTAATGGAGAAATATTCTATAATGATCTTAAATTTTAACAAAAGTTATTTTGATCTGCCAAATAGAAAGGAAAATCGAACAGTTACAAGAAGGTGGGTTCTTGGGTAGTAAATAAGACGACCTTTCTAAAACATGAGCAATAGGAAGGGTGTATTTAATCCCGCTCTGATCATTTTTCACACCAACACGCATCAGAATTCTACACTCAAGAGAACATTAATAAAAGTGATGGTTCAGAAAAATTACCTTTAATTTGTGTTTCTTTCACGACCTCGTTCACGACCAAGAGCAATTTTTGCTTCCGAGTTCTAAAGGGACGAAAAGAGGAGCCTACACCCATAAAAGTACTAGCAATAAACGCGAAGGGCTGATATAATTTTAAACCAATAAAATGTATTTGAGCCGCCATATTTGGTAACATTTGCTCGAGCGATAGCATCTAAGGAGTGTGGCGTTTTTGGACCCAAACGCACGCTTTTTGTTATAAACTTAGCGATGGTAGATTTTACGCAAAAAATAAGGGTAAAGGGTAGTTTGCTAAAAACTGATGCTTTCCGTATTCAATTAGCACAATAACAGCGTTTGCGAGCTAACGATGTGGTATCGTAGGCGAAAAGCTCTGCTCCAAGATGCAGAAGATATCCAAAAGGTTTGTCCCGTTTATAAAGCACCCAATCGGTTACAGCTGGCCAATGATCGTCAGGGGAGCCCAGCCTAGATCCAGGAGGTGGTCGTGGGTCGAATAAAATGAGTTTGAAGTAGAGTTGGGCGCCAAACAACCAGACTCTTGAGCACCCAGCTAGTTGTTGAGCTCCGTTCAGCAACGCCGAAGGGACTACGGAAAGGCTACAGTAAAAAAGGAGAAAAAGGAAAACTTACTCTCTCCTAAAGGCGGCTTTTCGGCAAGTGAGTATTATCCTTTCAGAGAGCTACCGAGACATCGGTAAAAATACTCGACAAGATAGCCAGTGCCCGTTTGGCGTAGTTTGACGTACAAAAAACGACCCGAAGACTTCAATCAGCTTCACGAGTCAAGATTCTTCTCAATTAAAACCAGAAGACCCTTTTCCAGCTTTAAAGTCGAGTACATTACTACTTTTATTATTATTTCACCGTGAAGTTCAATACAGTGCGGCCCAACTTCTAAAATAATCGAAACCTCCGAATAATCCTACTCGAAAGCGACTTTCAAGCGAGCCACCACTCAGCCCTTTGTTTACTAGCGCCACCTCACCCGTGTTCCCCTGAGCATTTTTTAACTTTCCGAATTTACGAAGCAAAGTTGCCCGAAACTTTTTGTACCGTAGGGACACACTGTATCCAATGGATGTGTAGAATATTTCGCACAAAATAATTCGACATGTCACGTAACATATTTTTCCATCTGCCTCACTTAACATTTTAATATCCTGTGGTAGTGCCACTGATGTGATAAGCCGAACAAAAATGTGTTAATCAATTTTATATGTAGGTTTAGGTTCGTATGTACGCATATTGAACATATCCTTCGAAACTTGCAGAAGTATAACTTACACGAAATTTAATAAAAAAAATTTTATTTAAATAAAAAAAGATTTTGTAAACATACCTGTGTAGACACATCGTAATGGTTGAGCACGACTCTGGAATTCCCCAGATAACCTGGAAAAATAAAACATTTACTAAAGGGATTTTCTTAAAATCGGGTATACGCTTTGAAATTTTGAAAATATATTACAAAAATTTTTCCTTTCACGTGTTTAAAGAACCAACACAATCCTTGCAAGTTCATTTAAGTTTGAAAAGCTATAGAAAAGTTATGTATTTATTGCAATATTTACAGAACATTGCTCCTCGATTCAATTTAACCTCAGGTTTTATCGTCTTTAGAAAAACTTTTTTGAAAGAAATATAGAAGATTGATCAAATTAATTCTTATGTAATTGAAAAATCTTTTTTTAATAAGAAATTCTATAGTTCAGAATTATTGAGAAATACGTTCCGAAAACCTCAGCTCATAGTGTCTCTGATGAATATTCCAAAAGTCCTGATGACTCAGAGGTAAGCTTTACCGGCAGTGGTTGAGAAATACCACTTTCTTCGGTTTCTCGTTAATATCTCGAAAATTATGGGTTGGAGCTCAACCGTGACCATATATGGAATTAAAGCTCATTAAATTTGCCCAAAAATTTCATAAGTGCATGTTCTTTGTATTCCTATAGTTTACTAAGTTATATTGGATGGAAACTCGTACAACTCTTCTAACGTGATTTTTAAAAAAATTCCAATTTTTAGTGCTCCATAACTTGGCAAGCTTTAGAAATACCAAAAATATGCATCTATTCAATTTTGTAGAAAATCTTATCAGCTATAATTTTGTACAAAATCATGTTTCAGCTCCAATCTATAGTTTTTGAGATATTAACGAAAAACCGTAAAAAGCGCCACCTCCAATTGGTCAGGATATTCATCACATTAATCACTAGGCACCCACAAATGACTATCTGAAGTTTCAAATCAATTAGACTTTTTTGAAGATGAAGCCAATTTTTGGTTTTCAAACAATAGGGCGACAGTTGTGTGATGTTTTAAGTTTGAAAAAAAAAATGTTTTTTCATTATTAAAAATTTCATTAACACCTGCGTTAATTTCTCCTAAAACCACACGTCCCTTTTAATTCGACCAACTTTTTCTAAGTCAAAATTTTAATTAAAATATTATTAGGATAGTAATTAAAAATGTACATAAAAGGTTATTAACTTTTTTACGCATATTATAGTATACTGTGCATAATATGAGGTTATTGCTATGATAAATTCGAGTCATGTCAAATATGAAATCCTTGTCCTCATTCAATGTGTGCTTTTAGTATTTACCCCATTGAATGATATGCTGATGCTGTCTGCTACCACTATATATTTTGATTTTTTACATTTTATACGTGGCTTTTGTAAAAAGAGAACATCCTGCCTATCGTAACAACGTAACATATTAAATAAATGTAACGTAAAAAGTATGTGCTTTTGATACATTTTTAATCTAATAAATAATTTATGTGCGTTGAGATTAGCAACAACTGTCGGAGTCAGTTGAATTTATATTAGCTAATGGAAAATAAACAGCAAGCCTGGTAAACTGTGTACAGAGTTGATTAAATAGCTTATAGGTACGTATAACGGGTATAAAAAGAATCTAAAAAACACCTTTTCAGGAAGTTCGCTTTACACGTCTAAAGTAGAAATAACAGTTTGCGCTAATTACTTCTTGCCTTATTTAGACGGTGAAGTGTTGCATGCGCGCGTAAAGCCTGAATGCGTATTTCGTATTTCGAAAGATAAAAGTATTAGCTTTTCTTGAAACAACGAAGAGTTAAGGTCGTGTATTTTTAGCCTTTTCTGTTGACTTTGGTAATGCTTAGATTACAATTTCGTATGCTACGTATCTGTCCACCGAATAAGCTTAAGAGAAACATTTTAAGCTTCTTAACATCATTCGGTGTTTTCAAATTGTACCTTCTTTTATTTTCTATCGCGAACTGCTAGAGTGAAACTGCTATAGTTGAGGATTTTTTTTCCTACAAGTCGATAAACACAAGTTCGCAAATTTGAACTTTTCAGAAACTGTCTGAAGTTTTAACAGCTATTTTGCATTAATATATACTCCTAACCTAATTACATCGTGTGGTTGCACTATTTGCTAATTAAATTTCAATCACAGAATGTATAACCTCAGAGTTGTTGTACGTATTCAAATTAATTGGGTTCGTCTGTCCGACAGTAGCTACTGGTTTGGATTTCATGGTCTTCGTGTGGTATTATTGTAGAGATGTAGAGTAATGATCTGAATTTTTGCTAAATTTAAAAATACTGATCCTAAGAGTAAATCTACACAAACACTTCAATTGTTTAGTATATAAATATTTCATGTACCCTAGGTTTAGTTTGGCCCCTAAAAACCCACTCGTTTTTAGGTGCTACATTTAAACGCGTTCTAGCACCTAAACTGTTCGAGTGACGAAGAAAATATAAGAGGCATAATTTGTACGAAATTGAATCTACTTTATTTTTGTATAAAAGCACTTTTCTCGAAAAGTGCGTAGTTTTTAAGTTATAAGCGATAAACAAAAAAACCGGTTGTTTTGGCCGATTTTGAAACTTTTGTCAAACTTTAACGCGTTCTAACGCCCAAACTGTTTGTCTACCAAAAAAATATAAAAAACATAATTTGTACACAATTGAATCTACTTTATTTTTGTATAGAAACACTTTTCTCAAAAAGTGCGTGGTTTTTAAGTTATAAGCGATAAACAGAAAAACCGGTTGTTTGTCAAACTTTAACGCGTTCTAACGCCCAAACTGTTTGTCTACCAAAAAAATATAAAAAACATAATTTGTACACAATTAAATCTACTTTATTTTTGTATAGAAACACTTTTCTCAAAAAGTGCGTGGTTTTTAAGTTATAAGCGATAAACAGAAAAACCGGTTGTTTTGTCAAACTTTAACGCGTCCTAACGCCAAAACTGTTTGTCTACCAAAAAAATATAAAAAACATAATTTGTACACAATTGAATCTACTTTATTTTTGTATCGAAACACTTTTCTCGAAAAGTGCGTAGTTTTTAAGTTATAAGCGAAAAACAAAAAAACCGGTTGTTTTGGCCGATTTTGAAACTTTTGTCAAACTTTAACGCGTTCTAACGCCCAAACTGTTTGTCTACCAAAAAAATATAAAAAACATAATTTGTACACAATTGAATCTACTTTATTTTTGTATAGAAACACTTTTCTCAAAAAGTGCGTGGTTTTTAAGTTATAAGCGATAAACAGAAAAACCGGTTGTTTTGTCAAACTTTAACGCGTCCTAACGCCAAAACTGTTTGTCTACCAAAAAAATATAAAAAACATAATTTGTACACAATTGAATCTACTTTATTTTTGTATAGAAACACTTTTCTCAAAAAGTGCGTGGTTTTTAAGTTATAAGCGATAAACAGAAAAACCGGTTGTTTGTCAAACTTTAACGCGTTCTAACGCCCAAACTGTTTGTCTACCAAAAAAATATAAAAAACATAATTTGTACACAATTAAATCTACTTTATTTTTGTATAGAAACACTTTTCTCAAAAAGTGCGTGGTTTTTAAGTTATAAGCGATAAACAGAAAAACCGGTTGTTTTGTCAAACTTTAACGCGTCCTAACGCCAAAACTGTTTGTCTACCAAAAAAATATAAAAAACATAATTTGTACACAATTGAATCTACTTTATTTTTGTATCGAAACACTTTTCTCGAAAAGTGCGTAGTTTTTAAGTTATAAGCGAAAAACAAAAAAACCGGTTGTTTTGGCCGATTTTGAAACTTTTGTCAAACTTTAACGCGTTCTAACGCCCAAACTGTTTGTCTACCAAAAAAATATAAAAAACATAATTTGTACACAATTAAATCTACTTTATTTTTGTATAGAAACATTTTTCTCAAAAAGTGCGTGGTTTTTAAGTTATAAGCGATAAACAGAAAAACCGGTTGTTTTGTCAAACTTTAACGCGTCCTAACGCCAAAACTGTGTGTCTACCAAAAAAATATAAAAAACATAATTTGTACACAATTGAATCTACTTTATTTTTGTATAGAAACACTTTTCTCGAAAAGTGCGTAGTTTTTAAGTTATAAGCGAAAAACAAAAAAACCGGTTGTTTTGGCCGATTTTGGAACTTTTGTCAAACTTTAACGCGTCCTAACGCCTAAACTGTTTATCTACCAAAAAAATATAAAAAACATAATTTGTACACAATTGAATCTACTTTATTTTTGTATAGAAACACTTTTCTCGAAAAGTGCGTAGTTTTTAAGTTATAAGCGAAAAACAAAAAAGCCGGTTGTTTTGGTCGATTTTGAAACTTTTGTCAAACTTTAACGCGTTCTAACGCATAAACTGCGTGTCTGAAGAAAAAAATATAAGAGGCATAATTTGTGCGAAATTGAATCTACTTTATTTCACTTTTTTTAAATGTGCGTAGTGTTGAATTATAAGCAACAAACAAAAAAACCGGGTGTTTTAGCTCGATTTTGAAACTTGTGTCATATTTTAACGCGTTGTAACGTCTAAACTTGTCTTCTGAATAAAAAATATATTAGGAACAATTTGTAGAAAATTTAATCCAATAATTTTTGTGTAAGAACAATGTTCTCGAAAAGTTCGTAGTTTTTGAGTTATGAGCGATAAACAAAAAATTCCGTTCTTTGGCCGATTGTGGAACTTTTGTCAAACTTTAACGCGCTCTAACGCCTAAACTGTTTGTCAGACAAAAAAAATATAGGAAAGATAATTTGTAGAAAATTGAATCTACTGATTTTTGTATAAAATCACTTTTCTCTAAAAGTGCGTAGTTTTTGAGTTATAAGCGATAAATAATAAAACCGGTTGCTATGGTGAATTTTGGGACTTTTGTTAAACTTCAATGAGTTCTAACGCCTAAATTGTTTGTCTGACAAAAAAATATAAGAGGCGTAATTTGTAGGAAATTAAACCTACTTCACATTTGTGTAAAAAGAGTTTTCTGGAAAAGTGCGTCTTTGAGTTAGAAGCGATAAACACAAAAACCCGGTTGTTTGGGCTGATTTTCGAACTTTTGTCGAACTTTAAAGCGTTTTAACGCGTAAACGTCTTGCTTTAGCAAAAAACTCTTTAGAATATAATTTGTAGGAAATTTAACGTAGTTTGCTTTTAGAGTAAAAGAATTTTCCCAAAAAGTGCGTAGTTTCGAAGTTACAGGCGAAAAACTGAAAAAAATTGCCAAAACCACTAAGGATGAGTTGCGTAAGGTCGGTTTTATGTCTAATTACTCATTTGCAATGGTACTTTAGCCTGAATCGTTAAAATTATTGCGTTTAATCGTTTAGTAAAAATGAACACTGCCTTCCGTACCATAGGTTATATATCGTCGGATCAAACGAAAGCAAAAAGCAAACCAATCTTATAAAATCTGACACGATGTCGCCTTTTGTAGAAAATGCAATTGTTTTTTCTTTGATGGAATCTCCTCTCGACCCTTTCGGTCAAATTATTTGTCACAGAAAAGAGACGTCGATAAGAGAAGAAGGACAATTCCTATTTTAAATATATTTTCAATCTTTCTCCGAAATTTATCATGTTCTAAGACAGCTAAAGCTTCTTTTGAGCCACTTTTATCGTCGGTTTACATCGAGGCGTCCTTTTTCTTTTTGTGGCGAACAAAATTCTAAGCAGATAAACATTACACTTTACAAATAGTTTCTGGTTGTTGCCAAATCGTTTATATGTAGTTAATTCCGCAAGTTTCCCACGAATAAAGTCTCTTAACTCGATATTAGTTTTCCACATTTTAACCATATAGTGGTTTGACGGAAGCCAATCTTTGAATTTGAACTCTGTACGTATTCTCGGTAAATAGTAACACCTCACAAAATAGTTAGTGGCGGAATAAAACGACTTCTGAACTTTAATTTCGTTTCTTTTGGAATAAAATAAGTTTCTGGCGAGCCAAAACGCAGCGGTAAATCAAATAGTTCATTGATAACGGTCGATCAATACGTCGCTTATGTCTATATTAATAAGTTTGGCACCAGGAAGACTTATCAAAGTGCTCTAAAGCTCTTGACCTGCATACTAAATTTGAATCGTATTCAAACTACCCCAATCGATTTATAACAAAAATTGTTTTATAGATTTAAAAGTGATTATTTGCAAAAAATCGTATCGTTACACCCAACTTGACTTATAGGGCGTTTTAGAAAATTTAATTGGTTACACAAAAGCAGCACTCTTTTCATCCCTTGCTTTTATTAAAAGTGTACGCAATTTGGATAAAATATTGTGTCAGGAACAGTATGTGTCTTCCCTTTTCACCAGGACGAAAATTGAATTAGCTCTACTCATTACATTTTTTTATTAAATTCAAAAAATAAACAAACGCCCCTAATTGTTTGTGGCATATATTTTTTTCAATTTAACGCATTAAGCTAATTAAGAATTTATTTAGTTCCTTCCATTTAAACTTTTTTCCCTTTATAGAGCTTGAGTGAAGGAAGAAGAGTATGTTATTACTTTTCGGTTTAAATGGAACATGGACCACGAAAAAAATTTCGTGAGTGCGGAAAATCGAGTACTACTTTAATTTTTATTTCTTAAACACAAGTTGCGAATTCAAAACTACACACGATTTCCGAGGTGAAGACTGAAAAGAATAAATTAGGGTAGTATATCTACGAAAAAGTTTTTTTACACAAAAGAACTTTACGTAAATTTTTGATAGGATATAAAATATATTTCTTTGACTCGCATTTTCCCCCCTTATAATTTATTAATATAAAAAATGCCCTTTATAGTGATTCTAACCGATACGGTGAAGAAGTTAAGAGACAGAAATAACTAATCAAGTCTGATTTATTGGAAATAACATAAACACGAAATAAATTGGTTTATAAAGCTACCGAAATTTAGTAAATATAATTACGGCGACATATAAAATAAGACGTCTCCGTTAAAGTTTTCCGCTCCTTTAAACGCGAAGAAAAGAAAAATGGTTTGTTTAAAGTTCAATGTTCAATTTACAATTATTGTTACAACTTGAGTGGCAAACCGTGTCCTTATACAATTTTATTTCGTGCCCCAACTTTTACAACTTCCTAATCCATCGCCTGATTTTGCAGTTCGACGTTTCCACGTCCCAATTTATTAGTGAACTAATTTTCACACACTATTTTAAAATAAATTTAACACCAAGACTGTACCGAATAGAAAGCGTAGAGCGTAGAGGGTTGATTATATCGCCACCAATATTTATCCCTCTTTTGTCCCGCGGGTGTTTTGTAGAAACGTGTTTCAAAGCCAAGATGAGCAGTTTCGACGAGATCGTGTTCCTTTGCCGACAACTTCCTTGTTAATCTTAAACTTTTTTGCAACTTTCAATAGCGCTGTGGCGTATTTGCAACTTTGACTACATTAATTTGTACGACTGTTATTGATGCGCCCCTTTATACATAGGCGATGCTGCCCACATCTTCTATTGTATCAAATATTTATCGAGTATCGAACCCCATCTAAGATAACCAAATTTCCACATCCACATCCTATAAACAACTTTTGTTATTAAATTAGTCTGTGGGCTCCGAATTTCATTCAATTATTCCGTGGTAACGATTGGGGATGTAAGTGAAATTGTAACATTTGTGGAAACAACCCTCCAAAGTGCGTATTTAGGTTTTTGTGTATTTAAGCACAATTTAAAAAGTATACGCAGACCTCACCTCGCTCTCGACAAACTTAAAAATTCGATTCGGTAATACATGAAAATTTAATCGTGTTGGAAATCTCATAAATGAAACAAAACCCAGTACTAGTGAAATTATTTATCAGAGCCGAAAACATTATTTTTTCTCTCTTTCACTTTGGCTATTTTTGTAAAACTTGCAAAAATATTTTTGTGAAAAATACAATAATTTGTTAACCAAAGCGACCCAGTAGCTGAAAACCAGTTACTGGACTTGTGACTGATTTGCTGACCCTGCAAGTTGAAGAGCAGCTGGTGAGACGTATTAGTTAAGAGTTAAGATACTTCTGATCTTATTGTCTACTAGCCTATCCCATAGTTCATAATTTTGTAACAGGCCAGTTGCTGACAGAGCGGTTACACGGCTGAACGCACAGTGGGTAAGGCAGCGAGGAGCGAGCTTTTACTAAATGAGAAAGTACACACTATTTAACGATGCAGGCTAAAGAATGCAATTTATTACAAATTAGCAATATAACCCACCGTCTGCCATTTCAAGGTGACAGCAATAACTTGGAGGTGACTCGAGAAGGGTGGGTTCTGCTATTTTTAGGTTTTTACGACACTTATGACACTTTATGACAAAAGTGCTCCTATATAAATATAAAACACATAAAATTTTCTACAAATTATATGTCTTAGGTTTTTTTCTAAAGGCAAACAGTTTAGGCGCAAACCTTAATTTGTAAAAAATTTGATGTAATAGTTTACTTTTACTTCAGAATTTTTGCCAAATTTTAAGGCGCTTTAGTGCCTAAACCGCTTGTCTCAAGAAAAAACCTAAAGAATATAATTTGTAGGAAATTTTGTATAGCTAATTTTCATATGCAGGAACTTTTCCAAAAAAATGCGCAGTTTTCAAGTTCTAAGCGAGAAACTAAAAAAAAGTTTCTTTGGCTGATTTTGGAATTTTTATCAAGATTTAACGCGCTCTAACGCCTAAACCGTTTGTTTGACAAAAAAAGTAAAATATACAATTTGTAAGAAAGTTAACGTAGTATATTTTCATATCAAAACACTTTTCTCATAAACTGCATAGTTTTCAAGTTATAAGTGAGATTCTAATAAAAAGTGATTTTGGCTGGTTTTAGAATTTTTATCAAACTTTAACACACTCTAGAACCTAAACGGTTTGACGAAAAAAAAAACTCAAAAAATGTAATTTGTAGGAAATTTGATGAGGTTTATTTTCACATAAAAACACTTTTCTCAAAAAGTGCGCAGTTTTTAAGTTTTAAGCAAGAAACTAAAAAAAAGTTTTTTGGCTGATTTTGGAATGTTTATCAAGATTTAACGCCCTCTAACGCCTAAACCGCTTGTTTGACAAAAAAGGTAAAATATTCAATTTGTAGGAAATTTGATGTAGTATATTTTTATATCAAAGAATTTTTCTCATAAAGTGCCTAGTTTTCCAATTATAAGCAAGAAACTAAAAAAAAGTTTTTTTGACCGATTATAAAATTTTTGTTAAACTTTAACGCGCTCTAGAGCCTAAGCTGTTTGTCTAAAAAAATAAATTAAAAAATACAATTTGTAGAAAATTTGATTTAGTTTATTTTCTTACAAAAGCACTTTTCTTAAAAAGTGCGTGGTTTTCAAGTCATAGGCGAGAAACTAAAAAAAGTGATTTTGGCTGTTTTAGAATTTTTATCAAACTTTAAGACGCTCTAGAGCCTAAACGGTTTGTCGCAAAGAGTACTCAAAAAATGTAAGTTGTTGGAAATTTGATGAAGTTTATTTTCATATAAAAACACTTTTTTCAAAAAATGCGCAGTTTTTAAGTTAAGCGAGAAACTAAAAAAAAGTATTTTGGCTGATTTTAGAATTTCTGGCAAACTTTAACGCGCTCTAGCGCCTAAACCGCTTGTATAAAGAAAAAATCTAAAAAGTGTCGTTTGTAGGAAATTTGATATAGTTAACTTTTGTGTAAAAGCACTTTTTCTAAAAAGTGCGCAGTTTTCGAGTTAGAAGCGAGAAACTAAAAAGAAGTATTTTTGGCTAATTTTAGAACTTTGGTCAAACTCTAGCACCTAAGCCGTTTGCCGCAGAAAAAACCTTTCAGATATAATTTTTAGCGCTTTTTTCTAAAAGTGCTTAGTTTATAAACGAAAAACTGAAAAAAGAGCAAAATCTCACCCAAATGCTGTCACTTTGGAGTTACAGACGGCTAGTTCTATTACCCATTTGCAACGCTCTTTCAGCCTGCATCGTTAAAGATTTTGTACTTTATCGTTTACAGTAATTTTCCATATTTTCCCACGGCATCTTTTTCATGGAAATAGAACGTTTTTTTGTGCATGGGCGAAAACAGAAAATGTTAGAGTGTGCGTGTGCTATTCTTAGACTATACATAAAATTTTGGTTTACGCTCTGCTTTAAAAAGGCCTTAAATTATCCAAAATAAGGCACAACTCGATAGGAGTTTCCGTTTGTAATTTGTTACAACGTAGTTGCCTTAACTTCCTTCCTCTGAAGAATAGAATCCCCGACGTAGGTACTTTAAAAAAGGTTGTTGTGTTGTGAGGTCGGATTTAACCACAACTTTCTGTTATAGTATAAACTTGTTGATCAAAATTACCCCTTTTATCACGCCGTACTATATAATATTAACTTTTTGACCTATTTAACGATTTAATGACAATTCAATTTGAAAGAAAACCTTCCTGATTTTAAGTTTCTTAAAGTAGTAAAAAGTCTAAGCTCCTTTTTTTAAGGAATGCTCTTTGCCTTAAGAGCTTTTTGTGAAAGTTCGCCGAAGTGAAAAAGAAGAGGTGCTTAAACTGGATGTGAGGGCCAAATTTAAAAAAAGATAACTTTATGCCTTAATTTTCTTATTCATTTCAAAAGACTCAATAGTTTATACGAAATACAATAACTAACAATGTGAAATCGAGCGAGATTTGGATGAAGAGCGTAAATTAATTAAGAATTTGAAAACCGAAGTAAAATTTGTAACTATTAATGAAGTGTTAAGGAGAATGAAGGAAAATTTACCAAATTAAGAAATTTAATTTAGAATTAATTGCTCTTGCAATCTTATTATCCTTGCTCGATATCTCGTGCAATTTCAACTTATCTAATGACTTATGAGTGTGCAAGTGTAGTTTTGTGGAAAATTCATTAGAATAATTAGCAATTTCCAACAAAACTTGAAACTCGAGAAGTTGTAGACGTTTAAGTTTCTGCTTTAAAATTGATAAATTATATTATATACTCCCTTTGCCCTAAAGCGTACTAACTAGTTGATATTTTATAACAATTAAATTAATTTTGTATCTACAAACATTGAAATTTAACGTAAACAACTCTCATTGCTCGGTTACTTAAACGCCACAAATTTTCTTTAAAAAAGAGATAAAAGAATTAAAATCAAAACTTAAAAAAAACCTCCATTTGGCTCATTTTAAAGTCATTTCTCACAAAACTTCTCGGCTCATTACGAAAAATTTAAATTTCGAAAGAAAAACTCGTAAATTTTCCCCACTGCGACTTGACGAATATGTTCGTTTAATTAAGTTTTTCTAAATTATTTTCCAATTATCTTTTGGCACCCTTTCTCCACTGTATAATTTTTAGAACTTGTATTTTTTCTGTGCAGCACCAAGCTCTCGAGATTATAATAAAGGGTTAATGGTAGTAACCTCGTTGTCAAATTTATGCCTACCAGTGCTGAATTTACATAATTTATGTCTTTCAACCACTATAAACCCTAAAATATAATAGTTGAAGAGGCCTTATTACACTACTTTAAGTTAAGAAGGGCGATAGAAAATCAAAAGGGTTCTATTATGAATAAAACGTATACTTTTGTTTTTTTTCTATTAAACTTTTAGTGTGATGGAAGGAAACTTTGGCAATTATTCATAATAAAATAGAATAGAAATATATATAGATATCCGGCTTTGCCGTTATAGTCCGGTCACTAGAGGAAAGTCACAGCCAAATCCAGGCAAAAAAATTTAAGTAATAATTCAAATAATAAAATATTAACTAATTCAATTGTTTTAAATAGAGTGTTGTGAAAATAGAGGTCACCATGGGAAATCAGAATGTTGTTATTGGCTTAGCTGCTAAAACGTCCGATATACACTAAACTTCAATGCGTCCTAGCGCCTAATCCAAACATCTCAAGTAAAAATCCTAGAGAAGAGCTAATTTGTAGGAAATTTAATGTATTTTATTTTTAAAAAGAAACATTTTTCTGCCAAAGAGCTAGTTTCCGAGTTATAAGCGTAAAGCTGAAAAAGAAACAGCGTTTTGGCCGATTTCGGAATTTTTGTCAAACTTCAACGCGCTTTGGTACCTAACCCACACATTTGACGAAAAAATGATAAAAGTCCTAATTTTTAGGAAATTTAATGTATTTTATTTTTATATAAAAATATTTTTTCTTTGAATGCTAGTTTCCGAGTTATAAGCGGAAAACTAAAAAAACAGCGATTTGGCCGATTTTGGAATTGTCGTAAAACTTTAATGCGTTCTAGCGCTTAACCCAAACATCTGACGTAAAAATTCTAAAAAATGTAATTTGTTGGAAATTGTATGTACTTTATTTTTATATAGACCCATTTTTCTCTCAAAGTTGTAGTTTCCGAGTTATAAGTAAAAAACAAAGGAATATCGTTTTAGCCAACGCTCCAGCGCCTAACCCAAATGTTTGACGTAAAAATCTTAAAAGCCCCAATTTGTGAGAAATTTAATGCATTTTATTTTTTTATAAAAACATTTTTTTCTCAAAGTGCTAGTTTTCGAGTTATAAGCGAAAAACTAAAACAAACGCGTTTGGACCTATTTTGGAATTGTCGTCAAACTTCATCGCGCTCTAGTGCCTAACCCAAACATCTGACGTAAAAATTCTAAAAAATGTAATTTGTTGGAAATTGAATGTACTTTATTTTTATATAGACCCATTTTTCTCTCAAAGTTGTAGTTTCCGAGTTATAAGTAAAAAACAAAGGAACATCGTTTTAGCCAACGCTCCAGCGCCTAACCCCAATGTTTGACGTAAAAATCTTAAAAGCCCCAATTTGTGAGAAATTTAATGCATTTTATTTTTTTATAAAAACATTTTTTTCTCAAAGTGCTAGTTTTCGAGTTATAAGCGAAAAACTAAAACAAACGCGTTTGGACCTATTTTGGAATTGTCGTCAAACTTCAACGCGCTCTAGTGCCTAACCCAAACATCTGACGTAAAAATTCTAAAAAATGTAATTTGTTGGAAATTGAATGTACTTTATTTTTATATAGACCCATTTTTCTCTCAAAGTTGTAGTTTCCGAGTTATAAGTAAAAAACAAAGGAACATCGTTTTAGCCAACGCTCCAGCGCCTAACCCCAATGTTTGACGTAAAAATCTTAAAAGCCCCAATTTGTGAGAAATTTAATGCATTTTATTTTTATATAAAAACATTTTTTTCTCAAAGTGCTAGTTTTTGAGTTATAAGCGAAAAACTAAAACAAACGCGTTTTGACCTATTTTGGAATTGTCGTCAAACTTCAACGCGCTCTAGTGCCTAACCCAAACATCTGACGTAAAAATTCTAAAAAATGTAATTTGTTGTAAATTGAATGTACTTTATTTTTATATAGACCCATTTTTCTCTCAAAATGTAGTTTCCGAGTTATAAGTAAAAAACAAAGGAACATCGTTTTAGCCAACGCTCCAGCGCCTAACCCCAATGTTTGACGTAAAAATTTTAAAAGCCCCAATTTGTGATAAATTTAATGCATTTTATTTTTATATAAAAACATTTTTCTTTCAAAGTGCTAGTTTTCGAGTTATAAGCGAAAAACTAAAACAAACGCGTTTTGACCGATTTTGGAATTGTCGTCAAACTTCAACGCGCTGCGCTCTAGTGCCTAACCCAAACATCTGACGTAAAAATCCTAGAAGACTTAATGTGTAGTAAATTTAATGTGTTTTATTTTTATATCAAAACGTTTTTCTCTTAAAGTGCTAGTTTTCGAGTTATAAGCGAAAAATTAATAAGCAGCGTTTTGGCCGATTTGGGAATTTTCGTCAAATGTCAATTCGTTCTAGCGCTTAACCCAAACATCTGACGTAAAACTCCTAAAGACCTAATTTGTTGGAAATTTAAAAAACATTTTTCTCTCTAAAAGCTAGTTTCCGAGTTATAAGCAAAAAACTAAAAAACGGCGTTTTAGCCAAGTTTGAAATTCTCGTCAAACTTCAATGCGTTCTAGCGCCTAACCCAAACATCTGACGTAAAAATTCTTGAAGATGGAATTTGTTGGAAATATAAATTTAAATTTTTTAAAAAACATTTTTCTCATTGTACTAGTTTCCGAGTTATAAGCGATAAACTAAAAAAACAGTGTTTTATCGATTTTGAAATTTTTGCCAAACTTCAATGCCCTCTAGCGCGTAAACCGCTTGGCTAAAAAAAAATATTTAAGAAACATAATTTGCTTAAAATTTGATATGGCGTATTTTTGTATAAAAGAGTCTTTTTCAGAAAGTGCGTAGTTTTGAAGTTATAAGCAAAAAACTGATAGAAGAGCATTTCTTGCAGTTTTTCTTAACTTTTGGGCATAATGTGTTTTTCCAGACCTGAAAGTTTGTGCCATTTTCAAAAATTTTATATTTTGTAGAATATCTTGTATTCGGTGGCCTTTAGCTTTAGATATTTTTCTATAAATTCTACCTACAAAGACAAACACAAATAAAAAATCCCCTCGAAGTTTTCCGGCACAAAACATTAATTTTTAAATTTTCGTAAGAGCAGGAAGCGTCTCGCAGAAAAGCCATTTTTTAATTTAATTGTCGAATCCTCACATTTCCCCAAACAAACCAAATGGTTTAGTTCTTCAGATTGCATTTACATAAATGTTACGCCGAAGTTTTCTCGAGGGTCCATAATACATTCTAATTTAGTCATACGAGCACTAACCAACACAACCGATAAAATATTTCACCCCGAAGAAATGATATTTTGTTCGAATGTCGAAACTCGATTTTCATTGCAATATTTTCACTTTACAAAAAAAAGTTATTGAATTTTTTTCTTCTTGCAGTATCAGGTTTTTCCATTATAGCTATTCTTTTAGACCTATCTGATATTACGTTCAGTAAAACTTTGTCTCTCATGAACACATTATTTCTATATATACGATAAAATAATTGGGTTATTGATTTCTTCAGTTCCATTGCCAGTTTTGATATTTTTAAAATTTCAATTAAAAAGATGTTTACTTTTGAAGAGCTTCGCAAATGTTTGCGGCTGAAAATGTCACTTGTGCTCAAGTTCCTTCTATTAATAGTGCGAGAGACTTTTATTCGACCGAATCTAAATAGGAAGTGTCTCAGCTCAAAGCTTATTAATTTATGTTACGCATATATGAAATTAATAATTTAGAGGGGTGGATGGTTAGAGAAAGTTAGACGTTCTAATAGCTTTAAAACTTCTCAAGTAGTGTAGAGCGAGCCTTATTTGGAAGATGGAAAAAAGAAAAATTTCAGCTTAAAGCTCATTTATGCCACGTCTACACGATTAACACACAATTTCCGTTAGTAAATAAACGTTTTCCCCACCAAGCCCCTTTTAAACAGGGAGAAAAACTCGAAAATTCTTTAAGGGGCAGTTTTTTTTTGTTTTAAAACATAACGCGAGTGGAATAAAAATGCAAATTTTTAGCTTGTACAAATTAAAAAAAAATTTATTGCGCTAACATAACCCCTTTGTGCTTTTTAATGGGGTGTTATTTGTGTAGGTTATTTTAAACAATAGCTCTTATCGCCCCGAAATTAATATTTCCAAAGTTTACACTAAATTTTCCTACTGTTTAATTATAAAAATTTTTTTACACTAAGGGATGATTTTTTATTACCGAATTTTGCGTTCGTATCGACCATTTAAAGATGTGAGAATAATTTATTTTATTTCCTCATTTAGAACTACAAATTGACGTCATTTTATAAATTTTTAATTCTCCAACGTTATAGGTTTATCTCGCGTTGAAAACCACCATAATTTGAATTTATTCAAATTGAACATAAACTTGCCATTTAGGGCAGATGAGAAATTTAAAAAACAAATTACTAAATTAAAAATTTAACTCACCAAATTCGTTTTTTTTTAAAAGTTAAACATTAAATTTTTTACGTAAGCTTTTCCGATGACGACTAACATGCGGCAAACACCAATGATAGTTGCTCACTGGAGTCTGGAAAGCTCGCAAAGCTCTCTCTGAAAGATGTAGTTGAATCGTAGCGCATGCACCACCTCCATAAACATATCTGATGATAAATTTTTGTTGTTTTTACTAAATGGCTGTAATTTCTGTTAATTTATTCAACTAAAATCAAAAATTCATTCCCAAGAACGCATATTCGATGAAATTGAAGAATTTTTACAAAAGCATAAGTTGAAAAGGTCATTGTTATGATAATTTCACCACTTCTTCGATCATTTTCCTTCCATTCTGTAACATTTTAAAAATTACTTTATCCAGATTATCTCTCGACCTCCATTAAGGACGGCTGCTTAGGCATCGAACTCCATCCAACCAACTTTGGACTCCCATTCGTTTCATGAAAAGAACTCTTGAACTAGGCTCTTAAAGATTCATCAAAAGCAGTGGCGGCTGGTGAATTTTTTAATGGAGGGGCTGAAGTCATATCGATTGTCTCACTAAAAGGTATAATTTTGAATCGTTTAAGGTCAAACGACTTAAAATGAAGTTCAGAAATTTTAGTAGCGATTGATAGTGTATCCAAAAAAGGCGTTTCACGAAAACAAAACAAACTTTTTTTGTCTTTGGATATTGCTTAAAGAGACGACGCTCCTGCGCCCCCCTCACCTCACTAGCATTAGAGCAACCGAACCTTAGAAAGGTGCCTCTCTTTTTAAAGGTCTAGGAAACAACTTTTCGCTGAATAAAATTACACATTGATGGAAAGTTGAGGGTTTGTTAAGAGAAATTGTTTTTCTTTCCATTTTTCATATCTTTACGAGTTCACTTGGAATTCTTGCATCGTCTAAAAGCAAAGCCGCGTAATTTAAAAAAGACCAAATTCTCTCCCCTATAAAACTAAAATAAGTTGCTAATTTTATTCAAATTTACCCAATTTCTAATTAAATTTTAAGATTCTTACAAGTCGATGAGCAAATGTTTATTTTAGAAAATCTCATAAATTTAACAACCCCTTTTCTAATCACCCGAATAAAAATTTCGCTGTCGCTTGATTGAGACTAATTATAAAAGTTTGTGCCCATTGCCATATAATTTACAATTTGCCAAATTTTAACTACGTATATGAACAAATAAATTGAGACACTAGAAATGACACTAGACATGATACAAAACTCGTGGATAATTAATGGCACAATGGAAACACCGAAACTGCGCCATGGCGCTCCTAAATTATGAATAATATCGTGCACTTTGGTGCATGAATTGATTGCAATCTGCGAGCGTTGCTTTTATACAATACGAATTATTATATCTGTCTAGTTTAAAGCGACGTAGACACTCGCTACAGTAGGCTTTTACTGCGGTTTGCTTGAGTAGACTTCCGTGCGAGCGCGTAAAGCGAGTTACATATTTGCACATGGATATCGCATAATATTTCTTAAATAGGTACTCTCAAATGTGAGCAGCAGTTTAACCAAGACCTTATATTTATCTAATCGAAGCAATAACAACCGCAGCAAGCTACGCGTGTAGAAAGCCCTTTAAACTAACATGAGGGTTGGACGTATTCGGAGGCGCTCTGATAGATTTTGAGGTCCTATGAGCTAACAAATTTTGAGGCCCTGTCCATGAGGGGGCCGTAGATTGAAAATTGTAGAGAGGACTTTGTAGTGGTAAAATATCACGAGCTAGAGATACAATCAAATAGCGCCGCAGGCGCAAGTTTTCGAGTCTTCACGGTTAAACGGCTTAAAATGAAGTTGAGGACTTTTAATACCGATTGATACATATTTGCACAGGGGTATCGAACGTTTATAGCAATACTCTTAAATGTGAAGCAGCGGTATAACCAAGCATTTATATTATTCTGATCGAGGCTATACTGCAGCGAAGCTACGCGTGTGTAAGGCCCTTAAATTACCTTGGACGTTGGACATATTCGGAGGCGCTCTGATAGATTTTGAGGTCCTATGAGCTAACAAATTTTGAGGCCCTGTCCATGAGGGGGCCGTAGATTGAAAATTGTAGAGAGGACTTTGTAGTGGTTAAATATCACAAGCTAGAGATACAATCAAATAGCGCCGCAGGCGCAAGTTTTCGAGTTTTCACGGTTAAACGGCTTAAAATGGAGTTGAGGACTTTTAATACCGATTGATACATATTTGCACATGGGTATCGAACGTTTATAGCAATACTCTCAAATGTGAAGCAGCGGTATAACAAAGCATTTATATTTCTCTGATCGAGGCAACAACAACTGCAGCGAAGCTACGCGTGTGTAAGGCCCCTTAAATTACCTTGGGCGTTGGACGTATTTAGAGGCGCTCTGATAGCTTTTGAGGATTGAAAATTGTAGAGAGGACTTTGTAGTGGTTAAAAAATGTCATGAGCTACAGATACAATCAAATAGCGCCGCAGGCGCAAGTTTTCGAGTCTTCACGGTTAAACGGCTTAAAATGAAGTTGAGGACTTTTAATACCGACTGATACATATTTGCACATAGGTATCCTATGCTCATAATAATACTCTAAAATGTGAAGCAGCGGTTTAACCAACCCCTGACATTTCTCTGATAGCGGCAACAACATCCGCAATGAAAGCTACGCGTGTGTAGTGCCCTTTAAACTACCATGGGTCTATTATACCTATTCAGAGGCGCGTTTATAGTTTTTGACGCTTTAGACGTTAACAAATTTTGAGGCCCCCTCTTTGAGGAGGCCATGGATTAAAAACTGTATAGAGGACTTTGTAGTGGTTAAATATCATAAGCTAGAGAGCCGCAGGCGCAAGTCAAACGGCTTATAAAGTTCAGAAATTTCCATACCGATTGACAAAGCCGCAAAAAAATGTTTCACGAAAACAAAGTAGGAAAATTAAGAATTAAATTATGTACTATATTAGGTATTTTAGATAAACAAAAAAATTGTTGGAGAATTGCTGGGTCCTTTTTAACTCGTTTTTAACCCATATGCCTTAGCCCAGTTAGAAGTTCGCATAATTGTAAATCCAGGCCAGGGCTTGTTTCATTCTTATAAAACGAGCTGTTTTGAGGCCCTTCAGGCGCGCGCCAGGCGCGCCTATAGACCTAAACGCGTTACTGGACGTATTTTTGATTAACTATTCAATCGAACTCAAGTTTTGACAAATAATTAATTCGCAAACAAAATTATTAAAGTAGAAATGTAGTTAAACACTTCAACATGCCATAAGAGGATTACCTTTAATTCCCTTTTATCCCCAGTAGGTTGGTTATTAACAAATTTCGATATTTTCACACTTTTGTAATAAATGGTTTTAATACCGCTATACTACAAATTTAAAATTGGGGCGGCTTGCAACGACCAAATGAAAACAACAAAACTAAATTTTAGTTAAAATTAAGTACAAGAGCCCGTATTGGATTAGTAGATGTTTTATGACGAGCTTAAAAGTTTATCTTTCAATTAAAACAGTGTCGGTGTGAAAATCTAATTCCGTTAATAGTAAAAACGCAAAATTTTATTACGATAGGGGTAGATTATGAATTAATTTTTACGTTTTGAACAAAATAATTTTGAAAAACTGGCAGAAGAAAATATTGTCTAAGAAAGTGGCCCCAGAATTATACAGAACTTGCATTATAATAAAATTTATGAGCAGTTGAGCAGTTTTAAGGACGCTTGGGCTCTTAGAGGTACTTTCGCGCTAACATTGTTTTTTAATTTCCCCTCCCATCAGTTAATAAATCGAAAAACATAAAATTTTAAGTTTAAATTAAACGATTGTACGACTAAAAGCTCGTTCAGATATTAAGCAAACAATGAAAGTTTTGAATTAATCCAATTCCCCCTTTTTTAATCCTTTGCTTTCTCTCGCCACAAAAAGCACCGAAAAAATGTGTTAGTTACCAATTTGAGTGCTCAATAAAATATGATAACGTTAAACGTGTATGGGTCTTGATAATCAAAGCAACTGCTACGAATGAGAACGACTTATCTCGCTCAATTTAATAATCTTGGCTAAGCTAGGCACCTTGCTGAACGCTAATGCCAGTAGCGCCCTACTTACACAACAAAAGTAATGTCAGAATTATTTTAATTAAAAAATTCCAATTTTGAGCAGAAAAAATGAGACATATTAACGTCAGCTTCCAATTAAAACGGGCACGACGTTATCCCGTGTTTGCGCTTACAGAACGTGGATTTGAAATAATCAACAAGAGACTCTGCAAACAGTCCTGATTAGTTGATAACGTTATAAAGGATTTACGAACAACCTGAAGTGTTGTTTTAATGTTTCTAATTATTTCTGTACTATTATACTCCTTAATAAGTTTATCTAATTGGAGATGCTAATTAAAGAAACTAAAAGTAATTCGGCTGCTAGTTATGGAAGTTGTGGAACAGTTGCAGTTATAAGAAGAGGCAAGTTGGAAGTGTTGTATAGGTATAGTGTTATTGTTTAATTATATCACGAATGAGTTCAAGCATTGGAGCTGCTCAGCTGCTTACATTGGTTTCTGTAGTGTATAGGCCAGTCAGTAGAGGGTTTCTACGATGCTTTTATTTTTTAAAATTGTTTATGTGAATGTATACATGTAATAAACAAAAATGCTAACACCGGTGACCTCGGAAGACTTTTTGGCACCAAAAAACCCAAAAATTTTAGGAGTTGCTTTGTTTTTTCGCCTATAACTCCTAAATGGAGCATCTTCACGAAAAAGTATTTCTATAACAAATTAAAGAGCATTAAACTCTGCGTCGAATGAGTACCAGCACTTAATAATTTGGTCAAGCGGTATGGTCGCTAACCGCGGTCAAAAAACGACGATTTTTCCCAACTTTTTCAAAAACTGACATATTGCATTATATATGAGTCTGCAGTTTAGAAAATAGTACTCTAAGAGAAAAACTTATTAAATGATAGTTGTAGAGCATCTAATTCTGCGTTTACGTGTGCAAAAATTTTTCAATTCGGTCAAACCTCTCTTCAAATTGGCAATATTCTGATGTCCGACAATTGGTATAGTAGGAAAATATTCCACTCGAATAAGGATTTTCGGTCAGAATAATTCCTACAAAGCTGGCTTTTGGTATACACGTACATTAAAATGTTCCAAATAAGTATATTACAAAATCAAGAAAATTTCGGAGGAGCAATTTGAGATATTCAAGGTCAAAGGTCACAAAAATGTTTTTTTGAAAATAACTCGCCTCCTATGGATCGTACGTTGATGGAGGTTATTATAAAAGTTATAGAGAACATTATTAGCTACCAGATTGGTGATGTTCATTTTTATCATAAGTTTAACCCTTTTCGAGATATTGCGCGGAGAAGATAACGCTGTATAAACTGTGGAGTAAGACGCGTAAGTCTTATAAAAGGAGTCGGCCACTAAACTTAACGACTGATGGATAATGTGGCACTGTATAAAGTACAATAAAGGATGCAGTTAAAGATTTATGAAAGTAAAAATAATGTTAGGTCTCGTCTTGACCTATTGCAAAGTAATTTAAAAAACAGATTGTTCGAAATTGTGACACTTACTAAGCGCGCTATTCAACTTCAAGAGCTTCTTATACACGACTTAGAGGCACGATAAAGATGTCTTATATCACATCAGTAAGAATAAGGGTGTAGTTAAAGATTTTTTAACTACAATTATTGATAGTACCTCCAGGCCGTGAATAAACAGCTCTGGAAGTCGAATAGTGCGCGTCTTAATTTTAGAATTTAGAAAAAAACGAAAATCCTTATTCGACTGGAATATTTTCCTACTATACCAATTGTCGGACATCAGAATATTGCCAATTTGAAGAGGTGTACTTGACCGAATTGAAAAATTTTTGTACACGTGAACGCAGAATTAGATGCTCTACAACTTTCATTTAACCCTCGCCGTCCCGAAACCGGGTCACGACTGACCCAAAGTCGATATTTTTTGAATAACTTCTATGATAAATTTTTTTAAATAATTTCTTTCTGTGTATTCTCCTAAAATACTAAATTACATAATATACTGCTGGAAAATATCGAAAAATGTATAATTTTAGAAAAACGTTAATAAAGAATACCCTGTATAAAAATCTGCAGGAATGAAACTATGAATATTAGATTTGAAACAAGCAAAAACTTTTATCAAGAGTAACATTTTTTGATAAAATCACTAATAAGCGAGATTAGATTGAAACCAAAATGTCCTTATTTCATCCGAAAACACAAAATAAAAAATGGGTCTTCGATGACCCGGTTTTGGTAAACTATGATTGTAATTTATTTTGGGACTGCGAAGGTTAATAAGTTTTTCTCTTAGAGTACTAATTTCTAAACTGCAGACTCATATATAATGCTATATGTCAGTTTTTGAAAAAGTTGGAAAAAATCGTCGTTTTTTGACCGCGGTTTTCGACCATGTTGATACTTATTCGACGCAGAATTTAATGATATTTAATTTTTATATAAAAACTTTTTCGTTAAGATGTACCATTTAGGAGTTATAGGCGAAAAAACAAAGCAAGTCCTAAAGTTTTGGGTTTTTTGGTGCCAAAAAGTCTCCCGAGGTCGCCGGTGTTAGCATTTTTGTTTTTTACATGTATACACCCATATAAACAATTTAAAAAAATAAAAGCTTCTACCCCATTTATTGCATCGTAGAAGGATGTTTTGAACCTCTACTGACTGGTCTAGTATGAAATATAAAGTTTAAGTACGGGGTGTTGCAACTTTCGGTACACGCTACCAGTTACCACAGTTAGGTAAAAATCGACCATTTGGAGTAATACATGGCTCAAAATGGCGTTGGCTAGAATTGTCCGGTCAATACGAGCGCCTTCAAACAAAATCCTTACACCACGTGGGCCGTATAGACTAATAATTATGCCCTAAAAGTCCTTTGTGGCTACGCAACTTTAGCCAGCGCCATCGAATTACAACAATTTCTTTTTATTCAATTTTCTTTTGAAAAATGAGCAAGGTGATTTTTTTAACAAAAGCTTAAACTGCCGTAAGCGCAAAGTATGGAAATTTTTATATGATAATGACATCGTCATGTCGTACTCAAATGTACATGAAATTCGAGATTTTTATTAAAACCTCTCAGTCTTCTAATCTGTAAATTAAAAAAAATTCTTCTTTTCAAAGATGAAAAGTTACAACAGGTCGCTAGAAATTGACTAAAAGAGTGAAGAGAAGTATTAGTTACAGGAATTTTCGAATTTACAGTGGAGTAGCGAGTTTTCAGTGCTCTGAAAGAGTTTTCACAGTTTCGCAAGCTTTTTAGTTCGTCTACTCGACAAGAGGTGGCGCGGACAGTCTTAATTTGAACTTGGCCAATTTATCTCGTTTAATTACTCAAATAGACATTTTAATCTTAAAATTAAACATTTTGTACTCCTGCGTTGTAGTGTCCAGTTAGAAAATAATATCTTATCTTATCCTAGACACCTACTATAGATGTTTTTTGACAAAAATTCTAACAAATTGACGGCCGGCTAAAATAACTACTCTGAGTATCATTCAAAAAGCCCCAAGCAGTCCTGTGCATAAATAAACCAACTATCGTCCTGTGTGTGCACCTCTATTTTGGACTTGCCAAAATGCGCGACATTAAAAGACTTTTATCTCTCCATTTCGAAGTTTCTTTAGAATCAGCCCAAGTCAACTTTCTAATTATTTCAAGCCGGCCATCACTTTGCTTTGTTTTCGACTTAAATAAAACAATCTAACGGCAATTTAACAGTACTAGAACACATCGAATTTCCACTTAATTTAAAAACGTAAAAACTGTGGTCATTAAAGAATTTTAGGCTGTCGGTTAATTGCAAATTGTTTGGATAGTGTTTAGTAACGAGATGGGGTTGATTAATTTGAGTGGTTCTCAACATCTTAACCCATTTATGCGATCAACTACTAAAATTGGGAAAATTTAAATAATTTCTAAGCCGAAAAGAGAAGAGCGATAGGATGGAAATTGCACGTTTAAAAAGTTTATTATTTTTTAAAAAAGTTTGCCTCACTTGTAACTAATTTATACGAGAGCAACAAGTGTTACATTTTCGCCACGCACAAGGGTAAAATGAAACACATTTTTTTCAAAAAGAAATTTTTTTTTAGAGGCGGGAAAGTGAAAGTATGCGATTAGCGCCTCTTCGTCGAGCTTTAATCTAAAGCTTACTTAAACTTCATCTATTCTACACTACAAAATTAAGTTCTTAACCCTTTGTTTAATTTTAATCAAATTTTCCAATAAAAGTTAGTTTTCAATCTACTAACCTGTACACTCCATGCTAAATCCTTTACGTAACGGTTGATTCATTATGATGGGAAACGTCACCTGAAACAGCAGCAATAATTAGAAAAGTTGCACTTTACAAGTATGTCGATTTTTATCGTAATTACTAATTAACTCCCGCACCTAACTATTACGAAAAAAATTAGCAACGCCTTTTTCTTTAGGGAGGAAGAATTAAAAAGTTTTTCTCAATTCTCAAACAAAAATATTGTTTTACGATTAAGTACCACCTTAAAAAAGTTTTTTCTTATTAAAATGCAAATTTTTTGCGGCTTCAAAATCGAAACTTAATACAAGCAAGCTTTTGGGCATTATCAAGACATCCCTCGAAATTTACATTATCCTTTGTCCGATGCATTCATTAACTTTATCTAATTGGCTTAATGTTAGCCAGTATACGTTTGAAGTGAGTCGAGATTAAAACTGCTTTCAGCCTTCCCCATGATTGCGATTCTACTACAGCCGGAGGCAAATAAACGCAAAAAGGGGTTTACTAATTTCTTTAAGACAAAAAAATTTATATCTTTTGACATACTGAGCGCCCTTACTCGCGTTGTCTTTCAAACAAGCGTTTACGTAAGGTGGGGTTTACAGGCCCGTCAATAATAGAGGTTTAATTTGACACGTGACACCAATGTCAGTATGAAACTTCCTTACTTTATGTATTATTAGTTTTTTTAGAAATTGCTCTGTATATAGAGCTGCCAGTCGGATTTGAACCAATAACCCACGTACCCGAGTCCGAACGCTCTTAGCCGCTCGACCACACCGACCGTTCTTGATTGATGAATTAATAATTATCATCTGGAATATGGATATACGAAAAACCAACCAAGTGCAAGGGATCTTTCTAACGAATCACATAAGGAAAATTAATGTTTAACGGGATATTTGCGACAAAATATTGAAAAAAACTATGTTTGCGTATGGGAGGTTGCCTACCGACCAGGCGCACATTATAATAGTCGATTTTATTTTATTTTTTTGTATCACGTTTCACATCCGTTTAACTGCTAAAGTTATTATAGACGAGGCCCACAGCTTTAAGTGGGCTCCAAACCACCCCGACCAATGTATTTGGCACATAGAAAAAATCTAGAGGTAATACTAGCCGGGTTTTTTTAACTTCAAGCGGTTTTGGCTTCTAGACCTCGAAAATAAACTTTACTAGATTATTACAAACAGTCTGTTTCATCTTGATAATTATTACATTAGGCTATGCTCCCTAACAAGCATACGCGAGCAGGGCAGTGAGCCAGTATCAGAACATCGCAGTAATCAATAAAATGACCCTGGTTCTGTTCCTGACACGTACTGTAAATAGATTAATTCATTCGAAACTCAAATAATTACTAGAGCCTTCGGAGTAAATTAAAATACTGTTACAAACGTCAAATGAGTACTACTTGGATATTTGGGCCTTTGTAAGTAGTGTACACAACTAAAATTAAACTTTTGAGTTAAAAATGCAATTTCCCGTTCTTTTTATCTTAAATTTCCTTTGTACGAGACGCACGAGCGCTTTTCTAAAAATTTGCCAATACTACAATCAATTCCATGACATTTTACAATCATTTTGGCACTCACAACTACAAAAAATAACAATGGTTTTTTAGAGCAAATTCGTCTCAAACCTCAAGACTTTATTGTTATTAAAAACCTGCGTTAGTTCAAAAATCGATTTAAGGAGAAGAAGAGATTTGCGAGCATGTCGCAGAAGTTTGTATAAATAACAAAATTTATTCAAGTGTAGTTTATCAAGCCCACTCAAATATAAATTGAACTAAAGACAATTTATCTTAAATTAGTTAAATTTGGGTAATTAATGCTTATTAACAGTACAAAATGAAAACTTAATAAAGTGGACGCGAATTACACGGAGTAATTATTATTGACTGTGTTAATCGAGCTAGATTTGGGCTTACACGTTCGTATAATTGACAAAATGTACTTAATTACGTTTATTTTAAAATGTTCATTACTGTCGAGTGTTTTCCCTATTTAATATACTTTTCTGTGCACTACTCGTACCGTGGTCTGCAATTATTTCAATTCAAATTCAAACAAACTAATTAAGCCCGCGTTTAAAATCTTATTCAATTAAAATAACAATGAGCTCGCTCTGGAAGCCAAAAAAAATAACAACAGAAGGTAGCGAGCATTTTTGCAAATTTTATGAATTTAATTTAACTAAGTGGGCAGGCAATTCGGTTAAATAACAATTACAAAATTAGGGGAAAATTTTTTCTTCTCGTTCATTTTTCAGAACAATTTCCACCATAAAACATAATTGGCTTTCTTTACGTTTTCAAGCATTTTGTTTGATTTAGGTCGTATCTTCGAATGGGAATAAATATTTTGGATGTGACGTCTCGTTGTATAAAGATAATGACGGAAATGAAAAGCTGCAAAAGCTCAATTCAGAGGATGCTTTAGAACAAAACATGAAAAGAAAGTAGGGAAGTATTATAGGTGGTCCAATCAACTTTATTGTCGTGTAGTACCACCAAAAGTTGGGCCTGATATCCTGATAAAGTTTACCCCAAACAGTTAGCTTCGCAGTATATAGGGCTTTGACTCGACACGGCGAGAATGAGACGATGACGAAATTTCCCTATTGGACTAGTTTAATTTACAAATTAAAAGAAACATCCTGTAACTTACAGATTTTGCACTGTGCCGCCATTTCGTTTGGGTTTTTCACGTAATTTGAGACAAAAGAGGCGATGAAATTTTCAATAAAATGACAAAATGAGTTTTATAGAAAAAAATTTAATACAAGCGACCCTTACTGAGTTTAGAATCATTTTATTTTTATAGTGGATATTTCCAGAACGTGTTGTTCGCCTCCTTTCGAAGTATTGTAAATCAAAAATTCTTAAACAAAAGTTTAGAGTTGAGCATAAAAATTCCTTTACCTAAAATTCCTATTGCATTCAAGCAACCCCTAAAGTTTATAAGTAACTCTCACATCGATTGTCACCGTGAGATTGATGTTATTAGAAATTATAAACGGCCGAAATTCACTCAAAAATTCATACGCACTTTCTTGACAGTTGCCCCAAATTTTTTTTTTAATAAAACAACCCTTACGAAGATATATGATGGTGTGTAGCTTGTAACTTTTATAGTATTGCGTTTTTTACTTTTTCCACGTTCGTTTGTTGCTTCCAACCAAATCGAGATTATAACCTACACGCGAACCTTTATGTAGTAGGTATCCAATCACGAAAAAAATAAATTAAATTTCGAAAAAAAGAAACTTTCACACTTTAACATCATTTTTCGCTATTGGAAAACGTTTTTAAATGCGGTCGCGAATTTAGCGATCCTTAGAAGAAAATGAAAGACTCCGGTTAATGAGTTTAGTCCCAATAGCTTCTCGTGTCCGCTTTTGATGGCCGTACACTTCTGCAACAAAATCTTTTCAATAAATCCGTAGGACACCTTTTAGTTCTGGGTCCATAAAATGTAAGAGAGCTACGGAAAATCAATTTAATACGTCGTTATAATTTTTTGTTTGGTAAATTTTTCTAAAGACGTGGTCCGGCTTTCACCCCTTCCTAAGTTACCCTATAGTTAATTAAAAATGTTTTCATTATATGCAAAGCTGGATTAAATACAATTTTTATAATCTTTTTATGTACAAAAACAAAAACTAAGTGCATTTGACAGTTTACGATCCATTTATTAACCACAACGTTAGTGTTATAATTAAATGACAAGAGCAGCCACGACATTAATATGATTCAGAGCGAAAATTTACGAATAACCAACTAATTACAATTTCAAATTTAATATAGGAGAGTATTACACACTGGCAGATACTTTAATCTTTGTTTAGAATTCATATTCTAAGTTGTTAACTGAAATTTGTTAATAAAATAAAATAATTGTTGTTTTTTCCTAATAAAATTATGGTGGCGCCCGAGCAGCTATTTATGGCAATACAAGAAACTAATAGTCCAAGAGACCGCGGCTGCCAGACTTACGGAATTTTATAAAAGCTGAAAGTTTTTCTATGGATGTCTCCAATACAGGTAAGAATGATCCCCACTAATGAAACCTAAGTAGTGGTGGCTTTGGCAAGTAGGAGGTCGCAAAAGTGTATAAAATTCCATCTCAAATTCGTCAAAGTATAAAACCCAATTTTTTTATATTTCATTCGTAACAATATTAAAACTCGCGTCGCTCATTGCCAGACACTTAGTATGGTTCCAACCCCCTGCCAGACACCCTTAAACTATTATAATTTGTAATTATACTTAGGTACGTTTTATTAGAAACCCTGAATTTTTTATATATTTTTTGGAGAACTATTAAATAATGTTTAATTAGTAGCTAGACAGTTTCGAGGGTTCTATCATCCTGCCAGACGCATTAAAAGTGTGGCAAACTTCGCTTGGAGACTTTTTTACCGTTCATTTTAGGGAAAATTCTTTGGAACAAAAGTTGTAGGATTTTAAATTGCCTTCAAACCGAGTGTATCGTTAATATTTTTGCTCAATCAGATTCAAGCAATTATTGGGGGGGGGGTAGAGATGTTTAGCGAATTTTCTCGTTTATATTTCCAAGAACCTGTCTCATATGACAACAATTATTCATTCTAACGTTTTGGAGGGTAGTGTTTGAGGAGTTGGGGTTTTGGGGAGGAGGGGACCTCATATAACATTAAAATCGGTCCAGGGCTTTGGCAACCACACGCGTTCAAAGATTGCTGTAAGTCGCACTTCTCCATGAAACCAAGGTTTGTCGGTACTCTTTTGGCTATAACTCCAAAACTTTTTGTCTGATCCGCAATTTCTCTTCTCCATCTCAAAGCTGGTTAAATTTACTATCAGAAGCTTTGTATGTAGTTTTGATTAAATCCTATAAAATACTCACACTAGCCCACTGAACATGTGGAAATCGTCATATTTCGCAAAAACGTACACATTTAGCGTGCTGGTGTAAATATTTCACGGTATTGAATTAAATTTCATATAAAGGGCTGATAGTAAATTTAACCAGCTTTCAGATGAAAAAAAGAAACTACAGATCGGACAAATAGTTTAGGAGTTATAGCCGAAAGAGTACCGACAAACCAGGTTTCATGAGGAAGTGCGACTTTAGTTTAAGGGTGTCTGGCAGGGGTTGGAACCATACTAAGTGTCTGGCAATGAGCGACGCGAGTTTTAATATTGTTACGAATGAAATATAAAAAAATTGGGTTTTATACTCTAACGAATTTGAGATGGAATTTTATACAGCTTTGCGACCTCTTACCTGCCAAAGCCACCACTACTCAGGTTTCATGAGTGGGGATCATTCTTACCTGTATTGAAGACTTTCAGCTTTTATAAAATTCCGTAAGTCTGGCAGCCGCGGGCTCTTGGTCTATAAAACGAGTGTTCCGCAATAATTAATTTTCAAAGCTCAATATTGTATTAGATGGAAGTCGCTGAAAATCGTTGGACGACTTCTGATGTTATCTAGTGTTTGCACACACTTAAAAGCCCAATTTCGTCGATCGTCACCATTTAAACGCTTAAATGGAGCGACTCGAACAATAATTTACCACAAAGTGCCCTTTCATATTCTTTGAGAAACGATTATTGATCGAATACGTTTAAATAGGAATTTTAATACAAAAGAAGAACGATTAACGTATAAATGAATGAAGAACAAAACCACCTAGCTTAATTTGAGAGAAATTTGTAATTTAATTGGCGTAGTAGATTTACTAATTAAATCGAATAAATCAATCGCAAGCACTAGGAGTATCCTTTATAGCACGAAAATGTATGTAAAACAACTAAAATTCCCAAACTCTTTCGAACGGCAAATTTCCTTTATTTGAAAAAAAATCGAAAAATAAAAAAATTAAACAACGTATTACGTAATTAATAATTTTTCCATTGCTAAAACTATCATTACGCCACATTACATAAAAAATTAATCGGTGTGTGCTTTAATTAACTTTTACGGCCTCTTTAACTCAGTTACAATAAGACAGACATTACAATTTGCTCGAGTGGAAAGATGCGAGCGACTACTGAAACGGTTTCAGCTCTTAAAATATTTGAAAATTTCGCTTTCCATTTAGGCCAATTTAATTAATAAAATTTCGGCAACAAACAAAAAAAAAGTTGAAACTTTCAGTTTAAAAATAAATAAAATGCGATAGCTTGTAAAGTTTTTCAACACAAATTTTCCCGAGCTTATTGGAAAGTTTTTGAGCTTGTATTATTAATAACAATAAGGTTGCTTATTTAGGTCCACGAAGGGCTCCCATATCGTGTTCAATCTCTTTTAAACAAAAAAAAAATGTTTTAAAGTTAGTTACAGCTTCCACCATTCTATTGTTTCGTTCTTTCCATCAACTAATTAAATTTTATTTTATTTGATGAGTTTGAAGAAGAATTAAGGGAAAATGGAACAAAACACAACTTTTCATTATCTTTTCTCTCTTTAATTCGAGATGGGATAATTACTGTTGAATTGAGATTTATGATGTTTATTTCTTATCCAAAAGTATATTTCAAGAAATGTAAAGCAACATAATTTCGTTGGAAATCATTTAATTTTTCTTTGGTCGGAGGTTTTCATTTTATTCATTTTCCAGCTCTCAAAATTCATTTTGAGCGTGTTACCAAATTTATGCCCCATATGTTTGCTTGGTCAACTGTCTACTTTTCTACCAGGTTGATTATCCGACTGTCTGGTTCTTTGACCGACTGGCCATCTGGTTGATTGGCCTTCTCACTGTCTCACTGTTTTTCGCTTCGAGGTTTTTTATTCTCTTATCAGTTGTCTCACTACTTGATGGTCTGAATGGAAAACTGCCAGTTGTCTAGCCTTCAGTTTGACAGTCTGGCTCACTTTCTCTGACTAACTGATTGTCTCGTTGTTTGACCTTCTCACTGCCTAACTTTTTAATCGACTAGACTCTTCGCTTCGTAGTTTTTTATTCTCTTATCAGCTGTCTCACTACTTGATGGTCTGAATGGAAAACTGCCAGTTGTCTAGCCTTCAGTTTGACAGTCTGGTTCATCTTCTCTGACTAACTGATTGTCTCGTTGTTTGACCTTCTCACTGCCTGACTGTTTAATCGTCTAAACTCTTCGCTTCGTAGTTTTTTATTCTCTTATCAGCTGTCTCACTACTTGATGGTCTGAATGGAAAACTGCCAGTTGTCTAGCCTTCAGTTTGACAGTCTGCCCTATTTTCTCTGACTAACTGATTGTCTCGTCGTTTGGCCTTCTCACGGCTTGACTGTTTAATCAACTAAACTCTTCGCTTCGTAGTTTTTTGTTCTTTTATCAGTTGTCTTACTACTCGAGGATCTGAATGGAAAACTGCCAGTTGTATAGCCTTCAGTTTGACAGTCTGCTCCATTTTCTCTGACTAACTGATTGTCTCGTCGTTTGGCCTTCTCACGGCTTGACTGTTTAATCAACTAAACTCTTCGCTTCGTAGTTTTTTGTTCTTTTATCAGTTGTCTTACTACTCGAGGATCTGAATGGAAAACTGCCAGTTGTATAGCCTTCAGTTTGACAGTCTGCTCCATTTTCTCTGACTAACTGATTGTCTCGTCGTTTGACCTTCTCACTGCCTGACTGTTTAATCGACTAAACTCTTCGCTTCGTAGTTTTTTATTCTCTTATCAGTTGTCTTACTACTTGATGGTCTGAATGGAAAACTGCCAGTTGTCTAGCCCTCAGCTTAACAGTCTGGTTCATTTTCTCTGACTAACCGATTGTCTCGTCGTTTGACCTTCTCACTGCCTGACTGTTTAATCGACTAAACTCTTCGCTTCAGAGTTTTTTATTCTCTTATCAGTTTTCTTACTACTGGATGGTCTGAATAAAAAACTGCCAGTTGTCTAGCCCACAGTATGACTGACTACCCAACTCCTAAACTGTCAGATTCAATTTCCCTGACCGACTGATCGTCTGGTTGTTTAACCTTTTTACTGTTTAACCGTTTAGTCAACTAAAGTCTGTTTTTCGTAGTTCATTTCTCTTGTCAGTTTTCTTACTACTTAGTGGTTCGAATGAAACACTGTTAGTTGTTTAGCCCTCAGTCTGACTGACAGCCAACTCCTTAACTATCTAGCAGATTCCTTTTCCCTGATCAACTGACCATGGCTGTTTGGCCTGCTAACTGTTTGACTGTTTGGTACACTAAAGTGTTCGTTTCGTAGTTCGCTTCTCTTGTCAGTTGGCAGTTGGAATGAAAGACTGCCAGTTGGCTAGCTCTCAGCTGACTATCCAACTCCTAGAATGCTAATTTCTTTTTCTACCGACTGATCGACTGGTTATTTGGGCTGCTAACGGTCTGACTGTTTGGTAGACTGTCTGGGTAAATAAATCTTTTTCTTTATAGGTCAGTTAGTTTGTTACTCTACTGTCTGCTCAAGTGTATATCTCTGTGTATACGTATACGCCTTTCTACCTATTTTTCCCTCAGCTTTTATAGTTGCTTGGCTATTAACCTATTTGATAGTTTATCTGCTAATTATCCTAATTAACTCTTTACAGTTTTGATTTTATATTATTAAAAAATAAAAAATTTGCAATGTGAGCAAAAACAAAAAAAAGAAAATTCTTTTTAATCTACTAGTACCTATTTTTATACTATAACCGATATAGCCTTCTGCATTGCAGAAAGTTTTAATATCTCCATAAAAGATCTACCTATATAAACGTCCCGACAAACAGGGCAAAAGTGAAATGCTTTTATTTTAAGGTAGAAAAGCTTGCAATAATCTGAGCACTGAGCATTTTTAGAAGAGATAAAACTTTTATGTTTTCAGCAATAAAACGAGAATGAAAACATAAACTTTAAGTTGATTTAAATTCAAATATTAAATTTTAGTATGCCTACCCTTCAAATTATATTATTTTAAGAGACGAATATACAAGTCAGATATATAAATTTCGTGACACTTCTCAAATTTTTCTCGCGCAGATAAACTGTCAAAACATAATCTTATTTATTCCGAAAGAGGTTTATAAAAAAAGTGTTCAAGTTTACAAACACATAAGCTTGTCGAGCATTTTTTAGCAAATAAAAAAAGGCGCTTTGGTTTTTCAGCAAGCCGCTAAAGTACACGTACGAATTTGTGCCTCCTTTTCACCAGCGGAACAACCGCCCGATACGCAATGCCTCCAACGTGTCAACCTACCAATACCGCACGAAACCGAACAAGCACTCCATTTGCCCCAACGGTCCCAAATTTTTGGCCCTTTGCGCTTATTTTCAATTTTCATTTTAGTGGAAGACATGAAATCTACGAAAGAATTTAATTTTAAATGCGGCAAAATTAGAAGTGGAGCGTACTTTGGTAATCCGGCGAAATGTCTTCGTCTGTATCGACGTCACTTTCTAAAACTTCGTTATCGAAGTCACCAATTCTGTTATCTTCGTTTAAGATGTGGTTAGTTTTCACGCTTTGTGTCACGCTCTTGGTAAAAAAGTACGATGCTTTCATAACATAAAATTGGATTGAAAGTAGGAGAACGAGTTGAAGTAAAAATTTGATGTATGAATTCATAATGACACACAATGGTGCCAATTAACGAAAAAGAAAGTTCCCAGCTTTACGAAAAAGCGCTGATCAAATAGGTATTATTAATTTAAATAATTTTAGGATTCTTTTGTCATGATCAAATAGAGCGCTTTTAAGCATTTCAAAAGAATTTCGTACGAAGTTCACCTCAAGTGCGCTATCTGCCTCCCTTCACAAACACTTAATTTACACCCCATTAAGCCTTAGTGATCATATTTTTTACTTAAATTAATCCACGCGATGTCCTTTAGATGCAAAAATGTTAAAACAAACAAATTTGTAATGGCATTAAGCTATTTTACATTTAAATGCTTTTCTCCGGTAATCAACGTTCTTCTACCCAACTTCGGTAAGGATGAGCAAAAGTCCGAGAAGGCACATATTCTTTCACTGATCCCGCCTCCCTCTGGAGTTGAATCTTAACGCGTATACAGCATAGGGTTATTAAGGTCACTTGACGTGTTAATTACTTTTGGGTAAAATACGTCCGGTGATTAGAATTAACAACATTTGAAAGCTTCTACCAAAAGTTTCAAATTTGTTATAACTGTCTCTCGGAGCATAAATAAATTAATGTACAACACAACACTTTTAAATAACCTCTCAAAGGGTAGAAATTGAGTTTATGAAAACTAATTGGACCTTTTGTATAGGTAGAAATCAAATCATTAATTTGTTTAGATCCACTAACGACGAATAACGCATTAAATAAATTAAGTCCCGTCCGTTGCAATAAATAATTAGGGCGTTTTACATGAAATCTTTTTTGAATTATTAATGTAAAGGGAATATTTCCTCGTTGTAAAGTATAGGTACCAAAAAGGACAAATCCTTCTCGTTGTAAGATTTAAGGATCAACATTGTTGGCCACTTCTGCAACCCTCGGCAAGTCGTGATTTTTTATCGAGACCCTAATAGAATTTCTGTACGACGACTACGGGAGTTTTTTCCTAAACTGTTTTTTTAAGAACAAATTGTTAGTGTAAAATAAACATAACAATTACGTAACAATTGATGAGATTTGTTCAACCTCACAAAGGATCGTTGACACAATTTACCGGGGCAATTTTTCACGTATAAAGCTTCGCATCTATTAGTAATTCGTGCTCTGTTGTGAGGCTTTTAAATTTATTTTACTTTTGTTCGCTTTTTAATATTTTGTTGGTTGGGGGTTGGGGATAAATTTCCCAAGTTACAAAATGCTAAACGAATAACACGGTGAAATTTTAGACGTAACTTACGAACTTTTCCCCAAATTTACGGTGTCGTTACGCGGGAGAAATTGTTGTTTTATACATTTTGTAATTTTCTCTCGATAAGAGTTCAGTTTTAAAATTTAGGACGGCAACTTGGGGGAAAATAGCACGCGATTTTAAAAAGTACTCGGTTTGTAGCTTTTTATAAATTATAGTTTATTGACGAAATTAGGGACAAAACTCGGGGGCGTTTGACTGTAATTCGAATTATGGAGAACTGTCAGAGCAGCGAACCAAAATAAAGCGGAATATAAATCTCTGCCAAATTTTTTTGCAGCGGCTTCATTTTCCTTTGATTTGGCTTTCTATTAACTGATCTAGAAGGCGAGAACATATTAACACGATTCGAACCACACACACAACCTCAAGTACATCTAGACCTCAATTCGACGCTTTTATGATCTCTCGACCACCGTGGCCCGCGATTGAACAATTAATTAAAAACAATTACTTTTACGTAAAAATGTAAGTGGTTTACCCACTCATTTATCTTTCGATTAGTTGGTGCTGGTTAAATTTTATAAATATTTTTCCTGACAAATTTTCCATTTTCTTGTGTAAAAATGTAAAAATACACTATCGGCACTGCCCGACTTGGAAAAATTCGTATAAAGCTGAAAATTGGTACAGACCTTAAATACATTATTATAAATGAAATGTCAAAAATCCTCATCGATCCCACTTCTGCTAAAAATTTTATTCAAAGTCAAAGGCCACAAAATAGGTTTTTCACAAATATCTCTCAATATTCGTCTAGTGAAATTAGACAAATTGATGGGATTGGAAGGAAAAACATCCAGAAGTTGTGAAATTGGCACGGTTGTTCGTTAGAGCCTGTAGTACAACATACTAAACGTTTCGGAAAGTTTGGAGGGGGGGGGGAAAGAGGGGGGCTATTTTAAAGCCACCTTTTCTATTTAACCTTAGAGTAATAGGCGCCACTCCATTGTGTTTAGCTTCCCGTTCAGCGTACGGGTGACCACGAAAGCCCTGCTACTCGTGGGAACTTTACGGAAACAAATAAAAACCTAGAAACAACACCTGAGGACTCTTCTAAAGACTAAAATGGGACCGAGTCATTAGTCATTACCCACCGGGACCCGATAACCGCATTACGGCGCTCAGCGCCGTAAAGCCAAAACACTTGAAGGAGCATGGGGCAATAAACCCCACCAACGCACACCTCAAAATATCGTCACACGGACTGGGACTTCTAAGAGCTACCGGTTTGATGACAGTACACCTAAAGATGGCACAAGAAACCCAACTAAGAAAACGAAGGGACCTATTATTAAAGATACCAAATCGTTTAAGGAGGCCATGGCCGAGTTCAAGATGGCGATTACGCACCAAGAACTCGACATTGAGAGCTAACTGAGGAGAAAAGATCAAATTCTGGATTCTTTAAAAAATTTATGAAACGAAGGGTGCCATACTCCCTAACCCTAAGTTGTCAAGCTGCAACAGCAGAGACGGGGCATTACGCATTACCTGCGCCGACCAGCGCACTTGTGACTCGTTAGCCTGACAAATCATGCTAAACGAACCCTGGGAGGGTGCTAAGCAAGGCCGTAGCAAGTAGAATTGGACAATTTTGCACTTCTTGCGTAAGAAATAAAATGAAATAGCGCCGTAGACAAAATTTTTTGATTGTTCAAGGTCAAACGGCTTAAAAACGAAGTTCCGGAATTTTAATGGCTCTAAATAGTCTCTCCAAAGAAGACGTTTCACAAAAACAAGGGATGAAAATTAAGAATTTAATTACTGAACAATTTATAAAATAATTACGGGGATCTTTTTACCCTAGGCCCTAGGCCAAATCCAGGTCTGATAGGACTCAATTCAAATACTTAATTATTTTACACACATTTTGATTTTGATTTTTATATTCTTCTTACGCTTTTTTTCGGAAATGGGGACAAGATGCAGAAAAGCACTTAAAGTGTAAATTATTTTGCATTTTTTAAGCCTCTGAAAATATTTCGGGGGAGGGTTAAACCCTGCTGATCCCCTCCCTGGCTACGGCCTTTTGGTGTTAAGGTTTGCTTTGTCGAGGGTAACAACCTCTCAAAGCTTATAAGGGCTCTAACCTGGATTCTGGGACCAACGCGACTTCTTTAGTTCAAAATTCTTTAATTACATCTTTATTCTATCTCATCTAGTGCCTGATTATCTAGGAGTGGATAACTTTAGTGGCCGATTCATGCGACTTACGCGTCTTACTCCGCAGTTTATATTTCAGCGGCATACCTTCTCCGTGCTATATATTATCTCTAAAAGGGTTCAACTTATGGAAAAAATGCATATAATCAATCTTGTAGCTAATAGTTTTTTCTATAACTTTTATGAAAAGCTTCATCAACGTAGGATCTATAGGAGGCGAGTTATTTGCACGAAATAAAAATGGTAGCTTTAAACAGCCCCCCCCCCCACCTCTTGCTTCCCACCTACCGGGACTTTAGTACTGCAGGATCTAACGAAAACCATACCAATTTTTAAAACTCCTGGATGTTTTTTCCTCAAATACCACCCATTTGTCTAATTTGACTGAACGAATATTGAGAAATATTCGCAAAAAACGCTTTTTCGACCTTTGACTTTGAATAAATTTTTTTAGAAAAGTGAATTTTGGCTTTGAATAAACAAAAGAACGAAATGCGAGCTTGAAGACAAATTATTCGTAATTAACCGACTGTTAGTATAAGAAAATCGATAGCTAATCAATTCTCACCCTAAGCGCAACACAAAGAAAAGTCGCCAACTCAAATCTACCCAAATAATAACTTAGCAAAGCCAATATTAGCGACACCGAACAATAAATTTCCAACCTTTAGTTCTCCAAGTAGTAAAAAAGCAAATAAAAACAAAGAAGAAATAAATTAAAAAGTCGAGATCCTTGAAAATTTTTTTCGCGCGCCAAGTCAACCTGAATCCAGTTTCAATTTCCACATTCAGCTGTTAGCCTTTCCTTTCACCATTCAAAACACAGACCATAGCTTTTTACGAGCATTTAACGCTCGTATAACTTCCTTTAATGAATTTTATACCAATCGTAAATTTGATTCACTGACGACTTTGCATCCGGAATAAAAACAATTTTCTACCTCTTTTAATAAATAGAATATGGAAAAAAGGCCGTCGTACATAAAAGAAAGTGTTGAAAAAATTGTTTAATCTTACAAAAAAATGCAATTAAGTTAGTGAAAACGACAAAAAAATGAAAACAAATAAAGGCGTGTCACAGTAATGGCTCCTCTTGGATTTGTCGAGTAAATTATGTGCGAAAATTTGTTTCATAAAAAAAATTGGAGTTGCGGAAATCTTTTTATTTTATCACGCCTTATTTTATTATTAAATAAATACGAAAACCTAATTTGTCACTTAGTTCGCCGAAGAGACTTTAATCATTTTCCGGATCAATGCTCACGAAGTTCCCTTCAAGTTTAGTAATTAAAAAACTCGAAGAGTGGACTTTATTTTCTTTATTAATCATTAAAAATAGAAAACCTAGTTTTAAAATTTCCATATTCTACTCCTTATTAATCATTATGCGTAAAGTTAATTAATCAGTTAGTTCCAACAAGACACCCTGTAACTTTCTATATTTTCGAATTAAAAATTTGTTTCATTTGATTCTAATTTGATTAACTTATCTAGACGAATTTAACCTAAACTCTTGCGCAAACATTTAATCTTATCAGCAATGCACAGCCTTGTAGTAATTAAACCTAATTCCCCCTTTTTGGCATTTTCTAAAAAGGGAACAAATAAGAAAACTTTGACTTGAATTTTTCTCCAAACTTTTCTACATAACTTAAAATTAATTAATTCAATCCTGTATACATCTTCTTTTTTTTACAAAAAAAACACGAGACAAGGAAGTGGATAATTCAAAGACTAGCTGACATTAAAGCGAAGTTTTCTTTTGATGTTACTCGCACCGAGTGTACGAAATGCCTTAAAGGCACATTATGAATAGGCGCGCATATTTATTTGATTTACAAACAGACGACGTTAGGTTTGTAATTGCCAACTAATTTAAGTGTTAAACGTTCGAGAGTTGTAATAATAAACAAACACGCGAAAACTCGGAAGAAAAATTAGTTTTGTTTTTCTTTCCTCGCGAGTAGAGACAAAAAGATGTTTTCTTTCGTATATTAATGTCAATACGAGCAAAACGCTTTTCTTTAGTAGTGAAATAAAACTTTGAAGTAGAAATTTTTAACTTTTTATTCCAGGGCACGAAAGTATTGCCACGTCAGCAGCAATATTTTACCGATTTGACCGAATTTTAGTTTTGCAGTCCCTTGAAGCCATTTCGCGAGCTACTTTTAAATAGACGACATTTCGGAGCCTGATGGAGATAGTCACACGCTTTACAAGCTCGCGAGACTTAGTAATTTCGGCTTTTGACTAAAATCCAAGCGACTCGAGTCTCTGATTTATTAAAGGAATTATAAGTTATTACTTGTGTCTTAACAAAGGTGAATACACGTTGAATTGGGTCGAGGCACACGCTTAATCCTGCATGCTATTTATTAATAAACGTAGGATTATTTGCTTGTGCTAGGTGTAAATTTGTTAACATTATTAAGGAAATTTTGGGTGTTTGAAGCGGAGAAATCTGAATAAATTACTGCTATTTAATCATCTATTTAATGGCAGTACAAACGGCCTAGTTAAACTTTGATCTATAATATGTGCAAACTGAGCTAATCTGAGCTTTAGATATTGGAAAAGCTTTATGTTAAGCTCGAACTAAATTGCCTTATATCTAACGTATCAGATGGGTTTAGTGTTAAACTATCAATTCAATTAATAGCCTTTTGTTTTGTTAATCGTTTGGTACTCGTAATCAACGTTATTTTGGAAAACAACACTTTTCCACACGTTTTCATGTAACCTATCGATTCTTCTCCTAAAAACTTCTTTTACAAGACTTTTGAGAGCAAGGCAATTCTCTCTAGGTATAAGAAGTTTCTAGAGGTCAACTATTGTCATTGTTTACCCTTGTTTCGACTAGAATCTTGAGCTTTTCTTGCCTCTAGATCAGCAGTGTCAGATAAAGCGGTGCGTAGCCGGAAAGCACGTTTATGTTACATTGGCCTTCTCACAAGTTAAAATAAAAGCGAAAATCTATAAAACAAAGACTGGAAGGGCAGAAAGAGTAGTGGGGTACCAAGATTTTTTGATTTCGCCAATCAATAGTTCTCGTTAAAGACTCTCTTAAACGGGATGAAAACGGGGGAGGTTCAAGAAAGGTGGATTTCTGTTATTTTTTAGGTTTTTCACGTATAACTCGAAAAATATGCACTTTATGACAAAAGTTTATCTGAATAAAAACAAAGCCCATAAAATTACCTACAAATTATACTTCTTAAGATTTTTTTTAGGTAAATGATTTAGGCGCTGGCGCGCGTCCAAGTTTAAAAAGTACAAAAAGACCAAAAATGTTTTTAATCGCTCATAACTCGAAAACTATGAACTTTTGGAGAAAAGTGTTTCTATAAAATAATAAAGAACATTCAATTCTCAACAAATTATGCCTCTTAAATTTTTTTTCGTAAAACAAACAGTGGAGGTAGTAGAGCGCGTTGAAATTTACGGTATTCAGACTAGGGTGTCCGAGAGGCATATAATGCCAAAATATAAAAATACAAAAATTTTGATTTTGGCCAATGCGGGCTGAAAGAACATTGCAAGTTAGTAATAAAAGCCACTGTCTGCCGTCTTAAAAGTGACAGCATTAACTTGTGGACGGCTCGAGAAAAGTGGGTTGTTGCTCTTTTGTGAGTTTTTCGCAAATAACTTCAAAACTACACACTTTTTGAAAAAAGTGCTTTTATGTAAAAATTGACTAGATAAAATTCTCTACAAATTATATTTCTTAAGTTTTTTCTTTCAGGTAAACGATTTAGGCCCTAAAGCGCGTTGAAAGTTGATAAGAATTCCAAAATCAGCTAAGAAAACTTTTTTTTGGTTTATCGCTTATAACTCAAAAACTACGCACTTTATAAAAAAGTTTTTTATACAAAAATAAAGTACAATAAATTTCCTACAGATTACTATTGTTTGGTTTTTTCTTGAGACAAACGGTTTAGACGCTAAAGCGCGTTAAAGTTTGATAAAAATTCTAAAATTAGCCTAAAAGACTTTTTTTAGTTTATCGCTTATAACTCAAAAACTACGCACTTTATAAAAAATGTGCAAAGAGTTTCTATACAAAAATAAAGTACATAAAATTTCCTACAAATTATGTTTCTTAAGTTTCTTCTTTCAGATGTACGATTTAGACGCGAGCGCGCGGTAAAATTAAAGAAACTTTCAGAATCGACCAAAAAATTGTTTTTTCGCCCATAACTTGAAAACTACGCACTTTTAGAGAAAAGCATTGAATTTCCTACAAATTATGTCTGTAAAATTTGTTTTCACCACCTCAACTTGTTTGTTTTGTTTGACTTATAGAAAAGATTGCTCTTAATGAGCCTACATTACGAAACAAATTAAAAAACTTTTTTAATTTTAAGATTTGATCTAAAATGACATTTTTAATAACTACGTTAAGCCCCCGCATAATTAATCATCCCTTAAATCAATTACAACAAAATTTCTATCAGGGAAAACTTTGTATAAAGTAATAAAATTTTAATTTCAAATACAAATTTCCATTTCTTCCGTTAAATTTAAAATTTAAAAATTTAAATTTGATGTAATTGCATATTGAGTACCTATTAACTTTGTTTTTCCAAACTTTTAAAGGAGATGACTTGCGAGTCTAACGTTAGCTCGAGCCTTTTCGTGCCCTTTTTACGTAAACTTACAAGGGTAGTTTGTTTTATGAAGAAATATTGAACAAGTTGAACAAGTAAAAATAACTCGCTACGGTTGGTTTTCGTTGAATAAAACATCATTTTCCTAAAGAGGGTAATTTAAAAAGACAATAGAGTGACATACGAGATAATGACAGAAAAAAAGTAATGGATATTTCTTCGACACCAACCGAAAAGCTCTTAACGTAGATAGGAAAAGCTAAAAAATTGTAAGAGAGTAATCTCGAAATTTATTGCATTAATCAACTTGTGGAATTTTCAATTTTTCCTCCTTAAATAATCTCAAAACTATTAATCAATATCTCTACATTTGTTCTCTCTAGTTCGGCAACATATGATTTCTATTGTTTGGATTTACTACCAATTTTCGTGATTGTAGCCTTTCATTCGAGTGATAAATTGATGATGGAAACCTAACAGACCTTGAAGTGTAAAAAGAAAAATTACTTCTTTTCTATTTTTTTTAGCTTTATACTCACTTTACATTTTTTTTCTCACAAAAGGTGTTCTGAAAAGTAACTCGAATTTTTAAATGAACATTGCTCTCGTATTTTAATCGCCTTAAATCAAAACTCGAGTCGCGAGAGAGCTCTTTTAACTTTTCTGAAAAGTGTGGTAAATTCGTAATTGTGAGCTAAGATTGAAGAATTATGGCGCAGTTCGAATTTTTATAATAAAGACCATTAATTTTCAAGTCGTCTACAAACTATAGTTTATTTGAGTCTCTCTCTACTTAACTATTCAAGACGGTTTTTGCTAAAAGTAAAACAAACGAACCATGAGCTATGAACTTCGTTTTGTTTTCCGTCAGGAAAGTTCCAAAAGGTTTCTTGTACCAAGGGAGCAGTATACATAAACTCTAGTATCATAAATTAGTACTTCAAACGTATTTGTTCTTTTGCTTTGTAAATTATATCTACCAGCCCAAAATAAGTCAAAAGAGAAGTTGTGAGCCAGCCACACATCAGGCTTCACTGGTGCCCAATCCAAGACCTACTGAAATTTTTAAAAGATGGAAGTGGAGCATGTCGAGGGCACGAGAGTTTAGACGGCAGAAGGCTTTAGAGGAGGAGGTTAAATAAAATCTACGGAGCGGAGCGAGGCAAAAGGGGGCGTGGCCTAATCTCTTCTGAAAAGCCGCCACTGTCAGTGACGGCCTATTAATTTAAAAATTGAAGATGCTAAACGAAACCCGCCGAGCGGAACAAGGCAAAGAGTACTCCGCAGTCAAAAGGGGCGTAGCATAATTTCATTTTTGTGACAATAGTCAAGTTGGTTTATAATTTCAATTAACACTGGTCGCCGTAAGTTTTCCGTTTTCTCTTTCTTCTTCCGTTTTTAGAGAGGCTAAGCCTTCCTAGTCTTTTCTAAAAATCCGCCACTATTTTAAAGTTGAGGAGGTTAAAGAAAATCCGCCGAGCGGAGCGAGGCAAAAGAAGGCGTTGCCTAATCTCCTCTGAGAGGCCGCCACAATCAAAGACGGCCCATCAACTTCAAAATTGAGGATGCTAAACGAAACCCGCCGAGCGGAGCGAAGCAAAGAGTACGGCGCAGTCAAAAGGAGGCGTGGCCTTATCTCTTCTGAAAAGCCGCCACTATCAGTGACGGCCTATTAATTTAAAAATTGAAGATGCTAAACGAAACCCGCCGAGCGGAACAAGGCAAAGAGTACTCCGCAGTCAAAAGGGGCGTAGCCTAATTTCGTTTTTGTGACAATAGTCAAGTTGGTTTATAATTTCAATTAACACTGGTCGCCGTAAGTTTTCCGTTTTCTCTTTCTTCTTCCGTTTTTAGAGAGGCTAAGCCTTCCTAGTCTTTTCTAAAAATCCGCCACTATTTTAAAGTTGAGGAGGTTAAAGAAAATCCGCCGAGCGGAGCGAGGCAAAAGAAGGCGTTGCCTAATCTCCTCTGAGAGGCCGCCACAATCAAAGACGGCCCATCAACTTCAAAATTGAGGATGCTAAACGAAACCCGCCGAGCGGAGCGAAGCAAAGAGTACGGCGCAGTCAAAAGGAGGCGTGGCCTTATCTCTTCTGAAAAGCCGCCACTATCAGTGACGGCCTATTAATTTAAAAATTGAAGATGCTAAACGAAACCCGCCGAGCGGAACAAGGCAAAGAGTACTCCGCAGTCAAAAGGGGCGTAGCCTAATTTCGTTTTTGTGACAATAGTCAAGTTGGTTTATAATTTCAATTAACACTGGTCGCCGTAAGTTTTCCGTTTTCTCTTTCTTCTTTCGTTTTTAGAGAGGCTAAGCCTTCCTAGTCTTTTCTAAAAATCCGCCACTATTTTAAAGTTGAGGAGGTTAAAGAAAATCCGCCGAGCGGAGCGAGGCAAAAGAAGGCGTTGCCTAATCTCCTCTGAGAGGCCGCCACAATAAAAGACGGCCCATCAACTTCAAAATTGAGGATGCTAAACGAAACCCGCCGAGCGGAGCGAAGCAAAGAGTACGGCGCAGTCAAAAGGAGGAGTGGCCTTATTTAGTTTTTGTGAAAATAGTCAAGTTGATTTTTAATTTCAACCAACACTGCTCACTGTAAGTTTTCTGGTTTCTCTTTCTTCTTCTGTTTTTGGTTACGGAAGCCGAGCCTTCATAATCTCCTCTGAAAAGCCGCCACTGTAATTAAAGAGGCTAAAAAACCCGCCGAGCGGAGCGAGGCAGAGAGCGCTTCTCAAGACAAAGGGGCGAGGCCTAATTTAGCTTTTGTGAAAATAGTCAAGTTTGTTGTTTTTTAATTTCAAACAACACTAGTTACTGGAAATTTTCTGTTTTCTCTTTCTTCGCCTGTTTATGGTTAGGGAGGCTAAGCCTTCTTAGCCTCCTCTGAAAAGCTTTCCTGCTCCACTGCTCCTTGAAAGGCCTTCAACATCCAAAACAGATGAAAACGTGTAAATAGTGAGAAATATTGTAAGGCACAGCCCCCCTCCCGTGCTCTTTAGATCGGATTTATTGCCATTAGCTTATTTTCCTAAAATTGATAATTCAGGTGAAAGTTAGTCATTTGGGGACACTTTCAGAAAACCGCAATTACAGAAAGGGGCAAGGAATAAAAATGTAAAGTGCACTTAGTGAATACCGTTCCGACGGACAATGACAGAGAGAGACCCAAAGAGACAGGTTATATCTCCCAAAACGACGGATTGAAGTACGAAAACACCGGATGAGGACAAAATATAAAATGTGAGAGAGATGAAAATTAATTTAATTGCGAAATTTCGTCTTATTGAAAACGTCCCGTAACAGCCTTTTCGATTAAGCAAATTTGTGTATAAATTTTAAAGCGATAACTAATAGGAGTAAAGACGAAGATGTTAATACACAAACAGGGCTGAAAATTATCCCGAAATTCTAACAAAAGCAATTTTATTCATTTAATTATGTAAAACAGGCTTAATCGTAAGTCTAGACATTAGAATAACACAAATTAGCGCGTGTTTATTGGAGGCACTGCTAAGGCCTAAATTTTCATTCTGTTTTAACTACGTTATAAATATAATATACGACGCAATGTATTATCTACGCGTATTTTTCATTTTTTTACTCATTTTTTTGAATAAGCTAATGATTCCCCCAACATCATTAATCTTAGCCACCAATAACGGAGCATTAACGGATAACGTTTCCGAAGCGACCATCATTCATAATTTTCATGAACTAAAACAAAATTGGTTATAAATCTAAATTAGGAAATAAATTATACAATTTAACTTTGTTAGTTTTAGGTAGAAACGAAATAAAAATGCGCAACTTAATTAAGAGTAGATATAAACTTTGAGAGCAAGTACCCGGGGCAAATCTTTTCCATTAATTTCTTTTACCTTTTTCCACACTTCAACGACAGACTTGTTTTTTTGAAAAATCTGATAATAAACATTTTGTTCCAAGAATAACGACGACGAGAAACTCTTTATCTTTATTATTTTAGTTTACATTAAGAAAACTCTTAATTGGCTTAGGGGTTGTTAAAAAGAAAAATGTTCGTTGATAGTTTTTTATCCACTCACCTTTTTTGTTGTTTTTGTTTATTTTAGATTGAATGCCGACGACTTTAACGTTAGTGTAACTTCCATTAAGGCCATTAAACTAACGTAGAGTTAAATTTATCCGAATGTGTCTTCTTATCTTGTTAGACGATGTATTTGATACCTACTCAAAATTACATAATGTAGCAGCCATTTGAAATAAGAGAGTCGTGGAAAATGTCACAGTTCAAGTGCGCACTTGCTCATTTTCAGCAGTTTTGTTTTATCTCGGTCCCTACTACGTCTTCTTGCTTTCTCTCTTTAGTTCTCAAAAGAGAAATTCTCAAAACTATTAATTACTGGTTTAGATTTTGGGTGCTAAAGTTATTTATATCGATATTATGAGGTAGACTCAAAGAGACTTTGGTGAAAATCAATAGTTGTTTGCGCTTGCCACAGGGTACGCGTATTATTAGAGTGTTTGTAATCAAACTCAGAGGCGGACGGAGGACTATCCATAAGCCATTTCATTCAACATAAATACTACATAATTATAATGACGTAGCAGACAGAAAAAAATATTTAAAAAATAAGAACCAAAGGGTTGAGTTCTCTTGTTCTCTAGATTTTGAGTTCTGCTGTAAGACACTTAACTATCGACTTCATTGAAAAACAACTATCGTAGTAATACTACAACGGCAAAAGCATTAAGGAGAAACACCAATCGATCATGTTTAGAAGAGAGCTTTGCCGTTATGAATGGTTTGGAACGGAATGGCCAAGTTTAGTTTTTTACAAAACAGAACCTGGCGCCCAAAATCGAGTGAGGCTATAAACGAGGATCTCCAGAATTTTAAGTCTCAAGTGAAACTTTTATTGGTGAAAAATGGTAAAAATTCCATTCGAGCGAAAGAAAAAATGAAAATATGTACTTCTTTTCACTTAATAAAATGAACGTGAAACGTTTTTTATTGAAATAATAAAAACAAACTTGTGGCACTGCGAACAAAGTAAAAATGTAGGCGCAAAAGTATACCCTTGATTTGCAGCAACATCTATAATAAAATTGCTGTTAAAACAAATCAAAAGAGAAAACAAAATAAAGAGAAAAATATGCAATCGTTACCACAGTGGTGGAAATATTTTACGTTTTCGTATTTCCTCCGAAGTGAATAAAAACCGAAGTTAATTTAAAAAGTGATATTCTGAAAGCCAAAAGGCATGAAATAAATACAAATCTCTTCGATCAAAATAATATAAATAAAATATAAAGCGCGCATTCAATTCGACATTTTGCAAAAAAAGAGAAATTATTCCAAAATTTAAATAAAACGAAATTGATATTTTGTCCTCTTGGGCGTTGAAAAGCCACATTTTCTCTAACAATATTGCATTTTAGTTAATTTCCTACTTGGCTTAACACGGCGAAAATTTCCATTTTCCACTAGTATTACTTAACGCGAGAATGTGGTTAATTAAAATTTTTTTTTGCTTTAGATAAAAAAAAGATAAGTTCATTAGGGTGTCACAACACGGATGTGCTATATCTTAACGATTTCGCTTGGTGTTTTTGTGCTCAAAAGAGGTAAAATGTGTACTCTTCATTTCCGGGCGGTTAATTGGTTCATTTGACCTACTTTTTTTGCGAAATTTAACTTTTACATCGATATTCTCTTACTTTTTCGCATTCTCCACTACAGCGCACTTGGAGAAACAAAGTTTTCCACGGTGTCACCTCAACACGTTTTAAAGAAAAATTTTAAAGTTACAACACTAGGGATGTTTCCAATTCTAGGAACTATTTATGGTGAGTGAGAACTAGCTTTATTTCTTTAAAAAAATATTATTTCTATTTGTTTCGCTCTCATCTCTTTTATCTCTCTCTCAACTTTAACTAGTGTCCTAGTGCCTAAACCGCTCGCCTGAAGAAAAAAACCGAAGAGATGTAATTTGTAGAAAATTTGATTTAGTTTATTTTGTTAAAGAAGCAAATTTCTCAAAATGTGTGTGGTTTTGAAGTTATAAGCGAGAAACTAAAGAAAGAGCAACAACCCACCCTTCTCGGGCCACGCCCAAGTTAATGCTGCCACTTAAGAATGACAGGCGGTCAGTTTACTCCTTTGATATGTTCATGCAGCCTGCATCGTTAAACGTCTAAAGTTCCGTATTTTAGTATTGCACAGGGCGAATTATATTTCATTTTCCCTATGGGAATCTCGCTTATTGTAAGAGTTAGACAATCGGTTAAATAGGGACAGTAGTACAGTTTTTAAAGAGTAACTCATTGATACTTTTAAATTTTTGGTGCGATGTTCAACTGCTGGTTCAACTGTTGGCCGTTCATATGGCCGAAAAACTAAAAAATGGGAAATTTTTCTCAGTGACATTCGCTCTTCTCTTTGGTGTCAAAATTTGCTTATTTAAAATTCGACGTTTATCTCAAAAACGGCCAATGAGGAAAAATTATTATTATTTTCAAATTCTAAACAAAGAATTAAGGTAATGTCGTTTAAACTTTTTTTCAATATCTTTTTAAATAAATTAGTTACTTACAGCAATTTAAAAAAATTCCCATATTTTAGTTTTTCGGCCGTGGTTAAACAACTGAACATCGCACCCAAAATTTAAAGGCATCAATAAACTACCCTTTAAAAACTGCACCACTTTCTCCATTTAACCAATTCGCTAACTTTTACAATAAGCGAGATACCCATGAGAGAAAATAAAAAATATAATTCAACCTGTATGCACTCTGCCTACGTCCAATATACATTAAGTTTCAAAGCGCTCTGGCGTCTAAACTGTTTGTTTGATGAAAAAATCTAAGAAACATAATTTGTAGAAAATTAAATCTACTTTACTGTTATATAAAAACACTTTTCTCGAAAAGTGCGTAGTTCTTGAGTTATACGCGATAAACAAATAAACCGGTTACTTTGATCAATTTTGGAACTTTTGTCAAATTTTAACGGGCTTTAGCGCCTAAACTGCTTGTCTGACAGAAAAAATATAAAATGTATAATATGTAGGAAATTGAATCCACTTTATTTTTGTATAAAAACATTTTTCTCGAAAAGTGCGTAGTTTTTGAGTTATAAGAGATAAACAAACAAACCGGTTGTTTTGGCCTATTTTGGAACTTTGAGCAAACTTTAACGCATTCTAGTGCCTAAAATATTTATCTGACAAAAAACTCTAATAAACTTAATTTGTAAAAAATTTAATCTGCTTTAGTTTTGTATAGAAATACTTTTTTCGAAAAGTGCGTAGTTTTTGAGTTATGAGCGATAAACAAACAAACCGGTTGTTTTGGCCTATTTTGGAACTTTGAGCAAACTTTAACGCATTCTAGTGCCTAAAATATTTATCTGACAAAAAACTCTAATAAACATAATTTGTAAAAAATTTAATCTGCTTTAGTTTTGTATAGAAATACTTTTTTCGAAAAGTGCGTAGTTTTTGAGTTATAAGCGATAAACAAACAAACCGGTTGTCTGGGCCAATTTTGGAACTATTATCAAACTTTAACGCTTTCTAGTGCCTAAAATATTTATCTGACAAAAAACTCTAACAAACGTAATTTGTAGGAAATTTAATCTGCTTTAGTTTTGTATAAAAACACTTTTCTCGAAATTGCGTAGTTTTAGAGTTATACGCGATAAATAAATAAACCGGTTACTTTGGTCAACTTTGGAACTTTTGTCAAATTTTAACGGGTTTTAGCGCCTAAACTGTTTGTCTGACAAAAAAAATATAAAATGTATAATTTGTAGGAAATTAAATCTACTTTATTTTTGTATAAAAACACTTTTCTCGAAAAGTAGTTTTTGAGTTATAAGCGATAAACAAACAAACCGGTTGTTTTGGCCAATTTTGGAACTTTTGTCAAACTTTAACGCGTTTTAACGCCTAAACTATTTGTCTGACAAAAAAATCTAAGTAATATAAATTGTAGAAAATTTAATTTACTTTAGTTTTGTAAAGAAACACTTTTCTCATAAAGTGCGTAGTTCTCGAGTTTTAGGCACGTTCCCTACAGACTATTATTTTAATCCCCATTGTATAGATAAAAGAGTAGCGAATTGCCGTTACAAGTATATTAAAGTATCCTACTTTACTTACATGTGTAAATATGAATTCTCATATCTAAACAGAAACACATCAAATTTAGCATAATTCGTTTAAAGGAGCTTAGGTATCGTAGGAGAAATCGTCTTATTGATGCTCGAAAAATTTTAAATTTATTCAAAATCACGTCTCTTTACTGAAATTAACTGATAAAAGTACCTGTTAAGTGGTACGAAAAAATGATTATATTCAAACGCCGCTGTTGAGTGAAAAAAAAAAGATAAACTGGGCAGAATTAAAGAACACCACCTTTGAATATTTAATAAGCAAATTAAAGATAATGTAAAGATTCTTAAATTTATAATGGATTTGAAGTTTAAATCGGAGAATTTTTAAGAGATTTAATTGCGAAATTCACACTGTACCAATCCAAATTAAAGTCTACAAGCAGGGCCGAATTTAAATATTTGGAAGCGACCCAATTAATAGTTAAACTTTTAATGTTTTAATCCTCTTAAAAAAGACACTTCGAGAAGTTTGTAAGTTCGAAGCTCGGGTCGAGCTTGGACAAGTCACATCGCCCGAGCCGGCTCTGACTACAACATCTCACTTCGTTATTACAAAATTAAACTTTAATTTTAATTTACTTCTTCTTCTTCTTGTCGTACTGTTCCAAATAAATAACTAAAGGGGACACTAACTTAAGAGAAAACTTTTGACGTTCCGAACAGTATAGCGTAAATCCATCCCAAAGGAAGTTAAAACTTTTCATTGTATAATTTACTAGTTGCCTCATGCTCAATCCTCAACGACGTATTGTGAAAGCAATTTCGCCCGAGTTTTCTTTTTGTGTTAAATCTATACTTTCATATAAAAGTATATTTCGTTTCAACTTCCGCGATACTCTGGATAGAAAAACGAACAATTGAAATTGTCTACGAATGAATGAGAATCGATATTAAGATACCGGTTGAGAGGTGAACTACAAATGCATGTAAAAAGAAAAAAAAATCTCCGGGGACGATGTTTAAAGCGTATACTGAAATCAGCATTAGGTTTTCATTGGATTTGCATTTATTGAAACGGGAAAGCGACACTCAACTCTCAAGAATATTTTTCTTTAGAGAGGGGTTAAAACCACCAACATCCAAAGACACTCAAATGCTGAAAAAGCTTATTCCGGCCTTCCTATAATAGTACAAATTCAAAAGTGTAGTTATTTGAAGTTTTGTCTACAATTTCCGAAACGTGCAAATGTTATTTAATTAAATAAAAGTTCGTTTTTCTTCTTTTGTGCGTTATAAATGCAAAAGTCGACATTCGAACCAAAAACGATTCGTTAGGAAATGCTTCAACGTGAAGGTATCCTTTTGAATAATTTTTGCCTCGTTAAAGTGTATGAAGGGGAATTTTAGTCTGAATAAGCGCGTCTTTCAAGTAGTATTTCCTAAAACTATTATTTGAGGAATTTCATTTAGGTGCAAGATGCAGGCACAACGACGAATATACGCATATTCAAGTTATGTCGCTTATTTGTCTACTTATTTGCTTGTTTGTTAAGTTTCTGCAACGAGTTTTAAGTTAATAAACTTTTAATTAGTGCAAAATTTAAAGCTTAAAGTAGTGCAGATATCACGGAGGTATAGCAACTCTTTAGAACAGCACCTTGTTAGCTCTTCGGGACGCTTCTTAATCACAAATTTGTCGAGTTTTTAGTTTCTGAATAAATTTTTTGTTACTTATTTATCCTTTCTACTTATCTTCCTATTATCTACTGCGAAAGCTTTATTTTTGCTCCAAGTCGAGCTCTTACACTAAAAGACCCATTTCTTTCACACATTCGTTATTTCTATTCTCACTCTTTTAATTTTTTTTCACGCCAAATGATGAAAACGTATAGCGCTTTTTACACCTATTTTTTTGTTGGTCATTTATTTTCAATTATAAAATCCACACCATGTTACGAGAAACCCATGTTTGCAGTTGCCAGCACACACGACACATATTGCACAATAGGTCACGTCGACCCTAGTTGTTTTAGCTGGAATAATAAAATGAAAACAGCCTGTCATTTTAAACTTTAGTGTCACATCCACGGTAAAGTAAAGATTACTTTGGCTTAGAGCGTGGAAGCTCGGATTAAACAACATTCGACTATTACAACGTTCAGTTTATACGTGCTGCTGGTGTATGTACTTTGGGATCGATACAATTTTTTGCTTTGAAAACAATTATTTTATCTTTAGGGCTACAAGCACCACTGGGCGGATCCCGCAAATTTTGTTATGGACCAAGCAATCCAGTTTGGTTACATAGGTTGCCCTTCCAAACCTTAAAATCAATAATTATTTGTTTGATGTATTAATTGATTGAAAGAAAAAGTTCAAAGAGAAAATTAGAAGACCGTCAGTAAAAGGAAATCTTTGCTGGGCCTTTAAAGTTCAGTTAATGCATTTTAAAATTGCGTTTTTTGCGTCTATTCATCTGCTCATCGACATCGGTAGTTGTCATTGCGGGTGTCTCGAGAAGGGTTCATGCTCTTTTTAAACAATGCTTTTATATGAACACATAAGCTATATCAAATTTCCTACAAAATATATATCTTAGGCTTTTTTTTAAACAAACAATTTAGGCGCTAGAGCGCGTTACAGTTTGACAAAAATTCCAAAAAGAGCCAAAACAACTTTTTCTTTAATTTCCCGCTTACAACTTGAAAACTGCGCACTTAATAAAAAAAGTTCTTTTATACAAAAATAAACTACATCAACTTTTCTACAAATTATACCTCTTACGGTTTTTCTTCAGACTAACGGCTTAGGCGCTTGAGCGCGTTAAAATTTGAAGAAAAATCCAAAATCAATCAAAAAACTTTTGTTAAGTTTTTCGCTAATAACTCAAAAACTGCGCACTTTTTGAGAAAAATTCTTTGATACGAAAATAAACTACATCAAAGTGTCTACAAATTCCAGTATTCAGTTTCTTATTCAGATAAACGGTTTAGGCGCTAGAGCGCGTTAAAGTTTGACCAAAATTCCAAAATCAACCAAAAACCTTTAGTTTAGTTTCTCGCTTCTAACTCGAAAAGTGCGCACTTTTTTTAAAAAGTGTTTTTACATAAAAATAATTTACGTTTAATTTTCTACAAATTAGACTTTTTAGATTTTTTTGTCAGATAAACGGTTTAGGCGCTAGAGCGCATTAAATTTTGCTAAAAATTCCAAAATCAACCAAAAAACTATTGTTTAGTTTTTCGCCTATAACTCAAAAACTACGCACTTTTTGAGAAAAATTCTTTTATACAAAAATATATTACATTACAGTGTCTACAAATTCCATTGTTCACTATTTTCTTTACATAAACGGTTTAGGCGCTAGAGCGCGTTAAAGTTTGACAAAAATTCCAAAATTTGCCAAAAACCTATATTTTAGTTTCTCGCTTATAACTGAAAAGTGCGCACTTTTTGAAAAAAGTTGTTTTATATGAAAATAAACTACATCAAATTTTCTACAAATTATATCTCTAAGGTTTTTTCGTCAGATGAATGGTTTAGGCGGTAGAGAGCATTAAAGTTTGCCAAAAATTCCAAAATCCACCAAAAAACTATTGTTTAGTTTTTCGCCTTTAACTCGAAAACTGCGCACTTTTTGAGAAAGATTCTTTTATACAAAAATAAACTACATACAATTTTCTACAAATTACGTCTGTTAGATTTTTTCTTTAAATAAACGGTTTAGGCGCTAGAGCGCGTTAAAGTTTGCCAAAAATTTCAAAATCAAAATTCAAAAAACCTTTTTTTAGTTTTTTGCTTATAACTCAAAAACTGCGTACTTTTACTACTCTTTTGCAATGTTACTTCAGCCTGCATCGGTAAAAATTAAGTGCTCGCCGGCTTCTGTACTATAAGAAACGTAAGTCGTAAGTCTAATCCGAACTGAGCTTTAGCTAATAGAACCACATGAAAAGAACGAAATAAATTTAAATCATTTGAAAAGGCGTCTCCAGCCCATTGATTAAAAAACCTTAAATTTTACATAATTAAAGTCAAAAACAAATATTGTGCTCAAACCATCATTTTTAATTAAAAAATTTTTAACCAAGGAACTTTGAAGTTATTTAAATTTCGCCCAACTTTCAGCCCTCCCTTAATTGAGTTCGTAAAAACGTAAAAAGAAACATATTCAGAATCCGCGACTTTATACGACAATAAACGTGACAATTTAACCTGTAAAGGAGCTTCAAAGGGCTACTTTTCCTTTCATAACCGAATTTAAAGAGAAAAAATTTTTTTCTCTCCTACAGTCCTACTCTTTCATTTGCAAACGTAAAAAGAGAAGCGTTCTGTAATCAAATTTTCCGAATATTTTTTTCAAAGCAATTCGTATAACAAACACAAGTGTCACGATTTCAATATAATGTTATCGATTGGCAGTAGCACAAGAAAAAAAATTGGAATAATTTGCAAATGTAAATTGCGCGCTAAGATCTTGTTACTGTAACGATGTGAATCCGTTGAGCTTCTAGATTGTGCGATTTCTCATATCCGTATAATGCGAGTGTAATCCAAAATTCAATTACGGTGCAGTCGTAAAATAACCCAGTTTAGATATTGGGCTCATTAAAGTTATTTTATCTTTTGAAATAAAAGTTGCTGATGAAATTTTCGAACGTGTTCTGTGTCTTGGTGTCTGATGCAATTACTTTTTACTTCCCCTATTTATCGCGAGAGGTAAACATTTTGAGAGCTCTCTGAATCGATCTTGTTTGGAACGTTAAGAAGCAATTTTCTTACAAAACAGTGCATTTTGCGATAAAAGTATGAAAACGCTCAGTAGACGCTGCTCTTCAAATCTAGATAATATGAGGCCTCAGGTTGAATTTTGCACTGGAGGCCATCGCGTGGAACACAATACATGATCTTAATGACCAATTAGGCTCTTTTCTAGTCGCGTGCCCATTTAGAGTTTGTTGTGCGATGTATTTCAAGATCTTATTTAATGAACTCATTAGACGACTCTTCGGTGTTCTGTGCCTATTTCAGTTTTACAGTTAGATCATCAAGTGCAGTCTTGAGACGTGATTAAAATTTTTCTTAAAACTTCTTGAACTTGCCAAAAGCTTGGCATGACTTTCTAAGACATTCAGATGACGAAAGATTCCCTTTTAGTGCAGTTTTAATTTTGAGAGTAGCGAACTGTCGCCCACAGACCTAGTGATTTCTCATCGATTATCGGCGATCTCTGACAAGCCGTCGTGATTAGTTTTCACGCCCCACGGGCGCACAGACTTTGTGATTATTCATCGGTCATCGGTCAACGTGACCGAAGAAAAAGTCTCTCTGAGGGCTCATCTGGCGTGGAAACCAATGATTGATTTGAACTGATTTTGAATTTGAACGAGGGTTTTCCATTTTTTGTTTTTATTAATTTGCGATTTGTGAGAACCGTTCTTCGTGTATTTTCACACAAATTGCAAACTCCCGTGATTACACGTCGCCACACTCTATTTTTATTGTACGGAAATAGGTATCGCATATAAATTTCCACTCAATGACCGACCGCAGTTAATAGCAAATTGTTGGAGGCTTTATTAAAAGCGAGGGGGAACAATAATAACCTTTTAACTAGGAAATAAACTCATTATAGGTCAAATATTCCACATTTCTCTCTCTTTGTAGGTATATCTCGGGTGGAAGCGGCCAACTTAGAATTTCTAAATTGAATTCACATTTCTGATCTGGTACCCATCTCACATGATCACATGCTAGTGATGAGTGATGAGCTTAATAATAAGGTGCATTAAAGCGTAATAGTAGATTAGTTTGCAAATCGCGTATAACTCAATTTTAAAATTTTCTAGTCTGCACGGACAAAGTTTTTTATTCATTTTATCGCTCGTAACAGCGTCTCAACTTTTTTTATTTTGTTTCTTGGGGAATATTTTTTTAAGTAAAAGTGAAATAAAACAGAGTATCTAGTAAATGGTTAATGAAATATAAACTTTTAAGCCCTATTTTCCAAAACCTTGGGCTTAATTGAAATTTTTTCAATTATTTTTGGAAAACTATTGTTTTTAGTTTTACGAGATCTTGAGCTTCTTGGACTTGAGATTTTAACCATCACGATCACGACCATTTTATTTATAGCGTTCACTAGCTTTATTGAAGTAGAGATGACAAATAACAAAAGTTTGGAAAATTTACGACAATATATTGGAAAAATGTAGCGTTTAAAACAACAAACTTTTATATTTATTGTAAAAACGAACTTTTACGGAAACTGGTTAGCGTATTTTGTATATCAACCGATATTATAGGGTAAAAAAGATAAAAATGCAGAGCGAACGGAAATTTTTGGGCAATTTTTTGCCAAAACTGCGGTCCTAAAAATGTGTTTCTAATACCGAAAAACTTCTGTTCTCATTAGCCCAAATTTTGTGAACAATTTTTAAATAATAAACGCCGCCAAGTTAACAAATAACACGGAGTAAATGCTTAATAAAATTGAAATTGAAATAAATTTGTACAACCAAAGACAAACAAAACAGTGTCGTAAAGTTCTAACGAGTGTTAAAACTCAAAGAGATGACAGTAATTGTCGAGTTGAATTTTCACAACGTTTTAGTAACAATTTCCATATCAATTTTCAATTCTCCCTTAAAAGGCCTTTGTTTGATTTTACTTCAGGACGCAAACAATGGTAGCAATTAATATTTTAATTAATTGGCTTACAAAAGCTCAGGAAATAGACGTGGAAAAACAAAATCTAAATTACTCGACGAGAGCAAATTGTGAGGAAAAATAAAATAAAAGTCATCACCCCCAAAAACAGCAATATGAAACCTAAAAACAAATTTAAAACAATTTCAGAGAGTCGTAATTTATTGAAATTGTATTGGGAAGTTGTTTTAACTAAAAGTTTACACATTCGTAGGAAAACTACAAATGTAAAATTGTATAAAATATGAAGGAAAACTGTGCTAATAAACTATATCAAATTTCCTACCAAATACTTTTTAGGTTTTTTCTTCAGACAAACGGTTTAGGCGCCAGAGCGCGTTAAAGTTTGACAAAAATTCCAAAATCGGTCAAAAAAACTTTTTTTAATTTTCCGCTTATAACTCAAAAACTACGACCTTTTGAGCAAAGTACTTTAATATAAAAAGAAACTACATAAAATTGGCTACCAATTACGTTTTTAAATTTTTTTTCTCAGACTAATCGTTTAGGCGCTAGAGAGCGTAAAAGTTTGAGAAAAGTTCCAAAATAATCCCAAAAAAAACTTTTTGTTAGTTTCTCGCTTATAACTCGAAAACTGCCACTTATTAATAAAAGTGCTTTTATATGTAAATAAACTAAAGGAAATTTTCTATAAATTACGTTGTACAGGTTTTTTCTTTAGAATAACGGTTTAGACGCTAGAGCGCGTTAAAGTTTAACAAAAATCAGCCAAAAAAAGCTTTTTTTTTAGTTTTTCGTTTATAACTCTAAAACTGTCGACCGTTTCAGAAAAGTTCTTTTATATGAAAATAAACTGCATCAAATTTTCTACCAATTACACTCCTTAGGTTTCTTCTTTAGACAAACGATTTAGGCGCTAGAGCGCATTAAAGTTTGACAAAAATTCCAATATCAATCGAAAAAACACTTTTTTAGTTTCTCGCTTATAACTCGAAAAATGCGACTTTTTGAGAAAAGTACTTTAATATAAAAATAAACTACATTAAATTTCCAACAACTTATCTGTTAGCTGTTTTCTTTAAACAAACCGTTTAGGCGCTAGAGTGCGTTGAAATTTGTCAAAAATTCCAAAATCACCCAAAGAAACTTGTTTTAGTTTTTCGCTTATAACTTGAAAACTGCGCACTTGTTGAGAAAAATTTTGTTATGTAAAAATAAACTACATCAAATTTTCTACAAATTACGTGTTTTGGGATTTTTCTTCAGATTAACGGTTTAGGCGCTAGAGCGCGTTAAAATTTGACAAAAATTTCAAAATCAGTCAAAATACTCAGCTCAGAAAATAGACGTGGGAAAACTAAATCAAAATTACTCGACGAGAGCAAATTGTGAGGAAAAATAAAATAAAAGTCCTCACCCCCAAAAACAGCAATATGAAACCTAAAAACAAATTTAAAACAACTTCAGAGAGTCGTAATTTATTGTGAATTGTATTACGAAGTTGTTTTAACTAAAAGTTTACACATTTGTGGGAAAACTACAAATGTTAAATTGTATATGAAGGAAAAATATGCTAACATAAATTTTAACTTTAAAATAAACTTAACATTGACGGTTATAAGTTATAAAAAGAAAATTTTACGTTATTCGAAAGTTGAGTTGTTGGAGGAAATGTGCGAAAGTAATGTTTCGAGAAAATCTTGTAAATAAACTAATTTATTTTAAAACACGCGTGGGACTATAAATAAGCAATTTTTAGCTCCCTTATTCGCGCGCGCGTTGGGGCTAAAAATAAAATTCTCTTTTAATCCTCGAAAAAAAGGCGTAAGTCGTCCTAATCACTAATCAGGTTATTCTAATGCATCATTAAGCATTCGAATATTTTAATAAAGCCTAAAATTAAAATCTTTTGTTTCCTCTTTTTTTTTCATTAAACTCCTTTTACGAAAATTCGGCTTAGAATAAATTCTCACTTAAAATTCAATAGGAAATTAATGTTGGTTTCACTTTGAATTCCATTATGTAACTTGGTTGGATCGAATAAAGTTAAACCCTAAAAATTAAATTTAGTCCGCGCTTTAATCTCGGGTTTCTTACAAATATATTAACAATCGTTAAGAGCTATTGGAGAATCTATTTTAACAAATTTAGCCAAGTAGTAAACCAGGATCAGAAACATAGGTATATTTTCCTGTTTAGAATTTGATCATGCAGAGAAATTAATTAATTTGTGCAAATTAATATGTTTAGAGTAATATAAAGCTGGATCTTGATAGTTTTGGAAGGGGAACCTAGCTCCCTGCATTTAGACCACTTAATCAGGCCCATTGTACTGCCTCCAAGTAGCCTTCCCGTGCGTTTCTGCCCATCACATCTCGGATAAACTCCAGAATTCTGTTCATACTGTGTTTCGTTCCTTGCCAGGAGTAACGTTTCAACTTGAAGATATTTTATTCATAACGAACACACAACCTCGGAGAAGGTACTCTATCTAAAGAAACTTCTACACTCCCCAACAAATTTTTCCCCAGACATGGCCAGATCAGCCCCCAAACCCAGGTATAAGTTATTAATGGCGATCGACGCCTAACAGAGGGGTGCGAAAGACAGGTAGGAGAGGAGGACTAATAGATCTCTAGTTCGGCTATTTATGGTTCTTGGACCCCTAAACCTGATCATATTCCCGCAATCTATTCTACCATTTACCACGCTATATACAAACAGAGCAAACGACATTTGGCGTCTATTTGCCAAACTCGAAAGATTGTTCGAATCTAGGATAAGCTCAATTTTCTACCACAGATCTTTTATTACTTCGGGTCTTTGTAATAATACACAGCTCATGGCTTAATGACATCATACTTAAGCCAAAACTAACTATAGAGCACTTGCTAATATAGAATTCCAGACGATTTTCCATAATCCACCGACAGATGCTATGGAGATTGCTCTGTAGCTCAAGACAAGTTGTTACGTCCTTAAACAACTTCACGTCGTCTGCAAACAGCAAAAAGTCGGAGTATTTCAAACAATCCTCAATGTCGTTAACAAACAATAAGAAAAACAACGGGCCCAAATTACTCCCCTGAGGCTCACTCGACATGACCTGCATCGGCATAGTTACCTAAAATCAAGTTGCTAATCGAGAGCCAATCATAAACGCCGTTTTTGAGCTCTGTTGCTGCACTCTTCGGCTTCGTATTGTTGAAATCCTAAGTAAACGTATATTTTAACACCACGTGAGCTTGTATCGATTTGCCTTGTACTTCCCCGGGTTTTCGCGGTGTAGTAGCATAATATAGCTTTAATTACGGTAGATCGTATATGGTTTTAGGGTCGTAATTTCTAAGAAGCATTAATGTTTTGCGAACGTGCTCTTTGCACTCCTCTACGCCCTCTCAACAACGAAGTCAGCACGAACCATTCTTAGATACGCCTATATGTAAAGATGTCTTCTCAATCTCATTTTTATGTCCCGAGTCATATTCGTTTTAAAAAACATACTTTCAACTCAGGAGTTTTTAACGTCTCACAGGGATAGTAAAACGTTGAAAAAACAATCCTGATTGATTTCGCTATTGTAAGACTGCAACATATAGTTTTTAGACCAACTCGGCGTAGGTAGGTACTATGTAAATTCTAAAACAAAACTTCTGAGCATAATTGAGGTATAGTATTACAAACATAACAAATTTTGTTTTCATAACGATTTTAACTTGGGGCTTACAGTTTTAGATAACCAACACACATTTACATTGTTTAACATTTGTGCCTAACTTTAGGGCTATTAAAATAAAAATTTTCGGTTATATGTAATTTAATAACTTGAAAGGCATTTTGTAACAAAAATAAAGGCTACCCTAGGTAAATAAACTAACTTGATTAGAAGCTTACATAAACCCTAATTAAAGGAACATGTTCTATTACAATTTTATTGGTAATAATTCTAACTTAGAACCCTTGTCTAAAGTCGGTTGGTGCGGCCCCTCAAAAATAAGGTTTTAGCAGGGTCCTAAAGCAATTTCAATACAATACTACGTACCACCTGTTAAACATATCTAAGACAAAGGTCGATTTCGACATTTACCTGTCTCGAGAGATGGAAATAAAGTGAGGGTCGAAACGATCCGTCGAAATTTGTTATTGGGAGATTTGTCAATTTCTTTTTGTTCCAAATAGACGAAACAAATTTTAGACTTTCAATCAAACGTCGAGGTGGTACAAATTTCAAAGTTTCAATAAAATAAACTGGCGTAAAATCGCCTTTTAAGGAAATTACCAACTTTGTTGGAAAAATGATATTGATTACTCTTAATTCGGTCTTAAATGAAAAGGGAATGAAAAAGAAAGTCGAAAGTTTTAAGTGCGAATTAAGGATGAAAGTTATCTCTCTTTAACTGGAATTTTAGAGTAATTATATAAATTAGAGGCGTTTTTTGTAAGTACGTGAGCCTCAAATAAGCGTTATCGTAATATATCGAACCTATTAATTTCCAATTTGTTTCCCACAATGTCTAAAGTTAGTCAAAAGTAACCACAACCCTAAAAAAACTTATTCCTTAATTATTAATTACGGGCCCCACGTTGGGCGACAATAATCAGCTTAACCATCCCTCTCGAAGAATTAGGACAAGAAACGCATTTCTTATCCACGCACGAATACACGTGCCTCGTCACTTATATTTATTTAAAATATTCTTTTCATGTGTAAAATTCTTTTTACTATTGATACATTTCCTAAAAATACGTAGGCAGTGTAGTTATCGATACAACACAAAGAAAAAAGTTTTCCAAAAGAAGAAAAATCTCGAGAACAAATTTATTAGCCTAATTTAATCTTCTTTGAACTTACACCCAACACAATATAAATTTTCTCACACCAAGTTGTGTCATTATAAAATATTCTAAAATTTATTTTGAGGAAAATGTTTATTTTGCATTTAGTACCTAAAGGTGACGCATAAGCTAGTAAAACAAAAGCAGGTTGAACATTAACAGATCCTAATTTTGTGATGCTAAGTTGAATTATTTTAATGGAATAATTGGACCATGGAGACAATCCGGTTACTGTTTTTATAATTAAGTTTTAAAGCCGTAAAGGTTGCTGTATAAGGTAGGGCCAATCAAAAGTTTAAATGATAAGCTCTTATAAAAGTAGAGACAGCTAATTACGCTAAACAATCAAACGTTTGTTTAGAAAGATGAAAATCCGAAGACGCGAAAATCCAAAAATTGAAGTTAGTCACGGTGTGGTGGTTGTGAAACAGTTGGAACGAGCATTAGAAGTCACAACGAAGTTTTCGTGAGTTACATCCCTGAGAGTCCCTTCGCATAGACGGGGCACATTTCAGTGCAGAATTTAAGCCTATACTTAGTTGGGAAGTTTTCCTAAGCAAATCGCGGTTTGCCATTGCTGTCCTAAGCCAAGGATTTGCATCAAGATGATTTACAGGATGTCTCGTAAGTAACAAGCCCGGAAAATATCCAAAACTCAAAGCTACACCATTGCTAGACCACGTAAGTTGATGAGGTGTAGTTTTCAGAGGGCCTTTCTGTACGAATTTAGAAAATGTTTTAAAAACGCTTTATTTAATTATCGAATTGTAATGTCTCAATTAAAAATTAATCAGCTTAGATAAGAAGTTTTGAGGGTGTTAGTTAATTACTTTTTAATTAAGTTACAGTAAGTAATTAAGATTGTACTCGAACGCCAATTAAAAGTTTTCACTTCGAAAAGTACCGAAAAATGGCCATCGGAGTGACAAAAACAAACCGATGTAAAATTTTGCACTTGAATTATGTGGAAAACCTAGTGAGGGTGACAAAATAACGCCAAGTATTTCTAGTGCGTGGGATACAGTGTGTAGGAAATTTTATCTAGTTTCCTTTTCCATAGATGCACTTTCCTCAATAAGTGTGCAGTTTTGAAGTTATAAGCGAAAACTTGAAAAAATAGCCAAAACCCACCCTTCTCAAGCCGCCCACAAGTTAATGTTGTCATTCTAGCACTTAAACTGTTTGTTTGATGAAAAAAACTTAGAAGGCATAATTTGTAGAAAATTGAATATGCCTTATTTTTGTATAGAAACGCTAATTACTAAAGTGCCTCGTTTTCGAGTTATAAGCGATAAACAAAAAAAACAGTTATTTTGTAATATTTGTAAAATTTTAACGTATTCTAGTGCCTAAGCCGTTTGCCTGAGAAAAAAATCATTCCTGTAGAGTTTGTAGTAAATTTTATCTAGTTTACTTTTGTATAAATGAGTTTCTCTCAAAAAGTGCGTAGTTTTGAAGTTATAAGTCAAAAATTAAAAAACGGGCAAAACTCACTTTTCTCGAGCCGACCCCAAATTAATACTATGTGGCCATTTATTACTCATTTAAAATGCTTCTTTAGCCTGCAGAACGCTTTGTCTGATTTGATGAAAAATTCGTAATTGACAGCCAACGCGTATTTCAGCAACTCAGACCGTTAGAGGCGCCACTTATGCGTATTCCTGTTATCGTGCCCGGGTGACACGCTACGTCCGATATATCCTAAACTTCAACGCGCTCTACCGCCTTAACTATTTGTTTAACGAAAAAAATTTAAGAGGCATAATTTGTAGGAAATTAAATTTACTTTGTACTTGTATAAAAACATTTTTTTTTAAAGTGCGCAGTTTTTGATTTATGAGTCATTAAATATGTTTTTAGTCAATTTTAGAAGTTTAACGCACGCTAGCGCCTAAATCATTTACACGAAGAAAAAGCTTAAGAAATATCATTTGTTTAGAATTTTATGTAGTTTATTTTTGTATAAAATAATTTTGCTCATAAAGGGCGTAGTTTTCGAGTTATAAGCAAAAAACCGAAAAGCCATATCCTAAGTGTTTGCTTGTCCGTCTGTCGCCCGGTCTTACTTCTTTTATTTCTGCCTTAATTGTCTGGCCTGCTTGGTTAATTTTCTCTTATTTCCGTCAGTCTGTACAACCTTTTATACTAAAAAGTTGAATATTGTAACAGATTGTGCTAAACTTTTGTATTAGATACATTATAAATAGCATTGGGTAAACGTAGTTGGTCAAGTTACGTAAATAGGAAAGTTTTGTAATGGGGGTTTGACGACAAAACATTTGCTTTTGATCTCGCAAAAAAAAACTAAATAAATGTTTGTGCAGATATTTGAAATCGACGACGAATTGGCTCGAGTGATTTCAAAATTTTGGTAGTACAGCATAATCAATCTTGTCTTTTCTTCTGTTTTCTTGAGTTTCCTAACGTAAGAGCTTAATAATGATAGATTACGACGAAAAATAATATCATTATTCATAATCCTTTTTTAAAGCATTATAGATTTGATAAGCTTCGACATATTGTTATGCAAATTTTTTTCACTAAAGTTGCGCTCAATATACCTAAAGTTAAAAATTGAAAGATCCTCCCCGAAACGCTTCCTTTTTTGTTTTTTACGTCCTTAAGATCCTAAAAGACCCATTTAAAATAAATTGACAAATTTTCCAGATACGCTTCCTGAATATTATTTTAATGATTTATTTTTGGGAAAAAAAATAAGCCGTGTTCCGCTTGCAAATGGCTGTTCCATCTGAATCGATACAAGATACCACTCAGATTTTGGTAACATCCGCATAAAACCCACACGAAAATCCTCAACAATGTTGTTTATTACATATCCTTACCAAAAAAAAACTTGAATAGTTGTAACAAAATTTAAAAACACAACTTTTTAATCCGTATCCAAAAAAAAAGCCATTCGAATCGAAATAATAAAAAAATTTGTGCGGTAAGCCCCAAAGGATTTTGATTTATATTTTTGTTGGGTACGCGAGTTGGTATTAATGTCACGTTCCGTGTCACTTAAACGTAATGGGGCTGTCATTATTGTCAATTAAATCGATAAAAAACAAAAGCTGATTTGCATAAATTTTGCCAGTATTTAAAATAATGAACCTTACAAACGACAAAATGGAACACGAATGCCATTATTCCGACAGAAAATGACAAAATATTTTCCTTAAATGTTAATTTGGAACTTTATCCATTTTCACCATAAAGAGACGAGCTTACATAAGTTTGTTATGCCTTTTCAGCTATTTTTCAATTAATTTTGTTTTGAAGTGCTCTTGTTCTTATTGTGGAGCGCAGTATCAAAGGCATCACCGCAACCGCTGCATAAGCTTTGTGCATATACGATAGTTGCAGTTTGGAGTTGTTTTAAGAACATCCCAGGGCTTCCAACCTCAAGAAGATCTTAGGTTAGATCAAAATGGTTACATGTACTAATGGAATTGTTTGGGTGCAGCTACTATGTAAAACTTGATTATCTGCCTTTTTTCCAGATACTCTAAATACGCTCTCGTCTAACTTGATTGGAATAAAATTTTAAGTATATTTTCTTCAATTAAGATTATGATTAATCGCTTATTCCAAAATTGGCGAAATACGTAAATAACCTCCCTTAACATTTAATTTTCTATAAATAACTACCGAAGTTTATTTTTACACCCCAATTAGGTAGACCTGAAACTTAATTTAATACACTCCAGTTGTTACAAGTTTCAATTATCGTATCAATTGCCGATAGCCCAAATGTCGAATATTGAATTAATTTTGAAACTTGTACAACTGTACAACTTGTAACTTTCCACATGTTGCTTCCGTTCATTTTCCTCAAACAATAACTAAACTAGTGAATTTTCAATCAACACGAAATTTAAATTAAACACCTTATTTTATCCAAAATCTTTTGAAGCTTTAGTAATTATTATATATCAAAGTCGTTGATAGAATAATTTTGTACCCTTTGACCGTATACAAAATAGCTCTCAAAAAGGCACCTCTCGCATGTTTGCGAGTTAAATATAGCACTATAACCTGAAAAACCACATCAAAGATTTTCCCTACTCGACCGTAAAAGCATCCAACAAAATCCAATAACCATCAATTAGTTAAGCTTTATGCGAAACATAGTAAGTGGATTTTTCAAGTATGTACACGGTTTTATTGTACAGGGTGGTTTAGAAGTACACCGATACACAACTGAATTCCACTGAAACTCAGCTCGTTCACAAAAACGGAAAACTGTAGTTTGGCGTAGTATTGCTCGTGCCGCGCACGACAGCAGGGCCCCGTGGTGTCGTAGCTCAGGGGAAGAGTTGGGAGGATATGGTTAAAGTGACTACCTCAAAGAACGAGATGTGCCGGAAAGCGCCAGCCAAGCGAATTAACACTCCTTGAGTTGCAACTACTGGCTAAACATGTTCCATACTTACGAGGGTATCGACAAGTTGGAGTTTAACAACATGTGGCTCTCATACAAACCCCCTTTTCACAAAAAGGTTATACCACCAGCTCGAATACAACAATAATACGGTACGCTGAAGGTAATAGTGCCTACAGAGCTCAATCCAAATATACTTGACGATAAAAATGGATACAATATTCGCACTAAGAACCGCACGCTGCGACGATACAAACTGAGGAGGACAAATTCGCCAATCACTCCATTCGAAAAGCGATAAGTGATAATAAAATTGTTTCGATGGGACCTCCCAACGCCATCTATGCACAATGCACTGAAGTGCACGAAGTCGAAACGCAGAAACTCACTAAATGCACTTTTAAACCGTAACAACACCAACAGCTAGCGGAAGCTCACTCAAAAGCAATTTTCTACGACCCAAGTCCAAGAATCGATGGTCGTTAAGATATCACCCGACAACGACTTCTTAGACCATATGTGGTCCATATAATGGGTCTTCTTTATTTAGACTACAGGGTGGACACTGAGGACAGTTCTTATATTTTTAAGCCAGCCACTTAGAAAAAATCGTCTCCGATCCCGATTTATGCGTCTTCTATTACAATGAAAATCCTATTACAAAAGTTTGAGGACTGTTCGACTGAGTTAACGAGAAGAAACGTAGCGGAATAAAGTACTAAAGTAATTATTTTATACATTTGTTTAACACTTGAGGGAGTTCTCCAAGGAAAATTTCGTAATTAATTTATAACAAAAATGATAAAGACGCTTCAAAATGTATTACAACTCATTTATTTAGCAAAAAGCCAAAATTTTGGTACGTTATCTTTATAAATAACGCCAATAATTTTTAATTTATGCATACAGGGTGTTCGAAAGAAACAATTTAATAATAGAAGTACAATCCGAGGTAATTTTTGAAAAATTGGCAACACTGTAATGTATGTAAAAAAACTAAAATGTTAGCCCAATTTCTAAAAGGATGTTGTACGTTTTCTGAAAATATGGCGCTTTTAAGTTCACGCACGCAAGCACAAAACGAAAAATTAGAATTTTAATTAAAGTTTAAGCTTAGGCATTAATTAAAATTTTAAAAAACAAATGTTTTACCTCAAATAAAAATATTATTCGATGAAAAACAGCGACCCTTTACAGGTAGACTTTGCCTCTCTGGAAAAAATCCGAAAAACGAGTAAATAACATGTCGTTAGTGTAGGGCCGACTTTTATGAAAGAATACACCTGAGGCCACTTATTTTATTTCTTGGAGAAATGTTTTGTTTTCCCTAAAATTGCTAGGTAATAGCTAACAACCATAGGTACTATTAAATATTGCGCTTTAACAATTTCGTTTTGCTAAATTAATGCGCCGCCCGAAAGAGTCTACAACTCACCAAAAATCTCTTTAAAAAGAGCCATTTAGAATATACCGTGTATAATCAAATTAGTAGCATTAAAGTTCACTGATTAAAAATATGAGTTATGCCCTTAAATTATTAATGTAACAGTTACAAAATACTCTGTAACTTTTAAAGCAAAAGTATTACACCGTGGGGTTAATTTTAAATGAGGCGAAAGCGTTAATAAGAGAATAACACGGTATAAGCGTTCGTGTATCATTAGGTGCTAAGTTTGAATTTCTACAAATTAATATTTTAACGCACATCGTTTCGATGTCACTCCTTAAAACGGAAGTTTGATTATACGTAAGCCGTGCAGAACTTGTACACGAAAGTGCCTACGGTAAGTCGGTATATTATAAGGGTTTACCGTGCTAGCGCACAACATCAAATACCTACCGGCAATATTTTTAATTAAAAAAAATTATTTCGCCATTTCGGCGCGGTCCTATTTAAATTTGTTTACGTAAATCAACGACGAAATTCCTTTCAGGAAAATTAAAAATTCCCGTTTGGGTATTTTGGGAACGGGTGTAAATTAAAAGAAAAAGCACTCACTTGATTATTTGACATTAATCAACGATCATTTGTTGTTGAAGGATATCCAACGCACATTTTTTATCTGGAACAAAAAAAAATTAATTAGACAAAGTCTCGTCAGTTTGTCAAGAATATTGTGTTACATAAAGGATGATTTAACCCTCCTCATTATGTTAACAAGATATTGATTTTACGCTACAAGAAGATTATAAGATTTTCCTTATTAATTATAATTTATTAATTGTTAATGAGAACATTTTCAAAGTTCGCAAAGTGCACGGCACAGTTAGAACAGCCCCTTAGAGCACGCACGTATTAGAAATTTTTCTTTTGAAAAATGTTTCAAAAAGAAAAATACTCTCGCACGTTGTAAAACACGTAGGAAACTACGACCTGTCAATTTGATATCTAACACCGAAAAGTAGCTACAAGAGGAAGAAAAAAAGAGAGACCGTTTTATCAAGTTTCCAGTTTGTCTTTAAGCTTTTGATACGTCTAGACTCTACTTTAGACGCAAAAAGAGCCCTTCTGTTTAAAAAAAATCCTCCTTTGAGTGCGTACTCGCAAATATTTTATAAACTCCCAAAATGGGTAGGTGGATAATTTAATATTCGGCACATCAAATTTATAGGGCGTAGCACATAGCTTGAAAATTGATTTATTATTCATCATGTTCTTATTATAATTCCCATCTTACGTTAAAACAAGCGATGAGACTATATCAAAACAGGTAAATTGCTAATAATTAAACCTCTAAACTTAGATTTTGTTTGCAAATTTATAATTAGCGAGCATTTTCCGAAAAGGGCTTGGAAAGATCAATCAGAAAATTGACAACTGAAAGGTATTCGAGACGTGATCGCGCAACGGTGTATAAAAGCGATGCGAGAAGTCGGCGTGAATAATGCATAGGTGTTTTTGTGCCAAAAGATACGGAATGATAGGGCTTGTGGCTCATCAAATGGCACACGACGAGTCTACCTTCATCTCGGTACGTAAGAAAATAACGCCTACTGACAGCAAGCAAAATCTACATTTTTTCGCGTTAGTTTTCAGGAAAATTCTACAGCGCGACTTCATTAAAGGCACGCTCCCCTCTTCTGGAGCTGAGCTTTGTTGCCGAATTATAAGCCGATGTCCGGGCCGCCTTTCTTATTGCAACAATCGCTGCTGAAAGATGAATTATCCTGCGCGTTGATATGAGGACAGAGCTGGAATTATCAAAAGATGAAAATGTGTGGTTGTATAAAAGCTAGGATAAAACGGCTCATAGCAGCCCAACAAGACAATTGCTAACAGACTCGCATAACTTCAGTAGCCTGCTTAGAAATAGTTAAAACTTCGTAAACTCGAATTTACTGGCAACAAACACTGAATGGCGTCGAGTAGCAGTGCGTGGAGAAGAGCGACAAGTGACAAAATGCAAATTTGTGCCTCACCGTCTGAAACACGAATTATAGAGGTACAGGGTACAGTCGGATTTAGGGCTACCGCACACTACAGACAGTCGGTGACCGTCAAAATAGTCGGTTAGAATGCTCAGTACAGATTCTTATATGTAGCACCGCACACAACCGACTAAAATGACCGACCTACATAAAAGATGTAACGTGTTCTATTTTTCCACCGACTATCAACCGACACGATTGTCTGTGACTAGACGGCGGCTGATGTAAATAACGTAATTAAGGGCTACCGCACACTACAGACAGTCGGTCAGACATCGGCGCCTACATCTACACCACCGCACACGCTACCGACTATCGTTAGAAAGTCGGTGGTTGTTGCATTGTTTGTCCGTGATTTTAGCTATAGGAGATGCACAACTAAAACGACAATTTTGTAGTTCGTGTGCGCGCCACTACTTAATTACGTTATTCCCATCTACCGCCGTCTAGTCACAGACAATCGTGTCGGTTGATAGTCGGTGGAAAAATAGAACACGTTACATTGTAACGATGTGGATTTCTTATACAGCTCAGAGTGATATGAATCCCAAGATTCTAGCTCTGAGCTGGTCCAAATCCGCGTCCGTTTTGGTTGTCCACCTACTACCCTTAAACCTCGACCCAATATTTCTCCCTTGTTCATTTTCCCCGTTGTTAATTATTAACAAAAATTAACAATTATTAAATTATACCTACATCTGACCATTATCTTGCGTACGTTCGTTGAAGACGCGCGAGGTCAATCATTTTAACGTCCGACCTTCGTATACAAAATGTAATAATTTAACAACTTTGATTTAATTTTGTCCAAAAATTAAATTCTGAACTTTGCCCCGCATTTCTTTTGCTCCGCTAATCTTCTATTTACGTCCCCTGATGGCTCATAATTAATTTTATTAATTACTGGCTCTGAATTTAATTTTTATTTCTTTTTTCGTCCCCAAATTTTCCCCGATTACGACGAGACAAACACCATTCGAATGCCCTTTTTACAGCGCATTTTTCCCGCGTCCTAATTTTTCCCAAAGGCCACTAATTACATTTTTATAATTATAATTAGTTAGTGGATGATAGCCCGTCCGCCAATACTATCCCCATTCATTCAATCACAGCTAGCTCTGTGATTGGTTGGTTCCCAAGGAAGGGAAAATTTAATAAATAGCCGTGCGCCGGAAGAATCCGGGGGTCTTCATAGTAGTTGGTGTAAAGTCTCGTCTTGTCCGTGGTCTCAAGTGTGGCAACCAAATACATCCCTCCCGAGTGGTTAGAATTTCGTAGTGGTTCGCAAGAGCCGCTGTGGAATTTTTCCTAGCCGCCGTATTCCCTTCCGTGTGGCTACTGTGCTGTGGTGGTCCGCAAGGGCCGTCGTAGTGCCATATAACCCCCTTCCCTCTTACCTGGTCCAGGTCCCTACCCCCTGTAAATAATTAATCGTCGCGCTCTTGGCAGAAGATTTTTGGTTAATTACTTAATTAATTAAGACTTTAATTGTATTTAAACTTAGTTTTGTTGAATTTGCTTTATTTACTGTTTGGGTTTAAAATAAATACATTTTTAATTTGTGGTATACGTGTGTAACTTTTATTTCCAACGTCGAACCTACCCCTCAACCAACTAAGCGACGCTCCAGGGAAAATAGGTAAGCTGCCGGTTTTCGACCTTACAACATCTTTTGTGTAGGTCCGTCATTTCAGTCGGTTGTGTGCGGTGCTACATAAGAATCTGTACTGAGCATTGTAACCGACTATTTTGACGGTCACCGACTGTCTGTAGTGTGCGGTAAGCCTAAGTAGGAGCGCGCACACAAACTACAAAACTGTCGTTGTAGTTGTGCATCTCCTATAGCTAAAATCACGGACAAACAATGCAACAACCACCGACTTCCTAACGATAGTCGGTAGCGTGTGCGATGGTGTAGATGTAGGCTCCGATGTCTGACCGACTGTCTGTCGTGTGCGGTCACTTCGCTACAAAACAGACGGTCACCGACTGTCTGTAGTGTGCGGTAGCCCTTAACGAAAAAGGAAAACTGTTTTGAAATTTTGCAGGAAGAACGCTGAACAACAAAAGCACGTCAATAATTTTGATACAACAAAAGAACCAATGCTGCAGAGAAATTAGTTGTGGAAGGTAGAGCACGGAGAGCCGGGAGGGGGGGACTGTATTTACAGCATCCTATATAAACATGGCTCAAAATAAATGTTTTTTTATTACAAAATTTTCTCTTTTCAAAAAAAATCAACCCTTGAACAAAAAAATTTACATTTATTTCAAGTTCGTTAACCATTTATTCTCAATGGGTGGTTATATTAAATTCGAAGTTATAATATTCGACAAATAAAAATATATTTTTGCGTGAAATATTAGTAAATTGAGTTCGTACTGAAATAATCTGACGCGAGTTGAAACTTTCGAAATAACTTTTGATTGAGGATAAAACTTGGAGACATGATGCATAATTGCCTACCCAAAAAGGACTACAAACGAAATGATGCGGCTGAAAGGGTAAAAAGGCAGAGAGTGGCAGAAGAAGGCGATTTTCGTTGCCAACTAACAAATTTCAAATATGCATAAAGCTTTTACATAATATATAGGTACATAAAAAAACTTTTTTCATTCCCACAACTTTACAAATATTCTAATCTAGTCAATAAATTTTTCTGTTCCATAATTTTCTTTAAATTTCCACTCAAAGAGACAAGTCTTGAAAGCCAGTCGAAGTTTTGTGTTTAATGTTTACTACAACTTTAAATTTACAAGCAACGCGTGTGAGGAAGCTATTTTCTAACTGCTGGCTTCCGAGGCCCGGCTCGTGTAAACCCTCACATCTAAGAAACCTTTATAAGAAACATTTCAAAAACTTCAATTTGTTTCGAAAAGCTTCTCTTCAAATTTCTGCCGACTTCGTCCGTTATTTTGGAGACACTGTCTAATTTATTTATTTTTTCCTCCAAGTAGGTCAACCTTAAAAGAAACAATATGAAATTTTTCAGATTTAATCAGATTGTCTAGTAAAGAAAAGCAATCTTTATGGGTAGGATTTGATGTGATTCGCCACATAAAGTGAAGTAAAGTGCTTCAATAGTTGAACTCGATCGTTAAATCGACGATGAAATAGGTAGCTTAACAAGAAGGGTCCTAATCTAAAAGCTAAAACTCGAATTTACACAAATTCTATTCCACGTTTCCACCCCGAGTCAGGAGTGTCTTTTTCTCTTATTTTAGTTTTTTTACATAAAAAGATTAATAAAAAGGATTTTGAAGAGGTGTAATTTTCATTTTTAACGTTTACGCTAAAAGTGGTCTTTTGAAATTTTTCATTTACATCGTTTTCTCTACGAGAAAAGTGCTTTATAAATATATGAACACACATTCTCGCATTTTTTAATTGTTTGTGAACATTTATGCGAGAGCTTTACGGTTTTTATAGCAAAATATACTTTTAAAGAGCCTTTCTAGTAAAATAAATAAAGTACAAGCATTTTAAGAAAAAACAATTTTTTCAAATCATTAAATTGCAGCTCGATAGTCCCCAGAATTACATATTTTTTTGTAGGTTAGAAAAATTTTCAAAGAAAGTTTTATGAAATATTCAGTGAGAGACATAAAATTTCTAACATATCCTGCCATTTACGACTTATGTATGGCGCACATTTTCATACATAACTCACTTCTCATTGCATTTTCCTAAAATATTAAAAACGGACGCTATTTTTTTCCTAAAAGGGTTGTTTTTTGATAAAAAAATCTGAAATTGCTTTACTCCGATACAGTAGGTATACGATCAATAAATTTGGCTGAGTAGCGCACAGCGTTAAACGCTAGTTGAGTCCTAATACCTCGTTCAGATCGGATGGGTGACCGTATAGCCGTCGACCCTAGCTAACCTACACTAACTTGAGCGAGAGCATTACCCTAAAACCCTAGATCAAATGCCAATACTTTCAAGCGTGGAGAAGCATAAAAGCTGGTTAAGGGCCAGCAATACCCAGTCAATTGGTGGATAACACTCATTGCGGTTAGTCGTACTTCTTGGAAGTTTGCATCTATCCCTATCCCTCATGATTTTTTTAAAATTCCAATTCTGCTGGCAGCTACTCACATTGTCATTTTAAACGTTTGATCCTAGAAACCACCTTCTCCCCCCTTTGCACCCACTATTAGTATATCAAAGAAACATAAAGCAGGCTGCTAGGGGTAATCATTTTTTAGCTAAGTCGTAAGCAACTGCGAATCCAACCTCATCAGAAGCAAACTTCTGCCCGCAGTACCAATGTCAGAGTGAACCGTTGAAGCCCCCCCCCCCCACGAGCCGCGGTACGCGCAGAAAGCGGAACCATGTTCACCTTCGCACTCCCTTCCACCAGAGACCTCATAATTGCTTCAGGATCATTCGTTACGACCTGAAACAGACCATGATAGTGCACTAAGAGAGAGGGCCCGGCCCGCTGGCCTCCAACCTCAAACACGTACCAACAGCGGGGCCTGCGCTCCGCCGTTATTTATACTTGTTACCAAACCTCTCATCTTCTCGTTACTATTTACAACTACAGATAAACTAGTCTACAGCTTCTCAGAAACTGCAGCAGCCAATTGATCTGAAGATCGAGTATGGCTCCAACGAGAGCCGCATGTTGGAACTCTCTACTTTCAGTTTTACACGACGGCGCTTAACCCATTACCCGCATCCCATCACATGCAGGATAAAAAGAAGCATCCGACGTTTTAAGGGCCGGCCCCTGGAAGTACCAGACCAGCCCGGGGGAACTATTCAAAGGTAACAGGCCTCTTCCTGTAACCTTCCCAAGACTTCTAAAACGGGCGGTATGCCATTATTAGGTCTGAAGGACCTGAAGAACTATACTCTTTTTTTTGAGCGTCTGAGACTCATTAGTAACGTTCACTACTACAGCCATTGCTTTTAAAAGCAAAACTGACTTTTCTTGTTCTTTGTAAAGCCACTAAAAGAACCATTATAGAGAGATGGCCGCTGTGAGAGACTTTAATGTGGCGTTATAGGGCCATTAAAAGAGAAAAGGTCTCCCGAAGGTGGTAACTGCCAGACCTAATAAAATCACAATAAAAAACCAAACCGTCATCGAGATACGATAACTCCAGCTACTGAGAGTCCCGACTTTTATTTTTTAAATTTGGAATAACGAAACGCGAGTTTCTCGCACGTAATATCTTCCACTGAAACAAAAAAATTTGCCTCATAACTTTCCGTAAAAGAATAAAGTAACTAGGGCGTTTATATTTCTACTAAACAATAAAAGAAGTTTCCATTGGATAAATGACATACGTTTTTCTTTATGAGAAAGTGGCAACGGCTGCAGTAACAAAAGATTTCTAATCTCGTACGAGACTACAAGTTGATCAATGTGGCAATTTTAACGGATTCATCATGATGTAACAGCACTGATAAATAAGGAAGTAATAAGCGTGAAATAGGGAACGGCATTAAGATGTTCGAGTACTCAATTATTTATAATTAAATCTTCGAACACGTTTGGAATGTACCGACAGAATGGCTTCTGAATATTAACGATTCTAGTCTTCCGATATTTTAAAACAACCCCTTATTAGATGGGTTGTTGTATACAGCTAACATAAGGCACTAACCCCACCTAATACATCAAAGTTGAAATTTAACCGCATAATGGGAATGATAACGCTCAAAGTTTAGATTCTAGAGCCGTTGATTGTTTAGGAACGGAAGCAAGTCGACTTTCTTAATTTGTTCCTACTTTTAGCAAATTTTAGGCGATGGTCTGTGGGTCTGTGCTGCGCTATTTATCCAAAGGAGAGACTTGGACAATGATCCGGGATCAAACCCGAGTCACTCGGTACCGCGCCGAGCGCTCTAATTGACTGAACTACCTCGGTCCTTAGTCTTGGGTCTTCCGAAGTGCGATCTGTACTGCTTTTTTCTAGCGTCAATCACTGTGCGCGATAACTAATTAAAAGTTGGTAAAGGGATAGTCCGCTAGAGTCACCTATTAGGCTCAACAGCCAATAAGACACAGTATAATAATCGTTTTGAGTTTTGATTGACGAGCCATTTTAGTAATCGTCTCCCGTTTCGAATACCAACCAGAACCGATTAAATTATTGTTCGAAGAAGTCTCAAAAATGCTCATAATGCCTAATCGATAAATAGGAGCTTTGAAATTCACATTAACATTCTTAGACGTTCTCGATTCAGTTTTGTATTGATTTTTTGGCACTAATTTCCGAGGAATTTAATTGATGCCTCTTTTATTTTTGCGTCGCTTTTAGTTCCCTGCTCTTTTTCACACACTTAAGGTTTTTTAGTACCTTCGTAGTACACTTCTTAAGATAGGGGAAGCGATAAAAATACGCCAAACGGTGAACACACACATCCTGCTAGCTTTATAGTCACGCTGAAACGTTAGAAACATCTCCTACGTGCGCCGCTCCGCCGTGTCAATTTTAATAGTTATCGAGATTGCGGCGAATATAATTTTATGTTTCACGTCTTCGAGCATAGAACTAACATAAAATTTTATAAAGACGGCGAAACGCTTGATAAAAGTGCTTCAATTTGCGGAAATGGCGATATACAAGTGGCTCGGACGTTTGCGTGATTGCGGTGAATGCCTCGAAGACAAACATCGTCCTGATGAAACGCAGAGGAAAATTAGTGATATTAAGGGTCCATTAGAGCACCTACAAATCGATCGAAGTTTAAAAAAAAAGAAATTTTCGCTTTACCTCTCGCGCACAATTTAACAGCAAAAGTTGCCCTACTCTATTGTTGGAAATAAAGGGTGCCTAATATTAAAAAGTTTTCAGCTTAAGCCCGCAATAAAAATAGAAAATCCAATTTAAACTAGGTCAAACGATGATAAATCCTATTCAAAAGACACTTTAAAAATGTATTGTCTTGTTTTGTATGTTTGGAGCGAACGTAATTTCGTTCGACTTGTCTTTATCAACTGTAAAGAAAATATACAAAAATGGACACTACATCAATAAACAGTGTTTGGGTTACACAATAGAAAAATAACGGCGATAAAAAAATGCGTCCCCAAAAAATTGTAATTAATGATGTTTTAGATAGCTCAAAGGGAATAAACACAATTTTATCAAATTCAAACATTTTCGTTCTAACGAATCCCGAAAGAAAAACTTCATTATCTTCGTTAATCAACCTTTTATTTCCCCATATATTTTACCCTCCTTTTTTAAAAGTTTAATTGAATAGATCAAACAAAAAAAGTAATTTAACTTTTTGAAAAATGAATTTAGTGTTTATTTTATAACGTCGGGATAACACACAAAGTTGACATTTTAAATTTTAAATACCCGAATTTTCCGACTCAATTGTTTGAAAGCTTTATTTTAACTAAAACAAGCCAAATTACCAAGTTACCAAATCTCCTCCTCACTTAAACGTTGTATGAAAAGGGCTTCGAGAAATTTGGGCCCTTCCATCACCATTAGCGTTTGTCTTTTGTTTTATTGTACGTAAAATGACTCTTTATTTTATGTAATTTTGTTTGCGACAAGCAAAAATTTTTTTTCAGAGTTTTTCGCGAGGAAAAAGTCTGCGCTCGTGAGTGGGTTAAGTTTAACGTACCTAACCGTGCATATTCGCGTGTAATTTACATTAAATTATCCTTAATTTATCTTAATTGAGTTTGTTACTTGTAAACTTAGCCCTCTCCAATTGGCGTTAGTAAATTCACTTTACGTTAAATTAAACAAAATTTGTCAGGTTTAGAAAACAGAGTTGTGAAAAAGTGTTTCGTCGAATGTGTGTAAGAGATATTGATTGATTTATTACTTACTACCTACTCATAAATTTTGTGGTTTGGAAAAATTTAGGTGTGTGTGTGGTGTTGTACGCTGCTGTAGGCAGAGAATATTATTCATCGAATTTAGTTTGCTGATGAAACCATCTTTTTTTATTGCTTTAGAAATTTATTACATACACCAACAGTAATTTGAATAAATAAAAATTTTAAATTTCATCCCCCAAGACACAAGAAAAAAATTTTGCATTAATGTATTTCGATACATTTTTTTACGAATTTGCCTTATAGAGATGTTAGAGGCAAACGCCCTCAGGCCTGCGTGGAAAACCTAAAAAGCATCATCGAGAAGTCTTTTGGTTAGGTGAAATATCAAAAAGAGACACAAAATTATTGTAACGAGGTCAAAGCCAAATTTAGCTTTTTCACGCAAAATATTTAAGAGATTGCCTTTGTTAACGATAAAACTGATTTAATATGGAGAGCACGTGTCCTCTGAAACTCCCCAGGCGACGTTTACGTCCACACCTCCGCTGTTGACGTGACAGTTCTTTTTTAAATTAAAACCTAATTACACTAGGTTGGTGGCTGTGTCTACTAGCACATTCTAATTTGTCGGCTCATCGCCGACCATCAAGGATTAGTGCAGTCTCCTCTCTCTGATTTTCAAAATTTTCACTGATGCAGGCAATTAGCCCTTTTCAAGTCGACAAACAGAAGGTGAAGCTGTGACCAAACGTGCAGTTTTGACAGACAAAGAAAGAGACAGCACAACAATCATGTAAAAACGTTCTAGATAAAGTACTTTATCATTATTATATTATCGAAAATAGAGTCGTCTAGATGAAATTCGTTTTTTTTTTGGTGGAATACGGCATTGGACCAGTTTTAATAATTCTATTAATTTTGAAGTACATACTAACAAAAGAGAAAAAGGAGAGACTATACTGCCATTACGAAAAACAAAAGCAGAACTAGCTGAGGGCGACACGAGAAAATTTCATTTATCTTCTCATCCCGTGTCCATCACTAACCTATGAAGTGGCAGTGTTTTCGTTTCAGACACAACTTGTTTAACAGTGAGTAAACCAAAAAAGCATGCCAATTTATTAGGAAAGCCCTAAGCGAAAATTATCTCATTTGTAACGAAGAAAATAAATTTTTTGTCGGAATGAACGATTTAACTACAATTGAAACGATTTTTAATTTACAACTATAATTTCAAATTTATCCATTCAATTGTAAATTTTCTCGATTGTGCTCGAAATTTGAATTGTTTAATATTGTAGGTATTGTTTAACTATTTGCTAGATTTAATTGGAAATACTAATATTTGTCCGATAACTGATAACTGAAAGCCTTTGTAAACTATTTATAATTCAGCAATTATAATTCGTTATTAAGCGGTAGAAAGCAGTACAAATAAGATTGTATCGAGAAGGCGTTGGGAATGTGAGTGCTTCTCATTGTTATTTTTGTTTTTGTCTCGAGAGTATTATTTCGATCTGCAAAATTTTAGTTTAGGGTAAATTGAATCATACAGTAGGATAGAGCGTCGCTTTACCTTGCGTTTCAGTTTGACAAAACACTCCCGAAACACTCGAGAGATGTAAAAGTGAAAATCGCGATCATCTAAACACCGCACACTGGCAAAAATATTTTTTATGTTTCTTAAGATGAGGCTTTGTTAAGCATGGAACAATGGTCGACGGTCAAACACTTATGAGAGGCGATTTAAAATGAAAACCAATGCAGATAGAAAAAATGTTTGACAATATAATTTGTTCAGAAACGTGTCTTCGTGTCTTACCCAACACGCAATGCATATCTTTATTGTATTGTTAATAGAAAAGCACTGGTCACGCCCACTACGATTTTTTTTCCTTTTAAACCGTCAGTCATAAGTGTTTGACCACCCCGATATTTACCACTTAAAATTTATACTACTATTCTAAAGTATAATAGCAGATGACGGGAGAGGAAGTGGTCTCCTCTCATCAAAATAATGAATATATTTCATTTATGACCCATAGCCAGACAGCTGCTAAGTCTAAGAATCAGCCGACAGAGAGCTAAAGATGGGAGCAAGATCATTCATTTTATTCTGAAAATTTTAACGAAATGAGAGTGTTCTAGTCCTTCGAGATACCTTTCTGATTCAGAGTCACTTAAGTACGTTTTAGAAGACGATATACCAGAGGACAAAAAAAGTTTTTTCCTTCCCACTACCGATAAATCCAATAATGAATTTGAGACCCCACAAGTCAGATAAAAAAAAGTCTGCTTACTATATAGCAAAAAGTGCACCGTTTTAGAGATATCGCAGTTTTTCGCGACCGTTCGTATCACAGCATCTGTTCTGTTACATTTTAAGAATACTTTTAAAATTTTTTGTTAGGTATTGCTTCAGTGTACTAGCAATTCCAGGTGCCAAATTGATTTTCGATGTAACTACAACAAAGACACCTTTCCTTTCGTATTCGTATTTTTCGACTAGGTATGAGAAATATAGTAATCTTCGCAAATCGGAGTTTATTTAAGCTTAAATGAAATATAAATCGAATTGTAGTTCAAATATTTGATTTTTATATTGCACTAAGAAGAGTTCGACGTCTCTCATACAATAGTGAGAAGCTGTTGCCAATACCTACATATACCGTCAAAGCTTTTTTGTTCATCTTTTACAAAGAAACATGTGAAATACTTGAATAGTGAACATATATGTGGCCTCTTTGTCTTTGTGTTTCTTAATAGGTGCATAGACAGGCAGACTAAGGTGTCATTTACACATGCGAGAAATTTCGCGTGAGAAATTTCAGATAAACTCTCAGATAGAGCTACAGGTTAATGTAAATTTGAATGTAAGTTCGCAAAATTTGAAGAAGTCTTGCAGAAGTCGCTTCCAATACTGTTTAAGGCCTCTTCTTCATATGCGAGAGAGCTTCTGCAATAAATTGCAGGAAGAGAAAGAGACAGAACCTTGCTTAATGTAAATTGGGCTGTAAGCGCGAGAAAACTTGAAGAAGTCTTGCAGAAGTCGCTTGCGATACTATTTCACGAGGCCTAAAAGGCTTCTTCTTCACATGCGAGAAAGTTTCTGCAATAAATTGCAGAAAGAGCGAGAGAGACAGAAGCGACCTTAATGTAAATTAGACAGTAAGTGGGAGGAAACTCTAGCAAGCTTTCCAGAATTCGCTTCTAATGCACATTTACAGTTTTCTCGCACTTGAAGTCCAGTTTACGGCGTCCAGCTTAAGACGTCATTTACACGTTCGAGAATGTCAGAGAGACTGTCAGTTATAAACTACTTTAATGTAAACTAGACTGTAAGTGCGAGAAAACTCTATGAAATCTTGCAGAAGTCGCTTTCAATACAGTTTAACGAGGCCTTTCTTCACATTCGAGAAAGTTTCTGCAATAAATTGCAGGAAGAAAGAGAGACATAAACTAGTTTAATGTAAATTAAGTCCCCTACACGCGACCTGACGCGGTCGGCCCGACAGTCGGTCCGACCAAATCAAGTGTTGCCTACATAATGACCCAACAAAGTCCCCTACACACGACCTGACGCGGTCGGCCTGACAGTCGGTCCGACCAAATCAGGTGTTGCCTACACGCTAAGTCGTCTGACAACGCTCCACACGACCTGATTTGGTCAGGCGATTGGGTAGTCAGGTGGACGGGCCATCCGACAACACCCGACGACCCGACACAATAAATGTCAGACGGCAAGCCTACACACGACCCGATATTCTACCTGATCTGACCAAATCGGCCCGACCGCCTGACCAAACCAGGTCGTGTGTAGGGGACTTTTGACTGAAAGTGCGAGAACACTCTAGAAAATGTTGCAGAAGTCGCTTCTACTGCCCAGTTACAGTTTTACTGCACTTTGGCTTTGGCAAGACTTCCTCGAGTTTTCTCGCACTTACAGAAGCTCTATCTGACAGTCTCTCTGCCTAACGCGCCAACTACCAATCAGTGATACTCGCAAGGAGACAACCGAACTGACATACGGATGAGGTACGCCAATAAACGCTAACCGACTCACCGATTCCCCAATTAAAATATTTCAATCAGGGCCTTGTGCGGAAAAGCCTTTATTTTAACCTCCAACAGATAGTGAAAAACGTGCCACAAAAATTTAAAACTTTTTCATGCGAACTACACCCCCATAGGAACATCAATACTTAACACCCTCCAATAAAATTGGCCGAAACACAAATATAGGTTTTTTCAAAGAGCCGTTTAAAATTTCTTTTTCATTTTTTATCATCAGTTAAAAGAAATATATATTCCTCGCGAACGTGTCCAATCATGCGGATTTACTTCAAATGCAATTTTTACTGCCTACAAAAAATTTCCTTTGCCTTTACTAAAAGTGCAATTTTCCGAACAAATAAAAAATAAAGGTTTTTGATTACAAACGAACTTAATGGAACATCAACAACAGAGAGAGTTTTTTCTAGTTACGTATTATTTGAGCTCTTGATTGAAAGAGGAGAAAACGTTTTTATTTTAATTGAAAATTTATAGGGTTAAAACGTTAAAAGTTAAAAAGAAGGAAATTTAATTTAATTTAAAATTAATATTTAATAAATTTTTAATTAAGCATTTTACGCAAATTAATTGGTAAAATTTTCTCGCTGGTAATAACTTAAAAAAATTAATTAATTTACCTTAGTTTTAATTAGTCACGAAATTAATTAAATGACGTACTTATGAATTATCATGATAACTAATAAAACTTATCTATGATAGCACCAATATTTCGATATAACGTAAACCGCACGTAGTGAAAACCCGGAGAAAACTCCGGGAGGGTAAGTCAGCTGCTGCCCGGAGCATCGGATTCTGCGCCTTGCGCATGCGGATTTTCGTAACGAAACGCACAAAAAAAATAAATTCTGCAGATCTCCGACGTTTGTTACTAATGATATTTTAAGTCCAAATAGCGCATTAATAAAATTTCAATCGAACAATAACTCAACGAGTAGGGCCCCTTAACAAAAAAATGAGGCTTAAACACGCACATTACTTTCAACTTACACAATTAAACAACAGAGTCATTAATAATACATTTTTATAGAATATAAATTATTTAAGACGATGGAGGAAGAATGGTAATTTACGACATATCTCGAGAGCTTTAAGGTTCAATATGTGTTATGTCGACCTCAATAACTTTAACATAAATGCATTAAAAGAATTTTATCGTCCCACAAAATTTCCTATTAATATTTTGTGTGGTAAAATAAGTTTTATTTATAGCGCTCCAAAAAAAAACCCGGAGAGGGTGTTAAGGGAAAAAAGTTTGGGGGCGTAAGGCGAGAGTAATAAAAAATTTTAAAAACGTGTAAAATTTTTTACTCAAATCCTCTTTTAAAAAAATTTTCTTCTTACTCTTCGAGGTAGATAATTTAATCCATAAACATAAACACATTTGATGGGGGATGGAATTTAACTTTGGGTTTAAAATTTCAGCCACTTACGCGAAAAACGAATTGTGGTAAACATCGAGCCTCGTGATAGTGGAAAATTATTTTAGAGAACCCTTAATAAAATCCCAACAAATTGCACCTAATCAAATCGGTTACAAAATTACCGCTGCGACGGCACTTTTTTTTCCTTTTATTTCCATCGCTAAATTTGAATTTAGTGCAACGAATAAAGGATAAAGGCGTATCATTTTTTCTACCCTTAAACAATTTTTTAAAGCTACACTGATAGTATGTACTTTATAAATTTAATGTTGAAAATGATGACTCCATTTTCAAGCTGTAGGTGAAATTCCAACTTTCTTCTTTTTCTCTATTTTCTTACATGGAATAAGTAAATTAGCCTTTTTTCATATCAAGAAGTCAAATGGGAAACGTTTTTTCTTGTTGCATACTACGTGACTATATTACAACCAAGGTAAACTTACATAAAAAAGATTTTCCGGTCTTACTTTATTTTCTACTAAAGTGTATTGGAAAGACGGATTGAATTAATTCAACCGTCGTTGTTGAACACGACGAAGTGTTCATAAAGCCTATTTTTGCAAAATACAAATCTTTTGTGTATGAGCAATCGAAAGAAAGAATTAAGAAGACTTAGAAACGAGCTTAGAGTGACTGCACAAATAGATGGAAAGAATTTGTTAAAGGAATTCACTTGGATTTGGTCGTCAGGAGCAGGAGCGTCACTGGTCATGACACAAATTTTGTTGCCTGGGATTCCCCGTACTACCAGATCTGCCTGAAATGAAATGATGGGACGTACATTTCCTTTCAGCAAATTGCTATTGATCGTGTAATAGTAGATTGACTTTACGGAAAAATCAGAAGTAGAATCCGAAACATTACCACAGTAAACAACAAAACAAAGTTAACTAATCGTACATAAGGCGGATTTAAATCGATAAAGTGTAAGCGAGTACGATATTTCTCAAGAACTTATCTGAAGTGTTTACGTTTCATTTCAACAAATAAGAGCGATTCGAGTTCCAAGGCATTTTCTATACACATCGTACCTATAGGAAATAATTCGTCCATCACGGACGCTATAACTAATGGTTTAATTAAACGAAATAAGTAAGAAAAGTTAATTAAGCGGCGTTAAAGAAAATTTCTTGATCGGATAAATGAGAAAAACTTCTTTTTATAAATAAATAATTGCTAAATAACGTTCGTTTTGTAATTTCCTCAGCCTCAAAAACTCTCTTAACGGTCGCGAAAAGTTTTTGTTATAAATAAATAAATAATTATTTTGTTTCTCATATGAGTAATTTATATCTGTCGACTTCTAAAAACAAATAATCAATTAGAGTTAAAACGAAAAAGACTATATTTGTTTTTCTTTCTATATTGTCACTTTTCACAGCCGAGTACACAATATTTTTTTCCCGTTTCCCCAAACTAACATAATCAAAAGTAAAACTTAATTTATAAAATAATAAAAAATGTCTGGCTTCGTTTTCAGCCATTTCGGCTTCTTCTATAGTACTTTTTGAGTTGTTTAAGAGCCTATTGATATTAAGGATATCGAACGAGCGTGACTATCCTGATAAAATACGATATATCTTTTCATGGATAATTCTATACTTTTTTTCTCTTTACAACCTTCTAAAATTTAATCGCAGATAAAGTAATGGGTTAAGTTTGGGACAGGGTGTATACCTCCTTGCATTTTTAATGAAAGTTTGTTTGCAATTACTTTTAAGATAATTAGGTCAAATGTTCCGTGAGCGCCCCAACGGTTGGCTTAACGAAAGTGCATAGTCTGAGTTAAAGTACTTTAAATTAAATGTTACTTGTTTACCCCTAACCCTCCCCATTTTCTTTTAAAAATAAGAAGCAAATAGTCGACATAGCTGTATTTATTTAATTCAATTACGGGACAGTATAGTATCGTCTTATTACGCCAGATATCTTTCTTTAGACATAAGGCCTCTGTTGATTGGAGTTTATAGTACAGTCAACTAAGGATTTCACCTTAAAAAAATTCCAATAATTTTGAAATTTTACACACTCGTTTGGAGATGTCTAGTGATGAATATACCAAAAGTCCTGAAGAATCGGTGGTGAGTTTTCGCCATAATGGCCAAAGACATGTTACTTTTTACGGCTTTTCGTTAATATCTCGAAAACTATGGGTCAGACCTAAAACAAACCTATTGGAATTTTTCGAAGATGAAATCCTTAGTTGATTGGACTATATTAGGGCATTACTAAAAGAATTTTAATTTTGAAAAAATTCCAAAAATCTATTAGCCATCAGTCTTCTTTGACATGCTTGGTGTACGAGTAGGTGATCCATTTGTCACATGGTGCTAAATTCAGTTGGTCTAATCGCACTTTTTTTCAATTTCAAAAAAATCACAAATGATTATACAGTGTGATTTATTAGCTAACCAACAAACGTCAGTGACATGCCTAAAAAGTGTAACGATGGATTCGGCAATCCCAGGCGTGTTTAGTTGCGGTCTCTCGTAAAAGATACTCTCTTCCCATTTAATTCCCGAACGCGATTTAATTCCCAGCCATTGAGGATAATTTATTAGCGTTAGTTTTTAATAATTCCCATTATTTAAAATTACGAGCGACCCACTCCAAATTTTATAAAATTAATTGTTTATTTAATTAATTTCACCCTCAGTTTTATTTCGATCGGCTAATGAGCTTCGGCTTCACGACGAGCAAAACCAGGTAGGTACAAACAAATTAAATTACAATTACTACAAGAAGACAATTAATATTACAGCTTTTGTGAGGTTAGTTGATTTCAGCTTTCACATCGTAATTAATTGTATATTTGAGACGGTTGTGGTGCACGTTTCTAATACGGTTGCATACTCGAAGAGGATTTAAAATGAGCAATAATAATTAACGCTAATTTTTATTTTATCAACTCACTAAAAGCAATTCGTTTTTCGTTTAATTTGGTAAATGCGCACGCCAAGTCTCTAGAGTAAAACGGGCCCAAAAAGCGGATGTGTTAACGCCAAAAATAAAAGTTTTAATCAAAACTCGAATTAACTTTTATTTTGGGAATCATTACTAAAAGCTCGAATCAAGCCTAATAATTTATATCCGTGCAATTATGTGGAAGCAACTTTTTGGGGTTGTAATTAAATTTATAGAATTTACTGTGTAGTTAAATTATTGTATCGTGTAACAAAATATTTTTTATATTATAAGAAAATCGATGGCGAAGTATAAATTTTATCAGTTTGTCGCTATAAACGATGTAAGATTAAGGAAATTGAATTTTTAAGCGGAGAAACCGATTTTTATGATAAAAGTTGTAATAACCTCCTTCCTCGAATTATATTAGAGTTAAAATTCCATATTTCTCTTTTTTTCTTAAAAAGAAACGACAGCTAGCTATTTATTGAAATGGAAATTAATAGTTTATTAGGTCAACTCGAAAGAAATTTCATATCAAGGGTTATTGAAGTTTTACTTGAGCTTGAGTTTTAATAAAACTTCTTCTTGTAGATTCTACAAGAAGAAATTTTGAAATTATAAATAAGTAAAAACAGAAAATATGAAAATTATCCCCAATATTATTTACTTCGTTCAGTATTCAAAGTGCTCCTGAGGAACGTGCGTCGTGTAATGTGGTTTCACTTCTAATCCAATGCAAACAATTTTCGCTCAAATCATTTCTTAACGGAGTTTGGTCTGTTTATAAAATTGAAGCTCTCGCTCGATAAAAAAAATATGCCGGTAAAATTCATTTTTCAAATTACCCCCTAGAGGCTGTATCAGTAGAGAATTCCTGCTGCTTCTAACGACGTATTTTTTGTAAGTATTTCTAAATCAATTTATGAGAACCTCCGAGAAACCCGTCGACTCATTCACCCACAAAATGAACTTACGGACTTTTAAATTCGTTACTATTAAAGACGTATTTTCTTTGCATAATAACCGTTGGAATAACGAGCACGAATCACCGTCAGCTTAAAATTATTTGAATATCCTATTTATAAGAGTGCTCCAATCAAAGTTTATCATTTACTTCTCAATCCTAAAATGCGCCATTTTCCGCTAAGCTCAACAAAAATTTACTTTTCTCGGAAAAGCCTGTAGGACATTACGTTGTCTTAAAAAGGCTCTACCAGAGCGACTCTTTTAAGCTCCCAGATTTTTTTCAACTTTTCAATACTTGCTATCTTAAAGGTACGTATTATTTAATATTTAAGTTGATGTTTTCTTAGCAATTGAAAAACCGCCCGGATTTCTCGACTTGCAAAAATAAGGATTCTGTATAAATGCATTTGCTTTCAATACTCTTCATTATAAATACTTAAATGTAATCCTCTTACACAAAAATATTCTGTACAACTTTTTAGAAAAGTTATTTTTGTAACCACAAATGTAAAGTTAATTCAACTGAATATCTCGTCCTATTCATAATACATTCAATTTAATGTTTTTGTAATTTTTTTCAACAGTTTAAGGGAGTTTAAGAGAGAACAAACAAACTAAAATAGGTACATAATAGCGCATTGCACATGCACAAAGCACATACTATAGAGAATATTTCAATTAAAAAACCTTTCTATGCTTTCTAAAAAGTTTCAACTGACGTTTTCATTTGACTTTGGAGAAAATAGTAACTAAACGCGATTTCCTTTTTTAATAAGCAGGTAGTTACTCTCCCAACTCAACCAAAAGAAAGAAAAAGAGAGATTTAACAAACTCAATATAATTAATTTTGCATCCGGTTCAAAATTAAGGTTTTCAGAAAAAAAAACAACTAGGGAATAAATTTAAAAGAGCTTTTCTTTTCAGTAAACAAAATTAAAGGTAAAAACAGCTGTAATGTGTTTGAGCCCTACCCCGACTGCACAATGTGTTCAAAACGTAAGCATCGTTTAGCCTGACCAAATGATAAACTAACCCTTACGCTTGGATGACTGCACCGTGTAATCTAAAGAATGGATCTATTTGAAAATAAAACTTTCTGTATAGAGAATTTTATGGGCAATCCAAATGTGTAGTTTAATTTCTTCTAGCTCTACTGATTTCAAAGTCACAACCGTTCTAAACGCAAATATCTTTTAACCTGACTAAATGATGAACTACGTTTGGACAGGCGTACCGTCTAAACTAGAGAATGGGTCTATGCGAAAATTATACTTGTTGTATAGAAAATTTTATGAGTAATCTAAATCTGCAGTTTGCTTTCTTCTAGCTCTGCTAATTTTGAGGTCACAGCTGTTCAAACAGTAAATATCCTTTAACTTGACCTAATGATGAACTAGCCCCTACGTTTGGACTGCTGTACAGTCTAATCTAGAGAATGGGTCTATTTAAAAATTATACTGGCTGTATAGAGAATTTTATGGGTAATCCAAATATGTAGTTTGTTTTTTTCTAGCTCTACTAATTTTGAGGTCACAGCTGTTCAAACAGTAAATATCCTTTAACTTGACCTAATGATGAACTAGCCCCTACGTTTGAACTGCTGTGCCGTCTGATCTAGAGAATGGGTCTATTTAAAAATTAAACTGGCTGTATAGAGAATTTTATGGGTAATCCAAATATGTAGTTTGTTTTCTTCTAGCTCTACTAATTTTGAGGTCACAGCTGTTCAAACAGTAAATATCCTTTAACTTGACCTAATGATGAACTAGCCCCTACGTTTGAACTGCTGTGCCGTCTGATCTAGAGAATGGGTCTATTTAAAAATTAAACTGGCTGTATAGAGAATTTTATGGGTAATCCAAATATGTAGTTTGTTTTCTTCTAGCTCTACTAATTTTGAGGTCACAGCTGTTCAAACAGTAAATATCCTTTAACTTGACCTAATGATGAACTAGCCCCTACGTTTGGACTGCCGTACCGTCTAATCTAGAGAATGGGCCTATTTGAAAATTAAACTTTCTGTATTGAGAATTTTATGGGCAATCCAAATCTCTAGTTTATTTTCTTCTAGCTCTACTAATTTTGAGGCCACAGCTGTTCAAACTGTAAATGTCCTTAAAGTCAACCAAATCATAAACTAACCCTTATGTTAAGACTGACGTACCGTCTAATCTAGAGAATTGACATATTTAAAATTAAACTGGCTGAATAAAGAATTTTATAGGTAATCCAAATCTGTAGTTAGTTTTTTCTAGCTCCACTAATTTTAAGGTCACAACCGTTCAAAACTTAAATATTCTAACCTGACCAAATGATGAACTAACCCTTACGTTTGGATTGCCGCACGGTCTAATATAGAGAATGGGTTTATTCTTTTTTTTATTTACAGAAAAATGAATTTTTGCTTGCCAACAGACACAAATAATGTTTGTCTCTTCCAATTAAATTGAGAACAAGATGTATCCATTTAATATAAGCTATAAATAATTCAATCTCAAAGTTAAGTTTATTACGTTTGGCCAAATAATATCTCTCCGAGTTGTAAATTTAAACAGATCCTATGCCTTCAAGGATGCTTTAGTGTGACATGAATAATTTGCCACCGAAGTAATAATTTAATAACAAATACCTATGGGACAGTATGTATTAATATTACCTTACGGTCAATTTAATGTGGAATTCACGACACGTAATGTAATAATAACTTTTAAACAAATATAAATTATACATTTCGTTCGAGGAACATAAACTTTGATTCTAATCAAAATATAAAATTATGCAGATTACTTGGATTATGCTAAATCGACTTTCATGATATCATGAGGGTCTAGATGTTTTATAACGCCCCAAATTATACAGGACTTTAGATTATAAGGAAATGTTAACAGTCACTGTTCAAATAAAGGAAAGTGCAAATATTTAGTGTCCTCAGAAGAGTTTCCTATACATTCATAAGCAAACAAATTGTCAATGTTGAAATTGTAACTGAATTATGAAGAGGACGAGCTAGAACTTGAACAAATACAAGCCTACCTGATTTATTATTGGTTTGGAATTTACGTTTGGTAGATTTGTAATTAGTACGATGAGGCAATAGTACTAAGAAAGACAAAAAAATTGATGTGTAAGGAAAACGGCTCTATGATTTCGAGAAGGTTATTAGAGTCTCTATTGAAGGTCCTTGGCAGCTAAACAAAAACAAAACCCCCGCTTGTAACCACCCTCTTAGAGAAAAACAAGCAGGTGCCATCTCAAATAAATTCGCGTATTTAGATTACCAGGAACGCCAACAAGATTAAGTTTAGGCAAGAGTCTACCTACTCTTAAGTAAGATCAATTTTTGTGGGGGCTCGTTAGCACAATTTGTCACGTTCTAATGACTCCTCCGGCAGGGATCATTAACGACTAATGTAAAAGATATTCAGGTTAAATGGTTAAAAGCACACTTGTTGTTTCTTGACTTGTTTAATCAACATTACACTGTTTAAACAGTGAAAGTTGGACAAGTAACGCGGTTCCAGTATTTTCAACGAGTAAATTTGTTCAATTTTTTTTTCTCCAAATTGTTTATTTCATAACAACAAACATAACAAAGTTAGTAAACTTTTTAATCAAAAAGTGGGCCTCGAAATTCAAATATTAATTGTACCGAATTATTTGTTTTAGTTTTGCTGTTAATTATGTTATGTAAATTGTAAATGGGGAAGACGTTCGTTAATTAAATACACAAGCTTTTTAAATGGACCCTTTCAGTACAAGTTAAAATCGATATCACGTTCTAAGGGCTTGTGATTATTTACAAAAAAAGACGTTAGAGAAATTTAAATAGAAATAATTTATAATATTTTGTATAAATAGTATAGTGTAGTAGTTAAATCTTCTCTAAGCTTTTGAGGTCCAGGTTTGTTTGTGGAAAACTCAGATTGCCTGACTGTCACTGAACTTGCAGTTTGCAAGTAAAACTCCACCAGCTATTCGGTTTTCAGAAAAAATGCAGAACATCTTATAGTATACTCGTATTACTGTCAGCATACTGGCAGTTTCGATTGAAGCCGTCCCAATTTTGATAGAAAATACAAAATTAAAACAATTGAACTAGCAAAATCAAATAGAAATTCGATAACAAATTTTTATCCTGACACCCAAACAAGAATAAAGCGATTGAAATAACAATAAAGCAACCTCTTCCGAAATTTAAACCTCTAGACAATTATTGGGGATTGAAACTCGAATCTCTTTGGTTTCTTTTACAAAAAAAATTGTGCAAATCTGTTAAGGCTTTATTTTAGAAATACTCCCTTTGGAAACACAAACGTAAATAACCCTCAACTCTACGTAATAAAAAGTGCCAACTTTGATGTATTTCCTCTCTTTAATGTCATTTCATTATTTGTTAACCTTTTCGTCACGTATAAACTTTAGGGGTTTAATTGAGATAAATTACTTATCAATAAAAAAATTTATGTCGGCATTTTATTAAAGGGAATATTTTTTAATGCTCCTATCCTATAATGAAATTCTTTGTTAAAGTGTTAAATTTTACCGTGGAGAGAACGTGCTCTGGTCTCTTTTCTCTTTACAACCTGAATATTAAATACAATTACTAAGGTCTAAATAGGATGGATGTTTTTATGTTGTAGCATATTAGTTAGTTGAAGTAATTTAGTTATTATTAAGCTAATTTTGGGCTAACTATTATGCTTAAAGAGGCTTTGGCTTAAATTATTTTGTTCAGGTAGCTAGAAATCAGGCGTAGTTTTATTAAAAACATTTTATTTCAAATCTGTAGCTTATGTTCTACCAATTTTTAGGTAACATGTTCAAAATATAAATATTTTTTAACCTGACCAAATGATAAACTAACCCTTACGTTTGGACTGCCGTACCGTCTAGTCTAGAGAATGGGTCTATTTGAAAATTAAACTTGCTGTAGTATAGAGAATTTTATGGGCAATCCAAATTTCTAGTTTATTTTTTTCTAGCTCTACTAATTTTGAAGTTACAGTTGTTCAAACAGTAAATATCCTTTAACTTCACCAAATGATAAACTAACCCTTACGTTTGGACTCCTGTACCGTCTAAACTATAGAATGGGTCTATTTGAACATTAAACTTGCTGTATAGATAATTTTATGGGCAATCCAAATTTCTAGTTTATTTTTTTCTAGCTCTACTAATTTTGAAGTCACAGCTGTTCAAACAGTAAATATCCTTTAACTTGACCAAATGATAAACTAACCCTTACGTTTGGACTCCTGTACCGTCTAAACTAGAGAATGGGTCTATTTGAACATTAAACTTGCTGTATAGATAATTTTATGGGCAATCCAAATTTCTAGCTTATTTTTTTCTAGCTCTACTAATTTTGAGGTCACAGAGGTTCAAACAGTAAATATTCTTTAACTTGACCAAATGATAAACCAACCCTTACGTTTGGACTCCTGTACCGTGTAAACTAGAGAATGGGTCTATTTGAAAATTAAACTTGCTGTATAGAGAAATTTATGGGCAATCCAAATTTCTAGTTTAATTTTTTCTAGCTCTACTAATTTTGAGGTCACAGCTGTTCAAACTGTAAATATCATTTAACCTGAGCAAATGATGAACTAACCCTTACGTTTGGACTGCCGTACCGTCTAATATATAGAATGGGTCTATTTAAAAATTAATCGTGCTGTACAAAGAATTTTATAGGCAATCCAAAGCTGCAGTTTATTATCTTTAAGCTCGACTAATTTTGACATGACAGTTATTTAAAACAGTATCAGTATCAGTAATACCTGATACCTGACTTTTGGCCGCAATAAATTTATAATTTTTTTAACTTAACCTCGTCCTGCCCTTACTTTATGAGTACGCCCTGTATAAAATTTGAAATACGATTTCTCATGCACACTATTTTTCCAACAGTCTGATCTCCGAGCCGCCCTTATTGCTTGTCTTTCAAATTTAGTGCGCGTATTCCAGTTTTTATCACTCGTTATTTCAACTCCACAGTAATTCTAGTTCATGGTCTGTTCAATTATTGTTTTCCGCCCGCTTTCAATTTAAAGGGAAACGCAAAGGTTACTATTGATTTCGTTTTTGCAGTGACCATTCCTCATATATAATCTGTTAAGCGTTTTGTTAGTTATTATTGGAAATTTTAATGGCTCTAACATCATCCAAGATATTTAATTTAAATTAACAGTCCGTTAGTTGCTCTCAATATTTTTGAAAATTTTTTATTTGAGTAGTTTTTGCATGGAACTACTGATTTAGACGTATATATTTATATTGTACGACTAAGAGGTTACGCACAAAATAGATGTTGTTTACTTTTCTTAGTTGTTGAAATTTTATTTTAGAAGGTTGGACAACTGTAATTTAACCCCCATGTAACAATAAAGCAATTATGTGAGAAACAACTAGTTAATTATTAAGATGATTACAGTGTGGCGCCCGAGCAGGGACAATTCGAAAGGTCTATTTACATATATGCACATTTCAAATTAGTAACGAACAAACTAATTCATGTTTCAGGATTTTAAATAGCCGTCTAGTCTAGAGAATTAGTTTCAAATACTAAATAACGTGGTATAGACCGCAGACGTGACAAGTAAAATAGCCCCACTTTCTATAGATCTGGAGAACCGCTAAATTTATTAGTTGTAGTTGTACACAACGCGCAAAACAAAAAAAAAATCCAATTTATTTTGAAATAAACGTAACAAACGAACATAATTTAAGGGCAGGTTTTTTACGACTCGCATACAAGGCAACCCCAATTACAGCATCCCAAGAGCAACCTAGAAGGTTTAAGCAGATCCCAAAGCACTAGAAAGGAAGTTGCGTTAAAAATACGAGCTCGGAAAATACTCCTGCAAAATTTGTGCTCGACAGCATTTTTTCTGTGGTTAATTAAAAAAAAATTGCAACCAAATCGCAATGCCAAAAAATATTTTATTCGGCCTCTTGAGCGCACAAGAGTAAATTTAGTTGAAAACTCTAATTTAAATGTAATTTTATCAACGAGAGTACCAATTTGCTCGACAAGCAAGTTTATTGCTGTTTATCAATTGGAAGAACGGCAATTTAAATTACTTAATCTTAATTTAAGTTTAAACGCTTTAAGTCTCAAACCTCTTAAGGTTCGTAAATTAGGTCGGTTACAATCCCGAGTTGAAATTTGTTTTTCTAATTATTGTTCTTTTCACAAAAATTTGATTTTTTTAAAATGCAAATGTAATTACATTTCCGTCGAATTTTATTTGGTCCCAAATTATATTTTCGACACGTGGGATTTATCGATGCCGAACGCCAATTACGAACCTGCTTTTGGGGGTGTTTTACAATTTTATGTTTGGTTTAGATGTCGAATTTTCAGAAAATTTTCATTTGTACGCAACGATCGGGAGATAGTGGCAAGTTATACAGAACCGACGTGCCTTTTAGTAGAGAATACAAATTGGTTAATCTACCCCTTTATACGTATTGATTTATCCTCTTATTTGAATGAAGTATCAACTTTAACTACGTCATGTTCTCTTTTCTTACTAATTTACGACGACTTAAGTTATTGGTATAAATCGTCTTAAGAGAGTGGGTCTTCTAGAAGAATTTTATCTCTTTTGATTTCAGCCAATAATTTGCTTTTAAAATTGAGCCATCTAATGGATGTGAATTTATTATATTTTTTTGTTCGAATCGAAAAGTGCAGAAGTGGTAAGAGAGTAAACTGCACAAGAGCTGAAAAAGTTGAGATTGGAAGTAAAATTTATTAGACTCGGGAAATCGATTCGTAATTTCGCGTTCTTTCCAAAGAAAATGCTTATTGATTATTTTTACGAAATACCGCTCCCTAAAGGCAAGAATAAAGGGATTTCTTATTGGTAATTACGGGCGAGTAAAATAAAAAATAAATTTTTATTAACTCCTTAAAAGCTTTATGAAATGTCTGACATCACGATGATTATTTTTGGTTTATTAGCTTCTCCTACTCCCCTCCTTTTCCACCACCTACTCCTGTTTATGTAGCTGAGAATAAATATTATCATCTTTCAATAGAAAATCTAAGGTGACCACCTACATGTTCTGTTTTTTTACAGTCACCGTCACAGTCAAAACTGCAGTCAAAGTTTTGATCACAAAGTCTGGGGCTATGCTCACAACGCCTTGGCTCTGAACGCTGTTGGATGAATTTTTTAACTAAACTCAGGTAATTTTGAAAAAATTACAGTTTAAACACCCTATAGATAGGGTTTCTTTGTTCCGCGTTTGCATAACATTTACTGCAACTTTCGGATATCGTGACCTGGGGCCTTTAAGCTCGCATTTAAAGTTTAGTATTTGTTTTCGTAATTCTAGCCGTCACTTAAAAACTTAATAGCTTTTTATATCAATCACGGAGGAAATGACAACTAAAAACAAGAAACTTTACTTTTCGAATCTTTGACAGTTTGCTTAAACGACCACAAAATTGAATTCTTTATTCAAAAAGTTTTAAAAAAACGATAAGTTGTATAGTTAAAACTTTTCCGGCTACGTTTTCCAATTTAAAATATTTTTTAACTTATTTATTTAAGAATATTTAATAAAATGTAACGTAGTATTTAGACCCAAAAGATTTTTTACGCGCGAACAATTTTCTGAATCTACGCCAAAAAGATTTACTTTAACTGTCTGAATTCTTTAGCTTAAATCATATTGAAAGTTTTTCGAGTAATTCGTAAAGAGGGAACTTTTGGGGATTAACGGGAAGAATCTTGACAAGAAGTGTTTAAGAAGAAACGCTTATTGGAAGACGTGCTTGGAATAATTTTCGTAAAAAAAAATACGGAAAAGTGTAACGAGTATAACATTGGAATTACATCGTAAATATAGTAAACTTTTGGTTTTAATAGTAATAAAAGTGACATTAAGTACCAAGTATATGATGGAGAGTATGACTCCTGGATGAACTTTTAATTGTGATGGACCCATCACAACTTATCTCCCCCCCTACTGTTTTTATTAAAATTTACCTTTACTCTTATTTGAATGACTTTTCAAATGACTTGATTGTAGCTGAAATCTATCTAGTCTACTACATACTCTAGCACCTAATCTGTTTGTTTGACAAAAAAATCTAAAAGGCATTATTTGTAAGGAATTGAACGAACTTTATTTTTGTATAAGAACACTTTGCCCTAAAAGTCCGTAGTTTTCGAGTTATGAGCGTTCACACATTTTTTGGCCGATTTTGAGACTTGTTTTGACCACAACGCGCGCTAGCGTCTAAATTGTTAACCTGGGGGAAAAACTTGAAAAATTAAATTGTAGAAAATTAATTGTACCTTATTTTTGTATTAGAAAACTTTGCCAAAAAAGTGCGTAATTTTCGAGTTATCAACGATTGAAACATTTTTGGCCGATTTGAAAAAGTTTTTAACTTTAACACGCTCTAGTGTCTAAACTGTTTACCTGAAGAAAAAAACTTAAGAAATTCAATTTGCAGAAAATTAACTGTACCTTATTTTTCTATAAAAACACTTTGCCCAAAACGTGCGTAGTTTTCGAGTTATAAGCGATAGAAAAATTTTTAAAAAATTTTTAAAATTTGTTTAACTTTAGCGCGCGGTAGCGCCTAAATTGGTCACCTGAAGAAAAAAACTTAAGAAATTCACTTTGTAGGAAATTAAATGCACCTTAGTTTTCTATAGTAACACTTTGCCCAAAAAGTGCGTAGTTTTCGAGTTACGAGCGATAGAAAAATTTTTAAAAAATTTTAAAAATTTGTTTAACTTTAGCGCGCGGTAGCGCCTAAATTGGTCACCTGAAGAAAAAAACTTAAGAGATTCACTTTGTAGGAAATTAAATGCACTTTAGTTTTCTATAGAAACACTTTGCCCAAAAAGTGCGTAGTTTTCGAGTTACGAGCGATAGAAAAATTTTTAAAAAAATTTAAAAATTTGTTTAACTTTAGCGCGCGGTGGCGCCTAAATTAGTCACCTGAAGAAAAAAACTTAAGAAATTTACTTTTTAGGAAATTAAATGCACCTTAGTTTTCTATAGGAACACTTTGCCCAAAAAGTGCGTAGTTTTCGAGTTATGAGCGATAGAAAAATTTTTGAAAAATTTTAAAAATTTGTTAAACTTTAGCGTGCGGTAGCGCCTAAATTGGTCACCTAAAGAAAAAAACTTACGAGATTCAATTTGTAGGAAATTAAATGTACCTAATTTTTCTATAGGAATACTTTGCCCAAAAAGTGCGTAGTTTTCGAGTTATGAGCGATAGAAAATTTTTTTAAAATTTTAAAAATCTGTTTAACTTTAGCGCGCGGTAGCGCCTAAATTGGTCACCTGAAGAAAAAAACTTAAGAGATTCACTTTGTAGGAAATTAAATGCACTTTAGTTTTCTATAGAAACACTTTGCCCAAAAAGTGCGTAGTTTTCGAGTTACGAGCGATAGAAAAATTTTTGAAAAAATTTAAAAATTTGTTTAACTTTAGCGCGCGGTGGCGCCTAAATTAGTCACCTGAAGAAAAAAACTTAAGAAATTTACTTTTTAGGAAATTAAATGCACCTTAGTTTTCTATAGGAACACTTTGCCCAAAAAGTGCGTAGTTTTCGAGTTATGAGCGATAGAAAAATTTTTGAAAAATTTTAAAAATTTGTTAAACTTTAGCGTGCGGTAGCGCCTAAATTGGTCACCTAAAGAAAAAAACTTACGAAATTCAATTTGTAGGAAATTAAATGTACCTAATTTTTCTATAGGAATACTTTGCCCAAAAAGTGCGTAGTTTTCGAGTTATGAGCGATAGAAAATTTTTTTAAAATTTTAAAAATCTGTTTAACTTTAGCGCGCGGTAGCGCCTAAATTGGTTACCTGAAGAAAAAGACTTAAAGATTAACTTTGCAGGAAATTAAATGCACCTTAGTTTTCTATAGGAACACTTTGCCCAAAAAGTGCGTAGTTTTCGAGTTATGGGCGATAGAAAAATAAATTGACAGATTTTAAAACATGTTTTGACTTTAACGCCCGCTAGTGCATAAATTGTTTATGTCAAGAAAAAACTTAAAAGATTTAAGTCGATTAAAGGCATATGTCGTCCTCTGCAATGCTCTGGAAACTTTATTAATTTCTGCTCAGAAAATCCAACTTTACACAAACCTTAAACGGCTTTTCTTAATTAGCTTTGCAATTATTAGTAATGAAATATCTAATAATTTAATAGCAACAAATTATGGGAAGAATTCGTCCAGGTACGTTGAAATCGCAAATCGAGTACATTTCTGTGCAGTGCAAATTCGCCGACTTTTTGCCGACTCTACTGTCCTAACAATAAAGACAAAAAAGTATTGCAATAAGTTCTCTATCTGATCCCGTATACTTTACTTTTCGATTACTCTAGAACTATAACTTTTACGGCAAAATATTAGGTACTTAAAACTTTGCTCTTGGAAATAAAATTTTAATGTTAACCCGCACAGATAATTTAAGATAAGAAAAGGGAAAAACTGTAAAAAGGATAGCGGGACAAAATAATTTGTTAAAAGAGGTTCTTGCTTATTCAGTTATTAAATACAAAATTTTATTTGAAAAATTCTCTTTTTCGCGTAAAAGCAAAAGATTGTACAAAATAAGATAAAACGATATCAACTAAAGTAAAAGAGACAACTCAAATGAAATGGAAATGAGAAAGGAATACGAGTTTAAAGGGCTATTTTAGGAAATCAAAGAGAGCCTTAGATATATCGTTTTCAACAATTTTCCTCCTACATTAACTAAAATTTGCTATAGAGACTGTTACAAAAGTTAAATTACAATATTATAATGAGTTTCCCCTTATCTCTTTCCGTCGTGCTCTGCCTCGCTATATTACTATAGTAAAAATTTGCTAAATTGTACTCAGTTTGAAGCTATTTGTAAATCCCTAACAAGATCTCCATTTAAGTTAGACGATCACTGCTGAAGAAGATTTACATTTATTTAAATACCCCCCTAATAGTTATACTATTTTGTTAAGCGCTCGCTCGGTTTCGTGCCTCCACATTTTGTTACAAAACATAAATCAAAATCGCTCTTACATTAATTTGATTTACATAAAAATACATTTGAGTACCTACGTCTCGTTTTTTTTAAATACACCAAGTATTGATTTATTTTTCGAAAGGACGTTTGCCCGAATAGGTTTTAGCTTAGTGAAAATGTTTAAAGGATTCCTTTGAAAAAGGATCGGGTTAATTGTTTAGAGTTTATTTAAATGTAAAAATTTATATTTAACTAGTGAGGCTATAAGTCTGCGTAAAGAAGAGAAAATGAGGTGGAAACTACACTAGCAGTGAGATCAAATTAAAGAAAATTTGTTCAAACAACGATTCCTGAAAAAAGTGGAACTCGTTTCTAACATTTTGGAAAATTACCACTGGCACATACCTTCTGTTTGCCGTTTATTTTAATTTAGCGAAGATTAGTAAAAAATGTAAGCGAGGACAACCTCTCGTTTTGGTTTGTTTCACACTTAAAGAGGTAAGGGTTGTAAATTTTGCTCGAATTTGGCAAAATATAGACGGTCTCGTATCATTAATTATCTCTAGCCCCACAGTTATAATACAGAAACGTTCACCTCTTATCTTTCAACTATTTATTATTCGCCATACAAATACTTTGATAATTTATATAATACGAGATCAAATTTAATTTTGAAAATTCCAACTGAGTGAATCTCAACAAAGCACATTAAATTAGTTTGAACTGAAGTTCTCGAATAGCTTTTTAAGAACGAAAAAAATTTATTTGCCGAAGCGTGTTTTTTAAATTCAGTTTGCTCTCACCGCTTTTAATTAAACAACAAAAAAGGAGAAATTGAATGGCAAAGGAAAAATTGTTGTTTGTAGTCAACTTTCGCACCACGTTATACAAAGGGCGTGCTTTCATAGGCGCGTTAAGCTGTTGGTCCGGGTAGTAGTAAAAGTTCTATTTGTGACTGCATGAAATAAAATTAAAAAATCAGAAGCGGGATACTTTTGGAGGACTTAAAAGCAATCTCAAAATTAGGGGCCACCCGAAATAAAGTGAACGAACAATTAGCAAATTTAAACGTAAAGTAGGCCATTTAAAGTTATTTTAAGCGAAGAACAATTTTGCGATTAAATTCTCGTATTTTACACTTTCTACGCTCTGTCGGAAATAAAGTTGCTCCTCTGGTTTATCCATTATTTATTTTAATAAAATTAAGTTTTCACCAACAGCCTGCGATTTTCATAACTAAATGGCAAACTAATTACATTGTTAATTGCTGTTATTTCTCTATTTTTAGACGTGGTACACTAACGTGTTTGTTTCCACAAAATTAAACGTGGTTTATCCTATTATTGGTGCAGCAAATTTGCGGTTTCGATTAAAACCTTCTCTAAATTACGATGTAAACTATCTTGTCTAAAACCGAATGACAGGTCGAGTATTACGATGCCCTTGGGGACGCTACACAAAATCCTACCGTATTAGGCTTTAATGCTCGATTCGAGTATAATCGTATTATTTCTGTAAGTTGGTGAAACTGAAGTTTTCAGTGCTGAAAAAGCGAATTTCCACTAATCGACAGTTTCGCTTATTTCACAATTTAGCAACTCTCTTAGTGAAACCTTTCACGAAAAGGATGCCCAGTTCGTGAAACGCATTTGTTTTGTGTTGTATCGTCTGGTTATATTATACTTATATTTTTGGTACACCATGTATGTACATTTAATTAAATTACGAGACTTTCTTTCGCCCACGAGACACGAAGGTTCGGTAATTCTACAGTTTGATCCTCAAAAAGAACTCAAACGTATTAAGTAAAGAAAATTAGTGGAAATAATTAAATAGTATCGGGTTGTTGGAACTAAAGCGATTTTATAAAAGCTGATAAAGAACAATAATTAAATTAAGCTTCCCTTTCTCGTTCCGACGGAAAAAAACAGTAACTTTTAGCTTCTCAATATCAAAAAAAAGGTTAAGTAGACACAACTTACTCAATAATACGAACTGACGTTTCCCTTTGAGTTATGTTTTATACGAGTGAAATATTACGTCTTTCTATTTTCATATCATAAACATGCATTATTCAAAATGTTTCGATTTATGTCCTCTTTTAGGATGTTTATTTGAATTGATTGATCGACTTACTCGTATTGGATCTTAAAACTTGTCTCATTACATTTTAATTTAATTTTCTAACAACTTGTAGTTACTTTTAAATAAATTTCTTCGTAGCTTTAGAGAAGCTTTTAAAGAAATTTTCTTTAATTTTCTTTTTGTTTTTCCACAAAGTTACAACAGATGTTGTTAAAAGTAAATTTAAAAAATGAAATTAAATGAAAGAAGAAATTCAATAACACAAAATTGGGACTAAATGTATACGGAAACTCGTTTGAATAAATATTTTTTTTTATTTAAAGGAAAAACGCAAAAATCAAGAATTGCGGACGTGTGTAAATAACTGGATTAAGTAAAGAGCAGGGTTAATTGAAAATTTTTGTAAGGACGACCAAATTTTTATTATTAAAAATATATATTTGCTTTCAACACCTAAACTCGTTTGTCTATGAAAAAAATCTGTCAAAAATAATTTATAGGAAATTGAAAGAAGAAAATTTTTGTATAGACACACTGTTCTCTAAAAGTGCGTAATTTTCGAGGTATGAGCAATCAACAAAAAAAATTTTTTTAATCGATGTTGGAATTATTGAAAAACTTTAATGCCCGCTAGCACCTAAACTGTTGTCCTGAGAGAAAAAACCTTAGATATGTAATTTATAGAAAATTTAATGCAGTTTATTTTCGTATATAAGTACTTTTTTCATCAAGTGAGTAGTTTTCGAGTTATAAGCGACAAACAAAAAAAAAAGTTTCTTTGCCGGTTTTGAAATTTTGGGAAAACTTTAATGGGCTCTAAAACAAATATTTCGCAAGCCACCCCTAGTTAATTCTGCCACTTTAGAGTGGTAGACGGTTTCATCACTCATTTGGAGGTTTACATCAGCCTGCATCGTTAAAAATTTTGAACTACATGAGCCTGAACTAATTAAAATAGCGATTGTAAAGAAATGCGACTCTTGTTTAGTTTTAGCCCTACATTCCATATTCTTATAAATTTGACTTTTACAATATTTTAAAAATAAAATAGAAGTTATACCTAATGTTCTTACTGTTGTTTTTTCCAACTCGAAAGACAAATGGTCCGGTGAGTTAGAAAAAACTCAAGAAAAAAAATGGTTTTAATAGCGGAACGCTTTGAATATTTTAAACTACATATTTCAAAAAAACAAATTTTTCTGTCATGTAGCGTAATTCGTACCGAATTTTTTTTACAAAAAGACCACGAAACAAAGAACGTTCAGCCGAGTTCATTTATGCAAAATGAACGAGAGAGATAGAAAAAATCAATGTAAATTGTGACAACGAAAAAGAAGTCTCAATAAAACCCACCCTAAAAATTCAAGCAGAAATAACACTTGTAAAAATAAGCCATCTTACCATGTAAAGGAAGTAGTGGAAAATAATAGTCTATTTATCAAAAAATTTACGTCAAAGTTAGGAAATGTTTACTTCGCCTTGACGTTTTTGGTTTTTGACGAGCTCTATTGAATTTGCGCAAAACATATTATTTTAACGGTAAATTCAGCTATATGGACTATTATATTTGGTAATAATTACTTACACAACGTAAACATACACGAGTAGAGTGGTAAACAGCAATTTGAATCATTTCAGACGCGTCATTAAAATCGCACGAGCGCGCTTTACCGGAATGCGAAAAATTTCATGTTACATCAAACTTACAAAAGAAGTCAAGAGTGAGACGAGGAACAGTAAAGTGGTGTGGTATACATATTTTGTTTGTTCATTGAAAACTCGATAGGTAACTACAGAATATAAATTATAAATTAATAATAAAAGATGTTGGCAGATGATAGGTGCGATGGTAGATAAACAGGCACACTGGTCGGTAAACAGACTAACAGAATTACACTAACTTGTGAATAATTGTGAACCTACCATAAACCATAAAATTATTCTCTAATGGATTATTAGTAGTCTGAACCATTTAGTAAAGTAATAGATGTATCATTTACAAAAAATTGCAAACTGATCTGCCTCTATAACGTTTGTAAACAAAAGCCAATAATTTTAATATTTGCCCAAATTATACAATATACCGACTCCCGAACTTTTCTCAATTCTTCTTTACCAAATAACAAAACAAATTAACGACCACTTCAAATCGTCATTTTTCAAAACAACTCGACTTTTTTTTTAGTGTGTCTATTTAATAACATCCCCATCTCGAGTTTCTTGAGCAAACGCAATTATTTTAATTTGTGCCAATTTTCTTAGTAGAAGTTATATAAAGTTCCGAAACCAACCCACTACTACGACCGTCACCAACACCCACTTCTGAAATAAGCTTGTCAAACGAGAAAACTTTTCTCAACCTACAATATCGCGTGGAAGTTGAGCAAATTTTCTATTAACGACTTGTAAAGAAGATGAAAAAATTTAACTAAAAAGTTATTTTAAATTTATTGGCGAATTTATAAATTATTTATTTATAGGGACGTATTAGAAGAGAGAATTTATTTAGGGTAATTGAAATATCAATATTATTTGATATTGATACATGAATTAATTAGTAACTGTGATTTGTTATTAATTATAATTACATAGCTATTAGGGAGCTTCCAGCTCTGTATAGGTACATAAATGTATCAAATTGACGTTATATTTAGAATTCAATAATAATTTAGCATTTTTCAGGGCGAATATTATTGCTTCAGCTAGAATTTTATACAGAGAAACTGCTAATTTGAATCGACTCGTCTACTGACTTCAAATTGTTAAAGAGCTAGCAAACGTACTATTCCTCGGATATAAAAAACCTTAGAAATATAATTTGTAGGAAATTTTATTTTCCTGTACAAACACTTTTCTGTAAACGTGCGCAACTAAAAAGAATTTTTAGGCTGATTATGGAATTTGTTATCAAATTTTAACGCGTACTAGCGCCTAAACCGTGTATGTGATAGAAAATCTAAACAATATAGATTGTAGGAAATTTAATTTAGTTTATTTTCTAATCAAAGAACTTTTCTCAAAAAGTGCGCAGTTTTCAAGTTATAAGCAAGAAACTAAAATAAAGTTTTTTTGGCTAATTTTAAAATTCTTGTCAAACTTTAACGCGCTCTAGCGTCTAAACCGTTAGTTTGAAAAAAAAACCTACTACATATAATTTGTAGGAAATTTGGTGTACTTTATTATCATATTAACACACTTTTCTCAAAAAGTGCGCAGTTTTCAAGTTATAAGAAAGAAACTAAAATAAAGTTTTTTTGGCTAATTTTAAAATTTTTGTCAAACTTTAACGCGCTCTAGCGTCTAAACCGTTAGTCTGAAGAAAAACCCTACTACATATAATTTGTAGGAAATTTGGTGTACTTTATTATCATATTAACACACTTTTCTCATAAAGTGCGCAGTTTTCAAGTTATAAGCGTAAAACTAAAATAAAGTTTTTTTTGGGCTAATTTTGAAATTTTTGTCAAGCTTTAAAGCGCTCTAGTGCCTAAACCGTTTGTCTAAAGAAAAAACCTATAACATATAATTTGTAGGAAATTTAATGTACTTTATTATCATATTAACAAACTTTTCTCATAAAGTGCACAGTGTTCAAGTTATAAACAAGAAACTAAAAAAAGTTTTCTTGGATGATTTTGGAATTTTGATCAATATCTAACGCGCTCTAGAGCCTAAACCGTTTGTCTGAAGACAAAACCTAAAACATATAATTTGTAGGAAATTTAATGTACTTTATTATCGTATCAACACACTTTTGTCATAAAGTGCACAGTGTTCAAGTTATAAACAAGAAACTAAAAAAAGTTTTCTTGGATGATTTTGGAATTTTGATCAATATCTAACGCGCTCTAGAGCCTAAACCGTTTGTCTGAAGACAAAACCTAAAACATATAATTTGTAGGAAATTTAATGTACTTTATTATCGTATCAACACACTTTTGTCATAAAGTGCACAGTGTTCAAGTTATAAACAAGAAACTAAAAAAAGTTTTCTTGGATGATTTTGGAATTTTGATCAATATCTAACGCGCTCTAGAGCCTAAACCGTTTGTCTGAAGACAAAACCTAACACATATAATTTGTAGGAAATTTGATGTACCTTATTATCATATTAACGCCCGTTTCTCATAAAGTGCACAGTTTTCAAGTTATAAGCGGAAGACTAAACTATAGCTTTTTTGGCTAATTTTAAACTTTTTGAAAAACATTTTTGTCATTAAGTGTACAGTGTTCAAGTTATAAACAAGAAACTAAAAAAAAGTTTTCTTGGCCGATTTTGGAATTTTGATCAATATCAAACACGCTCTAGAGCCTAAACCGTTTGTCTGAAGACAAAACCTAAAACATATAATTTGTAGGAAATTTAATGTAGTACTTTATTATCATATCAACAAACTTTTCTCATAAAGTGCACAGTGCTCAAGTTATAAACAAGAAACTAAAAAAAGTTTTCTTGGATGATTTTGGAATTTTGATCAATATCTAACGCGCTCTTGAGCCTAAACTGTTTGTCTGAAGACAAAACCTAACACATATAATTTGTAGGAAATTTGATGTACCTTATTATCATATTAACGCCCGTTTCTCCTAAAGTGCACAGTTTTCAAGTTATAAGCGGGAGACTAAACTATAGTTTTTTTGGCTAATTTTGAACTTTTTGAAAAACATTAAAGCGCTCTAGCGCCTAAACCGTTTGTCTGAAAAAAAACAAAAAAAACATGATTTGTTGAAATTTAATGTAGTTCATTTGCATATAAAAACACCTTTTTAAAAAGTGTGTAATTTTCAAGTTATAAGCGAGAAACCCCGACAGGCAATCGATATCGGAGTATCTAGCTCTTGAACTAAGCTTTTTGGTATTTGGGCCTATATTTTCCTTAATATTGTTGTCTCACTCACTTTGACACCTAATCACTTAATGATCCATCCTGAAACATTTCTGAAACCCTGTACATATTTTCGATTCGCGTTTAGTTGGTTTGTATAACAAAATTCAAATTCCGTTTATACTTCGTCATGGTACACGCTTTACATCTGTCAAAAACCAACAAAAAGTACATAAAGCTTCAAAGCACGTAGCAGTAAAATGAAACACGGTTTCCGATTACATAGTTTTCTTTTTACAACCTCTCCACTACCCACTTCCTCCTTACTTTTCCACTATACTAGAATCTATTTTACATTTTTCACACAAAACAATCGATAAATTTTTTCTCCTCTTTCCACTCTCCCCCATCAATATTTCCCATCTGTTAAAACAAGACGTAAAATCTTATTACTCTTTTTATTTACTTTTGAGAAGAATTTAAATACGATTTACGTACTGTCATCAGCAGTTTTAGCTTCATTTAAAAGCGTTTCGAGTTTTCGTAAACTCGGATGCGCACTCGAAACTGTTTTTTTTAAGTTTTTCATCACGAACTCGAGCTCTCGAGCATCGAGAAAGGCAATTAAGATTAAAATCGTAACTCCTCTCGTGTCTGTAGAAACTAGTGGTTTCTGTTCAATTAAACAAATTGAATGTCGCAATTAAGAAGTGCAGAAAATTTCCTTCATAAATTACGAGCGTCTTTTAATAGTTAAATAATTAGGCAATTGACTAATCATTAAATTACGCGGTTTGCTGTGAAGTTGTCAATAAGCTGTACGCCGCTTAGATCTATTTGTTTTTTAAAGACACCTCAGTTAAGCTGCTATAAACGTCTCTTCTGCACATATTTCGTTATTTTTAATTAATTGCCAAACTGTACGTTTCAACTGCCGTTTTTTGGGATCTTCCGGGGTCTTCCGTTTTTCCTCTTGCACTGTCACACTCAGAAACGCCTCAATTACCAATAGTAGCTTGGAGCGAATTATCGAAGCAATAAATTAAGACACTTTTTCGATTGGTTTAGTTTCGTCCGTGTATGTAGACGCACAGCGCACAGCTTTGGTGTCTGGTTATGTGCAAACTATTCATCAACTATTATATCACCACAATTCATAAGTGTCGACTAGGTATTGGAAATCGATGTCTCAAACAGATTCTAAATGTAAATAATTTGTTGTTTACTATCAAGGATAAGGATGTTGGGCAAGATTTGTAGAAATTGCTTTAGAGTAAAACGCATTTCTCAATAAGTACCTATAATATAGTACCTCAACAGTAAAAAATGGACTAATTTCGTAAAAAGATTTAGTTAACTCGTGTAGTTGTTTTTAAACTTTTGTTAAGCGAATTAAAAAATTAATTGAATATAAAAGTGATCAATCAAATTCCTCTTCGGAGCGTTCTCGATACGCAAAAAAGTCAACTTTCTTGTGTAGTATATTGAACTTATTTCAACCGGAACATTAAGGTACCACAAAACAATGTAGAAATATAATAATCACACTCCGATAAATTCACGACTTTTTTTCTTTTTCTTATTAGAGAAATCGCAGTATACTTACAAAGAAAAGAAAACCGCCGTGCCAGTGAAATGCTAGAACTGCTTAAAAAACAAAGAAATGTAAGAACGTCTATCAAACCATATAAAAGCAATTACTCCACCTAAATTTAGCAACAGTTTAGTAATATTGATACCGGAGTTAAAAGTGTCTTTACAATGAAATTAGAGGTAAAAAATTTAATTTAAACTTTTGTTTTAAATTAAAAATATTGCGTTTGTTAGGTTCACCTTTTGATTATTGGCTTAACAGCGGCCACTTGTGCTAAGTTAACCGATAAGAGACAAGTTGGCTCGTCTGTTATAGCCGACAATGAAGAAGATCGCGAAGTTGCCGAGACTGGCTTTTCCGATGCCGTTCAATCTGGGAGCAAATATTTTCAGTAAGTTACCAATACAATTTTTTTCACTTCAATCCTTATTTACGCATACCGCAGAAAACCTGCTTTTGTTAAAAGATGCGTTTTAGAGAGCAAGAGAGCTTCTTAGCTCCGAGTCTTCTACAATTTTGCTTCGATGGCATTGGCAGCCGATCAAGTCATTGACGAAGCTAATATAGTTTTGAAAACACATTAAAACCATTCGACACCCTGTATATTGCCTAAAATATAAGACTAGTACCTAGCATTCGGATAGTGTGGCTAAATATTCTGTTTGGATCCGTTGAGTCGTCGCGATTCTCTATGACAGGAAATTGAAAGCCCTACTTGATTACTCACGGTCCTTTATATTGTGCTAACCCACTTATGTTTACGGTAGCCAATATTCGTCAGTTAAATACGAAAAGGCCAATGCCCCAACTGCCTATCAAATTGTTTTAACGAAAATAATTTCGATCTATGCCAAGCCAACAAATTCTTCATACAGGGACTGTTGAGCTAGCAAACATTATACATTATACCATTCGTCTGATGTAATCATGTAAAAAACCTAAGAAACATAATTTAATGTAATTCATTTTCCTATAGAAACACTTTTCTCTAAACGTGCGCAATTTTAGAGTTATAAGCGACAAACTAAAAAAAGTTTTTTTGGTTGATTTTAGAGTTTTTATCAAACTTTAATGCGCTTTAGCGCCTAAACCGTTTGTCCGGAGAAAAAACCTTAACAATATAATCTGTAGGAAATTTGATGTAAGTATGTAAGTAATTAATTTATTTTTATGCCAAAGCAATTTTCACAAAACGTGCACAGTTTTGAAGTTATAAGGGAGAAACTAAAAAAAAACTTATTTTACCGATTTTGGAATTTTTGTCAAACTTTAACGCGCCCTAGCGGCTAAACCGGTTGTCTGAAGAAAAAACCTAATCAATATAATTTGTAGGAAGTTTAATGTAGTTTAATTTGATATCAAAGCAATTTTTACAAAACGGGCACAGTTTTCAAGTTATAAGGGAGAAACTAAAAAAAAACTTATTTTACCGATTTTGGAATTTTTGTCAAACTTTAACGCGCTCTAGCGCCTAACCCGGTAGTCTAAAGAGAAAACTTAAAAACTACAATTTGTGAAAAATTTGATGTAGTTTATTTTCATATCAGAGAACTTTTTTTAAAAAGTGCGCATTTTTCAAGTTATAAGCAAAAAACTAAAAAAAAGTTTTTTTGGCTGATTTTAGAGTTTTTATCAAACTTTAACGCGCTCTACCGCCTAAGTCGTTTGTGCGAAGAAAAAACCTTAACGATATAATTTGTAGGAAATTTAATGTAATTTATTTTTATATTAAAGCAATTTTCACATAACGTGCGTAGTTTTCAAGTTATAAGCGAGAAACTAAAAAGAAATTATTTTTACTAATTTTAGAATTTTTTCAAACTTTAACACACTCTAGCACCTAACCCGGTAGTCTAAAGAGAAAACTTAAAAACTACAATTTGTGAAGAATTTGATGTAGTTTAGTTTCATATCATAGAACTTTTTTTAAAAAGTGCGCATTTTTCAAGTTATAAGCAAAAAACTAAAAAAAAGTTTTTTTGGCTGACTTTAGAGTTTTTATCAAACTTTAACGCGCTCTACCGCCTAAGTCGTTTGTCCAAAAAAAAAACCTTAATAATATAATTTGTAGGAAATTTGATGTACTTTATTTTTATATTAAAGCAATTTTCACATAACGTGCATAGTTTTCAAGTTATAAGCGAGAAACTAAAAAGAAATTATTTTTACTAATTTTGAAAGTTTTTCAAACTTTAACGCGCTCTAGCGCATAAACCGGTAGCCTGAAGAAAAAACCTAGTCAATATAAATTGTAGGAAATTTAATGTAGTATATTTTCATATTAAAGCACTTTTCTCAATAGTGCGCAGTTTTTAAGTTATATGGAAGCGAGAACCTAAAAGAAATTGTTTTTTGGGTAATTTTGGAATTTTTGTCAAACTTTAACGCGCTCTAGCACCTAAATAGGTTGTCTGAAGAAAAAACATAAAAATATAATTTGTAGAAAATTTGATATAGTTTACTTTCATATCAAACTCGCGACTCGCGACAAGAAAACCTACTTCCCCTAGACTCACGGGTCTTTATATTGTGCCTACCCGGTTAAGGTTTATGTTAGCCAAGGTTTGCCAATTAATTACGAAAAGGCCAATGCCCCAGCTGCTTACCAAATTGTTTTAACGAGAAAAATTTTGATCTATGCCAAGCCAACAAATCCCTCAAACAGGGGCTGTTGTAGTTTGATTAAAAATTCGATTACGAAATAAAAATACAATTCGCCCAAAGCTCAAATTTTCAGTTTTGACTACTGAATGACAGTTAAAATTAAATTTAAAATTATAATTTTCGGAACAAATTTAATTCATTTTCTGGATAGGTACTTTATGTAAATTTTATTGACACTTTTCAAAGTTGATTTTCAGCTCAGCTTAAGGCTTTGCAAACACTTTTATAGGATACTTTTGGCGTTTAAATAAAAATGAAGGCGTTTATTGCAATTTCGATCGAAATAATTAAAAATAGTTAATAAATACATTTTAGGACATAATTTTTAAACGGTTTATTTACACAAGTATCGACTCGATTTTACTGATTTACAATTTATTTATTGCGGATATTGGCAATTTAGCGATACTACGAAGTTAATAAAACTGGGGGAAGGAATCGCAATGAATTTTTTGTGTGGGTCGAATGATAACACGAGAAAAGTAGTGCCAAGAATAAACAGCGCCGTTTCGAACTTTTCCTGGTTTCTCTTCGTGCCTAGTCACAAATAATTTCAACACGTGGTCCGTTCCTCCAAAATTACCTCAAAAAGTACCTCATTTAGTCACAAAGTCAAAGATAAGGTAATTGAAAGTCACCATAGGTACTCAAATACTTTTAAATTACCTTTACACGGTTTTATTTATTTTCTCAGTCTTTAAGACTACCTGATCGATCACTAGTGATGATTTGCTGGTTACTTACTGAAACTTATGCAACTTTCATCGAGATGCTATTTCTAGATACAATAAATAGAAAAGTTTACGTAGTAAAACGATATTTCTAAAAATTACGTCAGCTCTAATTAGATTTTTGAAAACTGAGCCTCCCTCGCTGCTTAACAGTAGGTTAGATAACCTAATGGAAAATCTTCCCTTGTTCTGTGTTTAATAAATTTTAATTTCTTTTTTTACAATTAAGCAAAAATAAATTGTAATAAATTTACTTAGGGACATATACATGGCCCAAATGTCGCCTGAAGAATTAGAATTTGGACACGTACGCGAATCCCCCGACGACTGGGAACAACGTTTCGAGAAGATTAATTTGAACAATCGCGCGCACCAAGGAAAGGTGCTCATGATATATGATTTTAAACCATTTTCCAACTCTTTTTTTCTTCTTTGTAATAATCTAACAACGAACAAACGCATTACTAAACTTATTTTTTAAGGACAACTCTTGTAAATCTGTATAACTTTAATTTTTCATTTTACTAACAGATATGCTCACGTGCCATCTAAAGATCATTATGAGTTGGGACATCGTCGTGGAAACGATCATCACTTTATCGAAAGACACGAAAAAGCTCATCCGCATGCGGGAGAATTTAAAACTAAAGTAAATAAACAAAAATTACGCTTTTACTAACAAAAAAAATAGCACGCATACGATACATTTGTGACAATTACAAATTTATAACTATAAATCTAATTAGGTAAGATGGGGCGATAAGCATGGAGGATACGGCGAACATTATTGGGATTACAATCATGCAGGACACGGTGATGGCAACGGCGAAGAAAGTCAACAGGAGGAGGAATACGCGTCCTATGAAGGAAGCGAAAAAGTTCCCGTAATAGTCAAACCTCGTCAGAGAAGAACGCTTTTAGAGGGCGACGATGTTGAGTTTATCGACGATAGAGCGCGTTCTTTGGTGGAAAGCGGAGCCGCTAGCAAACACGGTGGAAACTACAAAAGGGAAAATTCCGATTACGGTGTAAAGAGAAAACGCCAAAATGGTTACCGGCCGAAATTTGGTATCGACACGCAGTCGGAGTACAAACCAGAAAGTGAAAAGAAATTTTTAAATTATGATTATTAAACTGTTGATTCGTTTTTAAATAAGTAATTAAGAACATTTTTTTATTAAGTTTTTATTATGAAGTTAATTGTTAATTATTTTATAATAATTAAAACGCTATTCTAAGCTGATAATTTATTTTTGCTTGCGAACTACTATTAATTTTGCTACAACACAAAAATATGCGATCCAAACTCAAATACTCGAGTAGTACATTAAGCTTGCCATCTTGTTAGATCCATCACTCATTGATGTCTCGAAATAAATAAACAAAAAATCTTTTTCAGATCCCCATGGAAAAAGCCCTTGCTTTTACAAAGTTACATACATACTGAAATTTCCTTTGTACACCACTTACAACCTACACACGTTAGTAAGTGAATCTTATGTTTTGCGCCTTGTATTACAAGATTTGGAATTGTATAAAGTCACCCTTTGAAACTTAAACACGAAATAACAAGCGAATTAATGTGCTCGAATAACTCGAATAAGTCGATTAGGATGTTAGTGGGCGTATTAATTTATTATTGGGATTGGAAATGTTAATTATCAACGTATTTCTCGGCAACGTTAGTCCTATTAGGTAGCTCTAACTGATAAATCATCTTTCTCAATAACTTCATTTAAAATGCGTCTTCAAAGCATTAATAAAATTTTAGGGAGGACAATTAAATAATCGCCCATGATGAAAAAGTCAATATTCAGAGAATGAAAGTAGTCTATCGTTTTAAAATACAGTAAAGTTTAACTCTAAAAGCTGCTGTTTGAGGCAAAACGTAGTATGAAGTACTAAGTGAAGGGATCACGTTATGACTCATAGCTAATGGAAAAGCGCTTGTTGACAATTTTTCACTTGGAGACAGTCGTAAAACCGGAAATTATAGCAAATCGACAGCGTCAAAAAATTTACAAAGCCGAAAAATTTGAAAACGAACTAAATTAAAGCTATGAAGCCACTAATTCAAGTCCTACAATGCGAAGGCTTTTCTAAATTTCACTTGAAAATCGTTTGTGTTCAAACTCAATCTAATTAGTAGTAGAATCAACAGAATTCCGTGGTTCTTAAAACGGGGAATTATAGAAAAACTACAAAGCCGAAAAATTTTAAAATGAACTAAATTAAAGCTAAGAACCCACTCATTCAAGTCCTAAAATGTGAAGGCTTTTCTAAATTTCACTTGAAAATCGTTTGTGTTCAAACTCATTCGAATTAGTAGTAGAATCAACAGAATTCCGTGGTTCTTAAAACGGGGAATTATAGAAAAACCACAAAGCCGAAAAATTTAAAAATGAACTAAATTAAAGCTAAGAACCCACTCATTCCAGTCCTAAAATGTGAAGGCTTTTCTAAATTTCACTTGAAAATCGTTTGTGTTCAAACTCAATCTAATTAGTAGTAGAATCAACAGAATTCCGTGGTTCTTAAAACGGGGAATTATAGAAAAACTACAAAGCCGAAAAATTTTAAAATGAACTAAATTAAAGCTAAGAACCCACTCATTCAAGTCCTAAAATGTGAAGGCTTTTCTAAATTTCACTTGAAAATCGTTTGTGTTCAAACTCATTCGAATTAGTAGTAGAATCAACAGAATTCCGTGGTTCTTAAAACGGGGAATTATAGAAAAACCACAAAGCCGAAAAATTTAAAAATGAACTAAATTAAAGCTAAGAACCCACTCATTCCAGTCCTAAAATGTAAAGGCTTTTCTAAATTTCACTTAAAAATCGTTTGTGTTCAAACTCATTCGAATTAGTAGTAGAATCAACAGAATTCCGTGGTTCTTAAAACGGGGAATTATAGAAAAACCACAAAGCCGAAAAATTTAAAAATGAACTAAATTAAAGCTAAGAACCCACTCATTCCAGTCCTAAAATGTGAAGGCTTTTCTAAATTTCACTTGAAAATCGTTTGTGTTCAAACTCAATCTAATTAGTAGTAGAATCAACAGAATTCCGTGGTTCTTAAAACGGGGAATTATAGAAAAACTACAAAGCCGAAAAATTTTAAAATGAACTAAATTAAAGCTAAGAACCCACTCATTCAAGTCCTAAAATGTGAAGGCTTTTCTAAATTTCACTTGAAAATCGTTTGTGTTCAAACTCATTCGAATTAGTAGTAGAATCAACAGAATTCCGTGGTTCTTAAAACGGGGAATTATAGAAAAACCACAAAGCCGAAAAATTTAAAAATGAACTAAATTAAAGCTAAGAACCCACTCATTCCAGTCCTAAAATGTAAAGGCTTTTCTAAATTTCACTTAAAAATCGTTTGTGTTCAAACTCAATCGAATTAGTAGTAGAATCAACAGAATTCCGTGGTTCTTAAAACGGGGAATTATAGAAAAACTACAAAGCCGAAAAATTATAAAATAAACTAAATTAAAGCTAAGAACCCACTCATTCAAGTCCTAAAATGTGAAGGCTTTTCTAAATTTCACTTGAAAATCGTTTGTGTTCAAACTCAATCGAATTAGTAGTAGAATCAACAGAATTCCGTGGTTCTTAAAACGGGGAATTATAAAAAAACTGCAAAGCCGAAAAATTTTAAAATGAACTAAATTAAAGCTAAGAACCCACTCATTCAAGTCCTAAAATGTGAAGGCTTTTCTAAATTTCACTTGAAAATCGTCTGTGTTCAAACTCAATCGAATTAGTAGTAGAATCAACAGAATTCCGTGGTTCTTAAAACGGGGAATTATAGAAAAACTACAAAGCCGAAAAATTTTAAAATGAACTAAATTAAAGCTAAGAACCCACTCATTCAAGTCCTAAAATGTGAAGGCTTTTCTAAATTTCACTTGAAAATCGTTTGTGTTCAAACTCAATCGAATTAGTAGTAGAATCAACAGAATTCCGTGGTTCTTAAAACGGGGAATTATAGAAAAACTACAAAGCCGAAAAATTTTAAAATGAACTAAATTAAAGCTAAGAACCCACTCATTCAAGTCCTAAAATGTGAAGGCTTTTCTAAATTTCACTTGAAAATCGTTTGTGTTCAAACTCAATCGAATTAGTAGTTGAATCAACAGAATTCCGTGGTTCTTAAAACGGGGAATTATAGAAAAACTACAAAGCCGAAAAATTTTAAAATAAACTAAATTAAAGCTAAGAACCCACTCATTCAAGTCCTAAAATGTGAAGGCTTTTCTAAATTTCACTTGAAAATCGTTTGTGTTCAAACTCAATCGAATTAGTAGTAGAATCAACAGAATTCCGTGGTTCTTAAAACGGGGAATTATAAAAAAACTGCAAAGCCGAAAAATTTTAAAATGAACTAAATTAAAGCTAAGAACCCACTCATTCAAGTCCTAAAATGTGAAGGCTTTTCTAAATTTCACTTGAAAATCGTCTGTGTTCAAACTCAATCGAATTAGTAGTAGAATCAACAGAATTCCGTGGTTCTTAAAACGGGGAATTATAGAAAAACTACAAAGCCGAAAAATTTTAAAATGAACTAAATTAAAGCTAAGAACCCACTCATTCAAGTCCTAAAATGTGAAGGCTTTTCTAAATTTCACTTGAAAATCGTTTGTGTTCAAACTCAATCGAATTAGTAGTAGAATCAACAGAATTCCGTGGTTCTTAAAACGGGGAATTATAGAAAAACTACAAAGCCGAAAAATTTTAAAATGAACTAAATTAAAGCTAAGAACCCACTCATTCAAGTCCTAAAATGTGAAGGCTTTTCTAAATTTCACTTGAAAATCCTTTGTGTTCAAACTCAATCGAATTAGTAGTAGAATCAACAGAATTCCGTGGTTCTTAAAACGGGGAATTATAGAAAAACTACAAAGCCGAAAAATTTTAAAATGAACTAAATTAAAGCTAAGAACCCACTCATTCAAGTCCTAAAATGTAAAGGCTTTTCTAAATTTCACTTGAAAATTGTTTGTGTTCAAACTCAATCTAATTAGTAGTAGAATCAACAGAATTCCGTGGTTCTTAAAACGGGGAGTTATAGAAAAACTACCGAGCCAAAAATTTGGAGAATACACAAGTATAAAGCTCATTACCCACTACTTCAAGTCCTAAAATGTGAAAGCTTTTAAAAAGTTCAGCTAAAAGTTATTTGCCTTCAAACTCGATCGAATCACTTGTAAAAGTATCAGATTTCTCTTGATCCTAAAACGTAAAATTCTACTAAACCTACAGAGCCGAAAAATTTGAAAATACACAAACTAAAAGCTAATAACCCAGTACTTCAAGTCCTAAAGTTTGAAGAATTTTATAAAGTTCAGCTAAAAGTTGTTAGCCTTCAAACACGTTAAAATCACTAGTAAAGTTCACAGAATCCCGATGTTCCTAAAGCGGGGAATTCTACAAAATCTACAGAGTTGAAAAATTTGAAAATACACGAATATAAAGCTCATTACCCACTACTTCAAGTCCTAAAATGTGAAAGCTTTTGAAAAGTTCAGCTAAAAGTTATTTGCCTTCAAACTCGATCGAATCACTAGTAAAAGTCTCAGACTTCCCTTGATCCTAAAACGTAAAATTCTACTAAACCTACAGAGCCGAAAAATTTGAAAATACACTGACTAAAAGCTAATAACCCACTACTTTAAGTCCTTAAGTTTGAAGAATTTTATAATGTTCAGCTAAAAGTTGTTAGCCTTCAAACACGTTCAAATCACTAGTAAAGTTCACAGAATCCCGATGTTCCTAAAACGGGGAATTCTACAAAATCTACAAAGCCAAAAAATTTGAAAGTACACGATTACAAAGCTCATTACCCACTACTTCAAGTCCTAAATTGTAAAAGCTTTTGAAAAGTTCAGCTAAAAGTTATTCGCCTTCAAACTCGATCGAATTACTAGGAAAAGAATCTAAAACGTAAAATTCTGCTAAACCTACTGAGCCGAAAAATTTGAAAATACACAAACTTAAAGCTAACAACCCACCACTTCAAGTCCTAAAATTTAAAGTTTTTTATAATGTTCAGCTAAAAGTTATTTGTCTTTAAACTCGTTGAAAATGCTAGTGAAGCCACAGGCTTCCGTTGTTTCTGAAACGTTAAGTGCTACAAAATCTACAGAGCCGAAAAATTTGAAAATGAACTAAATTAAAACTAAGAACCCACTATTTCAAGTCCTAAAATTTAAAGAATTTTGTAAAGTTCAGTTAAAAGTGATTTGCTTTAAAACTCGATCAAATCACTAGTAAAGGCTATAGACTTTCGATATTCCTAAAACGGGGAATTCTACAAAATCTACAGACCTGAAAATTTTGAAAATACACGAAACTAAAGCTAATAACCCACTACTTCAAGTTCTAAAGTTTGAAGAATTTTATAAAGTGCAGCTAAAAGGTATTTGCTTCGAAACTCGAACGAGTTCCTAAAACGTTAAATTCTACAAAATCTACAGAGCCGAAAAATTTTAAAATGCACCAAATTAAACTTAGAAAGGGAAGCATTATTCAATAGTAATCGTAATGGTTTAGACGTACTAACTAAGTTATCTAATTAGCACAATTGAATAGTTGCCAGACATTCTAATCTTATGCAGCTGATGCCTGCTGGTGCAAATGACTTTTCAATAATATTATAAAACAACTAAGTGGCGGCTTCTTGTTTTATAGAATGGAAATACTATACTAAGAGTGAAATATATTTATACGCCTGCCCTTATTTGTGCTATAGCTTCATTGCCTATACGTTTGTAAAGAACTATATTAGAGGCATCCTCTAATAGAGAAATATTGAATGGAGAATAATCAACGTTTCTAATTTGTACAATTTTACGATAAGTACTACGCAGATTATTAAAACAACCAACTGTAGACTTGATCTTTATAATCAAAGAGGCATTATTTTCATAATCGACCCAAGTTAATAAATTAAATGACCGCCTGTATTAACAAAGGGTGGAAGACATAGACGAGATTTGCTTTACCTTTGTGATTATAATTGTAATTATTTTAGAGTAAATTACGTTTAGGTACAAAGCTTTCCTTGTTATTATCGTTATGCGACACATTTACACTAGAAAGTATAGGGAGTTATGTAAATAGTAGGATACCTAAGGGAAACATTTCATTAAAATTTGATTTGGTTTATCTCAACTTCGTGCACTAATCATAATCAAGTCGTTGTCGTTCGCTTTTAAATATATTACTTTTAACGTCTTCGCTTATCCAGATTTGGATATTTTTCGCGAGCAATTTCCTCATAAAAAATGTAAAGTGAAGGTTGGGCTCCGATGTTAAATACTTCAAATTTTATCATTGCGCGTCATCGGCGCGCTCGAAAATGTAAGAGTGAAGATGTCAACCGCGCATTAAAAAATAGTAAAAATTGAATTTATCCAGAGCTTTTTCACAGTCGGCTCATATTATTCGCATTATCAACATAAATTATAAATAATTGCAAGTATAATGGTGTGTTTGTTCGACCACTTAACCCTGTCCCTTGATAAGCAGATAGCTGTTGTTTTTGTTTACGATTATTGCTTTGCACAGGTCATTGTTTTTTGCTCGTAATTTAGTTTAAATTGAAGCCAACTGCATTGCAGTACATACACAAGATTATTACAACTTTATGGTACTCCAGACATCAACGGTTAATGCACATTCCCATAATACTAAGGATAATAAATGAATAAAGCTCAGGGATGTCTTCGTACATCGTAACGATAACTAATGTCGCCTCGTGACTTTAAATTAAATTTTATAAGTACTAATTAAAGTCATTTTGTAATTTAAAAACTGCACAAAGAGGAAAGGGGTGGATAAAAAACGAAAGTAGCAACTTATTTGCAGTACAGAAAAAAGTATCTACCACTTCAGCTGCAGAAAAGTGGGAAATTTTCAAACAAGTACCGACGTTTCCCGTTAGATGGCAGAACATTCTTTTTCGACTTTTTTTATTTATTAATTATTAACGTACCGTATACGTATTAACGTATTAGTAACGTACCGATCTAATGATGTGAATGTTTTTAAAATTTGATAAATGACATAAACATGGAACTTGAAATAAAAATCAATCGGTGTCTTAACTTGAGCTGAAAAGTTGTCACATGGAGGTTTTCTTTAAGATTAGGTAGGAACGGAATTTTCTTTTTAGAAAATTAATGTTTGAAGTATTAGTTTTTTAGGGTATCCTCGCCGAAAGTATATTTAAAGGCTGTTTATGCTCAATAGGCAAAATCGTAAAATCCAAGTTACAGAAGGTTGGCGTTTCAAAAGACTTTCCTTTTTCAATTTCCTTAGATTTTTTTATTAAAACAGTTCGAGCATAGGTAGAGCAATATTTTAACATACGGCCTCGCCTCGATTAGAGTCCCCAAATATCATTTTTTGACACTTTCGTTGTTGAAGACTCAAACTCATTTTATCACGTTTTCTTTACTCGATTCTGTAGATCGTTATTTAAAAAATAGAACAACTTGGATATATTGTATCCAGTATCCAGTTACAGGATATTTCAACTAAAAAAAATTTGTACTTTCCAAATGCCACAATATTTTATTATTTTTATACCACGAGACACGAGTTATCCATCTTCTTTAAATATGAAAATTCATTTCTACTGTAGCACTATGCTCTCGTGTTGGGTTTCTAACTCACTTTTTATTATTCTTCTTCATCCCTCTTAATCTACGTATCAATAAACGTCAAAATGTACACTTATACTTTGTTAAAAAATGCAAACGATCTAAAAACCGTCAAATCGTTAGTTCAAATTGTACTCTGATAGTAAAATTTATTGCAAGTAAAGGCACTAAAAAGTATCAAAGAAAAGAAAGCAAAATCAAGTTATACGAGTATTGTAGCGGTAAGAACGTAAAAGAATAATAGTGCGGCACTTGTTGAATTATATAATACTGCACCAACTTCAACACTACTTCCAACATTTTTCAATTGTTTTTATTTTGCCCCATCTGTTAATATTTACGTTGTTGTAAAGCTTTAGTTGCTAACATGGAAGAAAACTACAAAAAAACAGTTAGAATTTACCCTAATGCAGTTTTAATTGAGTGAAGTCTTGCGAAGTTGGAATAACTGAGTTTTCACGTAGAGTAATGGGCTTTAAAAAGATGCGATTTTTTGTTCGGCTCAAAAAACAGAGCTATAGTATAAATAGTGATCTGTTTTTGTTTAGGAAACAACATCTTTTGGGATTCATTAACGAAGAGATAGTTTTTTTGAATCGAAACTGGAGCGCCTTTAATTTTAGTTCAGGCCCTACAGGTCAGACACAGAAGATTTTTATTTCGAACTAATTTAGAGATATGAGATGGTACTACTTTTCTGCCGCAGGGGTGCGTCTGTGATATATCATCAACACTGCAAGATGTAGAATGTAGAACGCGCTCTCTAGCACCTAACTCGTTTTATCTAAGAAGAAAAAAGAAGAAAAAACAATTTTCTCTAAGAGTGCGTAATTTTCAATTTGTGAGCGATAAACCAAAAATAAGACAGTTTTTAGTCCTGTTTTGGAGCTTTTGACCAACTTTAACGCGCTCTAGCACCTAACTCGCTGGTCTAAGAAGATAATCTTTCAAATAGAATTTGAAGTAAATTAAATGTGCTTTATTTTTGTACCAAAATCTTATGTCTAAAAGTGCGTAGCTTACGAGATATGAGCAATAAACAAAAAAACAGTTTATTGACCCGTTTTGAAATTTTTCACAAACTTTAACGCGCTCTAGCTCCTAACTCGAGTGGCTAAGGAGAAAATCTTTCTAATAAAATTTGTAGAAAATTAAATGTGCTTTATTTTTGTATAACAACACTTTTCTTTAAAAGTGCGTAATTTTCAATTTGTGAGCGATAAACCAAAAATAATACAGTTTTTAGTCCTGTTTTGGAGCTTTTGACCAACTTTAACGCGCTCTAGCACCTAACTCGCTTGTCTAAGAAGATAATCTTTCAAATAGAATTTGAAGTAAATTAAATGTGCTTTATTTTTGTAACGAAATCTTATGTCTAAAAGTGCGTAGTTTACGAGATATCAGCAATAAACAAAAAAACAGTTTTTCGGCCTGTTTTGAAATTTTGACCAACTTTTACGCCCTCTAGCACTTAACTCGTTTGTCTAAGAAGACAATGTTTATAATAGAATTTGTAGGAAATTAAATGTAGTTTATTCTTGTATAGAACCACTTTTCTCTAAAAGTGCGTAATTTTCAATTTTTAAGCGATAAACTAAAATACAGTTTTTTGGCCTGTTTTGGAATTTTTCGCAAACTTTAACGCGCTGTAGCGCCTAACTCGTGTGTATAAAGACAAAATATCTCAAATAGAATTTGTAGGAAATTAAATGAGCTTTATTTTTATATAACCACACATTTCTCTAAAAGTGCGTAATTTTAGAGATATGAGCAATAAACAAAAAACACAAATTTTTTGCCGATATGGGAATTTTTGACCAATTTTAACGCTCTCTAGCACCTAACCCGTTAGTATAAGAAGATATTCTTTCAAATAGAACTTGTAGGCAATTAAATGTGCTTTATTTTTGAACAAAAACCCTATTTTCTAAAAGTGCGTAGTTTTCGAGATATGAGCAATAAACAAAAAAAAACAATTTCTTTGCCAATTTATAGTCTAGTCAATGGGGAGATAAACAGGCTATTGCCTTACAAAAGGTGGTGTAGTTCTGATTTTTGAATATGTTATTAGGTTAGGGGCCCTGATGAAAAATCCAAGTTTTCGACCTTGAGGGGGGTCCGCGCGATTCGCCATATTGGATTAAAGGTACGAAAAATTAGGTTTTTCGATTTAACTTCTTAACGGTTGATTTTCTCCAGCTTATATCTCAGAAACCGTAACAGATAGGAACAAAAATGAAAAAAATAAATATTGTAGGGAATTTTGTCCTCTTCAAAGTTAGATTTGACAGTTTTGTCGTGGGATCAACCGTTAAGAAGTTAAATCGGAAAACCCAATTTTTCGTACCTTTAATCCAAGATGGCGAATCGCGCGGACCCCCCTCAAGGTCGAAAACTTGGATTCTTCATCAGGGCCCCTAACTCAATAACATACTCAAAAATCAGAACTACACCACCTTTTGTAGGGCAAAACCCCCCATTGACTGGACTATTAGTTATTTTTGGCCAACTTTAACGCTCTCTAGCACCTAACTCGTTTGTCGATGGAAAATATCTGTCAAATGGAATTTGTAGGAAATTAAAAAGTAAAAAGGAAAATTGAAAATTTGTGCAGAGTCGGGAATATTTCTCGGTTTTTTAGATTAACTTTAATTTCATCTACTGCCGTAATTAATAAGTCTCACACTCTTACGAACAGAAAAATAAATACTTTTTTGATTCGATCCGATCGAAAAAGAAAATCCTCGCTCGGCTCATTTCTTTAATTAATAATTATCAATCTCTAGCGATTCGCGTAAAGTTTAATTAACTAATTTCGAATAGACGTGTAAGCGAATTTCAATTTTCTTTACGACTCGCTTCATAACGACGTAGTAGTAACTATAATTTGAATTATGCCTCTGAATTAATGTAACGTAATTTCGTACATCTTCATACGTGCAACACTGAATGATAGATTTATTTCCCTCTATAACGCGAAATTATTTACACGCGAGTTTATCTTGCCAAAATTAATGTTTTGGCGCAGATGATTTCGGTATTTTCAATGTTTTGACACACGCGTAAAATGGAAAATTTATAGAATAATAAATATAGTAGTGCGAAATGCGTTTAAATGAAGAAAAAGATTAAATTATAAAAAATTAAATTAAATGCAACTTTGAACAAATTTAAATTAAAACACAATTTTACACAAAACTTTCAAAAGTATACGTTAACTTTGAATTTAATTACAAAAACACGTCAAATTTTATACTCCGTTTAAAAACGTCAAGTTTGTTGTTTTTTAATTAATTCAATTTTCGAGCAGAGAGGCTTTTATGTTAAAGCAAGAAAACAAGCGAAGGTAAAACTCAAAAAGTAACTTACTAGCTAACGGGATCTACCTTGTTTTTTTTAAATATAAAAATATTGAAGAGGTCCTCCAATAACTTTAATATGAAAGCGGTTTGTAAAAAGTTCGGCCTAAAAAAAAAGCAAATAATACCTTCAGAGACAATCTAAACAGAAAAACGCGTACAAAGGTTTTTATACCTTTTGATAAAGAAGCCCCTGCAGTGGCTATCATCTTATTGGGCAAACTGAAAACCACATGTTTCAGTAGAGCAGCGCTTAAAATTTTTAAAAATTTTTGAGAGCTAAGTATTGGTATTCATTCGCGTGCGAGTTACCCTTAAACGTAAAATGGAATTTTTAAGGTTATTTGATGAAGAGACTTCATATTGACTTACTACTCTAAGGAGGCACATATTTTGCGATTAATGGCGCACTTACAATACAGGTGGTTGAAAAATATATTTTGAAGATTTATTTGGTAACTAATGTTATCTAATGAGTGATAAATGACCCACGCTCCGATTGATCATCCACTCAAAGCTTATTTTATCGAGCAATATACTCGTTAATAGCGTCTATAATTTATTTTTTTTTATTTTGTATGCGGGAAAGAGAAATTAGGTGCTCTAAAATTTACGTTGATTACATTAATTCATTCTTATCAATAAGTTTTTGCTTCGGTTTTGGTTTTGAGTAATTCAACGATTCAACCCTAAAGCGTAATAAATATAATACGTTAAAGTTACATTTTTGTGCACTTTTGTTTAGACAGATAGGTAGGATTTAACCGAAAGGAGGGTCGCAAACAGACCGAGTTAGAGGAAGACAGACTGACAGACGAAGCTAATTAAATTCACTGTTTGTCGTACAATGTGGAGTTGTGGAGTGCTTAGCGACGATCAAAAGGCTTTGTTGGTTGCAAATCCAAATTCGTACATTTAGGTACACTGCGAGGTCATAATAAAAAGAAAAATATTTAAACGCTTGGAAAATATTTATAAAATTGTGCCAAACAAAATCCTTCTAGTACAAATAACAGAAAATGATCAAATATTATTTAGAGGTATAAATTCTGACATCAAAGATAAATGTTTGCTCTGGCTGTTTATTTGATAAAAAGCAGGAAACCTTAATAACATAACGTGTTGCTTGTTTGGCAAAAAATACAAATTCAAACTGACGCGTTACTATCACAAAACAAAGAAAATTCTTATACATAATAACAGTAGAATATGAATATTATTAGATTAACAGTGTTATCGTGTTATCAAGCTTAAGTCAAATTTGTTGAAGAGCAATGTATAAGAATTTATTCTACAAGTACATATTATTAACACTTTTCTCGGGTGCACCATCTGGACCTCTTAGGTCCGGGCAGTCGAGAGAATTGTGGAGGTACTAAACTCAAAAAGGTGTCATAAACTTTCAACACTGGCAAGTCACAGTAGTACGTGACCAAGTGGCTTAAAATGAATAAAAAACAGACGAACTGGTGAAACGGTGGTTAAAATCACGATTCACTGCAGGAATAGTGTTTGGTGTTCAAAGAAAAGTAAAAACAGTCATCAGTGACCATAGTTCGGGAGGCAGCGTGTCCTTTTACCAAACGATAAAGAAAGAAATTTTTAAGGATTCAGGAATTATTGGTAAATTTTAACGCGCTCTAGCAACTAATTTGTTCGTCTAAGGAGAAAATCTGTTAAACAAAATTAGTAGAAAATTAAGCGTGCTTTAAATTTGCATAGGTACACTTTTCTCTAAAAGTGCGTAGTTCTCGAGTTATAAGCGATAAACAGGAAAAACAGCTTTTCGACCGGTTTTAGAATTTTTGGCAAACTTTAACGCGTTCTAGCACGTAACTCGTTTGTCTAAGAAGAAAGTATATAAAATAGAATTTGTTGGAAATTAAATGAACTTTATATTTGTTTAAATAGATTTTTCTCTAAAAGTGCGTAGTTTTTGAGTTATACGCGTTAAACATAGAAAACAGCTTTTTGACCGGTTTTAGAATTTTTGGCAAACTTTAACGCGTTCTAGCACGTAACTCGTTTGTCTAAGAAGAAAGTATATAAAATAGAATTTGTTGGAAATTAAATGAACTTTATATTTGTTTAAATAGATTTTTCTCTAAAAGTGCGTAGTTTTTGAGTTATACGCGTTAAACATAGAAAACAGCTTTTTGACCGGTTTTAGAATTTTTGGCAAACTTTAACGCGTTCTAGCACCTAACTAGTTTATTGAAGAAGAAAATTTGTTAAATATAATTTGTAGAAAATAAAATGAATTTTATATTTGTATAAGTACAATTTTCTCTAAGAGTGCCTAGTTTTTGAGTTATAAGCGATAAACAGGAAAAACAGCTTTTAGAATTTTTTGCAAAGTTTAACGCGTTCTAGTACCTAACCTGTTTGTCTAAGAACAAAATCTGTTAAATATTATTTGTAGGAAATTAAATGGACTTTATATTTGAATAGATATATTTTTTTCTAAAAATCCGTAGTTTTTGAGTTATAAGCAATGAACAGAAAAAAGAGCTTTTTGACCGGTTTTAGAATTTTTCCCAAATTTTAGCGAGCTCTAGCACCTAACTTGTTTGTGTAATAAAAAAATCTGTTAAATAAAATTTGTTGGAAATTAAATGAACTTTATATTTGTATAAATACACTTTTCTCTAAAAATCCGTAGTTTTTGAGTTATAAGCGATAAACAAGAAAAACCGCTTTTCGACCGCTTTTAGAATTTTTTGCAAAGTTTAACGCGTTCTAGTACCTAACTTGTTTGTCTAAGAACGAAATCTGTTAAATATAATTTGTAGGAAATTAAATGGACTTTATATTTGAATAGGTATACTTTTTTCTAAAAGTCCGTAGGTTTTGAGTTATAAGCAATAAACAGAAAAAAGAGCTTTTTGACCGCTTTTAGAATTTTTTGCAAAGTTTAACGCGTTCTAGTACCTAACTTGTTTGCCTAAGAACAAAATCTGTTAAATATAATTTGTAGGAAATTCAATGGACTTTTTATTTGTATAGGTACACTTTTCTCTAAAAGTCTGTAGTTTTTGAGTTATAAGCGATAAACAGGAAAAAGAGCTTTTTGACCGGTTTTGGAATTTTTGGCAAACTTTTACACGCTCTAGCACGTAACTTGTTTGCTTAAGAGAAAATGTGGTAAAGAGAATTTGTAGAAAATTGAATGTGCTTTATTTTTGAATATATACAGTTTTCTCTAAAAGTGCGTAATTTTCGAAATGAGCAATAAACAAAAAAAACAGTTTTTTGGCCGATTTAGGAATTTTTGACAAACTTTAACGCGCTCTAGTACCTAACTTGTTTGTCTAAGAAGAAAATCTGTTAAATAGAATTTGTAGAAAATTAAATGTAATTTATGTTTAAATAGGCACACTTTTCTCAAAAAGTGTGTCGTATGAAAGTTGTCAGTTATCAGCAAAGATCTGAAAAAAGAAAAAAATACACATTTCTTGGACCACCTCAAAGTTAATGCTGCCAGTTAGGAGTGACAAACGAAAACTCTCTGGTTCCTCCACCATAGTGTGTTACAAAAAGTCAATATTTTCAAGACCGCAAATTTCACAGATTCAGTACAAATCACAGAAAATGCCTCGAACTTGAATAATGTGTCTAAACTGCATTAGATTTAACTCTCGTTGGTTAACTGCATGTTTAAAAGTCTGCTGCTCAAACACCCTGTAAAAATCACGGCGCCACCTCGAAATAACTGCTTGGATTGAAGCGAGCCTTCTTAACAAATTTTAGACCCCCAGAGAGTTGCTACTCACAAGCTGAGAGCCCGTGAATAAAAAAGCTAGAGCTACACCAAATTTAAGTTTAAATAATTTTGTATCATTCAAGGGCGGAGAACCCCAAATATAATATTTAACAAAAAGTCTAAATATGAGTTACACGTAGGTACCTAATGTAATAAGTTTTTACAATACAAAAAGTAAAGTTAACGCAGTGATAACATGATTAATTACGAATTACTCTTTGATGCCGCTGTTTATAAAATACGGCAAAAAATGTAAAAATTCCACCCTTACACCTCGACGAGTAAATTGGATTTAAAAATAAATAAACTAAAAAGATGACGCTAAAATTACATTTTTTTTGTTCAATTTTGTTTGTTGATCAAAACACGACGATAAATTTCGGAAAATTTGCGTAGGTGATAATTGGCGAGCAATTGACACTGGAAAATCGACTAGTATTATACCTCGGAACGAAATTTGTTCAAAACAGTTTTAGTTAAGGGGTGCCACAAACTCATAACAGATGATTTATTGTATTAGTTAATTATTTCGAACACAAAGCTCGGGAAAATCTTTAGATTTATTGCAAATTATTTAAAATGTCTTTGTCTGTTCCTGTTCATTATGCGCCAGCCTTTAGATGGCTTCGGAAAGCTTTGTACGTTCGTTGGAAGTTTGGATAAATTTAGCAACAAAATAATAAACATTTTGATTCACATTCGACGTAATTAATACTACTTGTCTCTTAATGAAGTTACCTACTACCTACTGCGTCGAATTTCATGAGTGCTTTTTCACCTTTCCAAACAACTCTCTTGTTTATTATTCTTGTTAAAATGTAACATTATTACGGTAACAATTATAAGAGGAGCTTTGTATCTAAACGTAATTAATTTACAATTTATGTCAAACCAATTATTATTAGATTAGAAATTATAACTTCCTCAAATTTAAACTTAAATGGAACATTTTCTCCCATCAAAAGTGTTTTGTGGAAAATATTTTTCGTTACAAGTTTATGGAAAAAATATCGAAAATAAAGCGTAAATTGGGGATGAAATAAATGCGTCGATATATTTTACATATCGTATATTTCAATTTTAAAACGAAAATTGTCCGTTGAGGCCGTTACTTTGTTGTTATCAATAATTCAAAAGTCATATGTTGGAAACGTACAACTGCATAAGTGTTTGGCAAATATTCAAATTATCTAAGTACAGTCCATAAAATTTATATTGCTGCACTTGCCGGACCTTTTTTAACGTATAGCTAAATATTTTCAAACAGGACAGGAATTGTTGGATGGAATTTTTTATTCTGGGTCATATTGGTTAAAACAACCTTTATAAAACGACCCTCTCATTTGATAATTACGGTTTCAATAAAAATTTTTTCCTTGCGTCTGAGGCTTATCGATCTAAACTCACCCTGTAAAAACTATTTTCTCTAACGTAAAAAACTAAAATTGCAAGCCTCAAAAATTTGTGGTCTTTACGAGTTTATTGAGAGGTCGCAGCTTGTCGGATATTTACTCCACGCATTTACCTAAAAAATATTTTGCATTCGTCGTCACGAACTAACTTTAGGATGTAGAAATTCAAACTTTGAGAGCTCGTTGCATTGAAACGAAATATTTTTTGACCACAATGGCTCAAATAAAAGTTGTAGGAAATTTAATTCTCTATAAAATACGTCCTATTCATTTTTTTCGTTTTGTGTATCTCTATCGGGAAATTCGCGAAAATGTGTTGAAAAGGTATTGTTTATTGGTCATTGTTTAACCACACACAAAAGGTGCACTTGAAGCATTTTGGGTTGTTATTGTACGCTTCTATAGCTAACGATTCGGAACGGTTGGCATTTGTTCACTAATTAGTTCCTTTATTTTTTCCTAATTTAAACAATATTTACTTTTCAGTCCAAGGACGAATTTTTCAGTTTTAAAATTTATTTTGTCACATTTTGAACGTCCAGTTGTACCAAATTCGTCAATTTAAGTTTCATTGCGACAGCTTAAACTAAGTTTAAGTGCTTGTGGTTAGCTACTTTACAACTTTTATTCGGAAAATTGTCACAAAACTAATTTAAACAAGGTCAATTGTTAGGCCTTTCAGCGCAAGTTGCGTTCAGAATTTCTACAATTCTCCAAATTCCAATCCCTAGATTAGTTACAACCGAAACTTGCAGAAATGTACTAAGGTCGCGGTAGTTTCAAAATTAAAAAAAATTAAAAATGGCAAAATAAAAGTTTAGGAAAAACGGAGATTATTAAAGTGAGACTTGCGGAGCATATTAAATCGCACTTGATATTGGAAAACACTTATTTTAGAAATAAATGTATCGTACCGTTTTGAATGTAAATGTAGGTACTTAGAAAACTCCCTGTATAAAAATAGAAGCTTCGAGAAGTTTTTAAACAAAATTGCTTTAAGCGATTCATAAAGTTGTAGGAAAACTTCTAAGTAGAAATTTAAGAAATTTTTACTTTCCCCAATTTTTTTAGTCTTACAAACCACCCCCATCTATACTAGTCGAAAGCCTTTTCACTTCCTGCGATTTTATACGAAATCGGTTTCCATTTCATTACTTTTGTTTTGATAAAGCACCAAAGGAAATCTTTTCCGAAATAAAATGATAATTTCCCATTAGGTTAACAAAACCATGATTTATGTTCAAATTATTACTGATTCGGAAATTAGATTTATCGTCTACGAATTTCCCTACACACGAAGAATTACAAATGGGAAATGAAACGAACGTGTGAAGGAGACTAGACTAGGTTTGAATCAACGCACGCAAAAGTAGGGAGAGATAAAGATCGGGATAACTATACCTTTGTTTATTTTAGAAAAATCGAAAATAGTGCTTTGAAAATTGAATTTAAATTCTAGATTTAGATTGTGAGCAGATCCGGACAGGGAAACCACATAAGCTAGAAGTGGTAGAAACGCGCCGGTTGTAGTGGAAGATAACTCCGTTCCTTAGTTTTATGAGACTGCTCTGCTTCTTCGGAGCTGTCTGACATTTTTTTGTTTATAAATCGAAAGAGTTCAAGAGTTTGTATAAAAATGTGTTTACTCAAAGATAAGTCAAAAAAGCAGAACCGTCTTATTTTAATAAAATACTTAAGGGAAGGCCTGAACTCGCAAAATTTTGCATAGTTACTATTACCCCTCTGCAAAGCTTGCTACTGGCCATAAGTTAAAATTAAATTCAAACTCGAATTTATGTAAAACAAATCCCATTTTATTGAAAAAAGTTTTTATGAAATCCAATATTTCGTAATTAAAATTTACATTCCTGTAATGAAAAGTGCTTCCAGTTTTAACAAAAATTTTCCTTCTTAGGTACCGTACCTACTAATGAAAAAGTAGAAAAAAAGTTTAAAGCGAGATTGAAAATTTGTTCTAAAAACAATGACAACAATAGAAACACTTTTCTAAAAACAACTATCTCGAGTCAGACTAAAATTTTTGGGTAGTTCCAAAGGGGGTGGGTAGAGAGATGAAAAGCGTAGCTGTTAAATACTGTATTTTCCAATGAAAACGCGCCACTCTAAACAATTACATTACGTTACATTACATAACAATTACATAAAAGAGGCCAATTTGTATTGTTAGGGAAACACTTTTGAATACGTTTTAAAGCATTATGTAGTCGACTCCCTGATTTTAGGAGCCCCTAACTCAAAAACTTGAAAAAACACGAGGGGTCGAGTGACCCCTCATTAGAAAGGTCTTTTAATTCTCTATCGAGTTATAGCAAAGTGCCTCCCTCAAAAATAAAAATTTGTCTGTTTTAGAACTTTTTGTACTAAAAAAATAGAACAGAACGTTATTAAAGGTTGTTTATTTCTATTGAAATGTGCATAACTGTATATTAAAGTTTTACGTAACAATTTAAACTTTTGAATTAAAATATCATTAAAGTGTTGTTACAAATGAATGTGTAGGTGTACTTACACTCGAGTAATGATTATTAAATGTTAAAGTTTATATCTCACGACTGAAATGCTTTAGGCTGTGTTAGACACAAACTTGAAATTTTCATTAATATTCAATTCAGGAAAAAAATTTCAATCTTTCAAAAGTTTCAAATTCATGTTTTAATATGTTTAGACTCTCTACAATTTTTGTAGCCAGGTAAACAAATTTTCCTAACAAATTTCTTTCTTTTATGTACTCATACGCCAGAGCTGTGGGCTAAAAGTTAAGATTCGGTTTTCTAGAAAAAACGTTTTCCTCAAAATTTAAATTAAAACTTTTATTAACCAACATGATGTGCTCTGAAGTGTTTGACGTGCCTTAATTTTTTATAAACTTGGTTTTCATAAAACTAACAAGTGTATCTTCGAGCAGTTTTCAGTTCTAGAACTGCCTAAGTCTAATAAATACCTTCTAGGTACATTAGAAATTGATATTATGGAAAAAATAGTTAAAAAACAATTTACAAGTTTCAGAATGGTTTCGGTGCACGAGATAGTAGAAAAACAATTTTATGGGCGAACTAATTTAGTTTAAACTTGAGAGCTTGGGCAGGAAAGCAAACAAAAGTAAAATAATACACCTACACGCGAGGATGAAAATTGTAGGAAGAACAAATAACCAAATAAAATAAAATTGAACCAACAGCCAAAGCGCCCACGTTATACCCTAAAGCGGTTCGAAATGAGAAAAAAGAAGTGGAATATTAAATGAAACGTGAATTTTTATAATTATAATAATAAGTTACCTATTTTTGTTTAAATAAATCACTACCTAAGGCAGTGAGGTAGCTACAAAAAAGTTAGAAAAACTTTGCGTTGCGGAATATTTGTTTACTCGAGATGGAGAGTGAAAAGGTCCTGAAAAAAATGGTTGTTGTTACGTAGGATAATTCAAACATCGTCTGCTATAACTTTATAAAAAAATAACTTTGTCGTGAAAAATGGGGTAAGCATTTTAGAATTTTTCAATCCCGCTTAGCGTGCCCTCCGCAGCCCATCTTTTAATATTTCGGGAAAGTAGTAAGGTTTTTTTAATTTTCCGTTCAATTTGGAACAAAACTCTTCTCTTTTAATATTCTTACTAAAGTCTCCAATTTCTAGATACTCGAGCATGAATGTATGAAGAAGAAAAACGTCTGAAAAATACAAAAGCATACTGAAAGCACTTCTCTAAAGCATCTTAAGATTTAGAAAAATTAATTTCAAGGGAATATAAGCCGGAACTATCATATTTTTTGTGGAAAATGCACAACAGAGCTTAAGACAAAAATATTTAGACCACCCTTAGTATAAGAATGCCGTAAAGCCGCCGATAACTAGATTTGCTTTGTGGCAGATCTTTCGTGTAAAAAAACCTTTTAAAGGATAATTAGTTTTCTTTTTCCACACATAGATTGTACGAATAACAAACAAAGGACTATTTACTACCTTAAGATTTAATAGGCGCAAAGTAAGTTCGTCGATAAACTTATTTTGGCGGTTGCGAGTTGCGACAAGAGCGGGCACATAAAAATGTCTTAACGTTTTATGTTTATAACTATACGCTCCCATTGACCACAGGACTAATAACATTATATTATGTCAAGAAGAGAAAGGACATAATTCGATTTCCGTCGAAAGTGGGATCATTTTTTATTATAAATTTATTTTTCGAATAACAACATTAAAAAAATAAAATAAACTTTCAAGAGAGGACGTACTGATCTAATGATGAACTTGAGCCAAGTAGCCAGAATTGATGTTTCTGACTGATATTCACGTAAGTCATTCACAACCTACTTACTATTATGCTTTTCAATTCAATTTGAATGCGAGAGGCTCTCGTGTAATGTTTGTAACTAACAAATCATTATAAATTCGACTCAAAAGCTCTTCAAATTTTTCAACAGTTAAATAATTAAATAAATACCGGGTGGCCTAACTTAATTGTCCCAGGTCGTAATTAAATAATTGTAGGTTAGATCTAAAATTCAATAATCTCCAAAAACTGCATTATTCAATTTTGTATATTGACATTTATACTAACAAAATAAAAGTTTTGTTTATTTAGACGAGATGTTTCAGTTTATTGAAAGTAGGGTAAAGCCTCACATCATAAAAAGCTTTTATATTGTACAATAAACCAAACACAATTCCTAAAAGTTGTAATTTTAAAACCACCTTCGCTTCAAGCGAAAAAATATGAGACCAATTTTTATTGTATTGATGCTCTTAGGCGTGTAATACATAATTTATGTCAAAATAAACTTTCTTATTCGCGTAGTTTATTATTTAACGTATTCTAGTTGGACTTCTCACGGTTATATTATAAGCCGGTCAAAATCGTCAATAAATCAACTAAACATGATACATCTCTAATTTTTTAGTATGTTGTTTGCACCCATTAGGGTAGTGTACCAAGTTTGCAACTCGTCTAAAAGTTGTGGAAAAAGCGTAGCACACGAATAAACGCGAAATTTTCGGCCTTTTTTCAGTTTTTGCTCTATATTCTCCTAAACTATGCATTTTTCGACGAAAGCTATTAATTATACATATACGCTTTATTAAATGTGTGATAATTTAGGCCTAACCGGAGCTCTGTAGGTCAATTAGTTACCGAATTACCCCATTTTCACGATTGGCAATTTTTTCCAAAAAGTGAAAATTTCAGTTTTTGACCTTCTTTAGACCGAAATTACGGCTTTAGCTTTAAACTAAGCGGGGTCTCTAGGCCTCGTAGTTCTCTCAAAATCTCAAAAAAACCTATAGTACAAGGTAAAATCGTATTTTTCCAGAAATAATCCAAAACCTTCGGAATCGGTAGTCCTGGAACAAAACTGAACTCATGTTTCGATAGTCCTTTAAATTTTGTATACAATAAGCCTAATCTTTGTTAAGACCTATTCCCTAGTTTAGCCGCTACGGAAGGCCAAAGTCAAAGAAAAATTAAAAACACACAAATTTGGAATATATTTTTAGTTTGGACGCCTCGCACGTCGGAGTCAGTAGACCTAGAACAAAACTGAACCCATGCTTAAATAATCCTTTAAATTTTGTATACAATAAGCCTAATCTTCGTTTACACCCATTCCCTAGTTTAGCCGCTACGGAGAGCCAATCTCAAAAAAAAATTTAAAACACACAAATTTGGAATATATTTTTAGTTTGGACGCCAGTGACGTCGGAGTCGGTAGTCCTGGAACAAAACTAAACTCATGTTTGGATAGTTCTTTAAATTTTGTATTCAATAAGCCTAATCTTCGTTTAGACCCATTCCCTAGTTTAGCCGCTACGGACGGCCAAACTCAAAGAAAAATTAAAAACACAAATTTGGAATATATTTTTAGTTTAGACGCCTGTGACGTCGAAGTCGGTAGTCCTGGAACAAAACTGAACTCATGCTTCGATAGCCCTTTAAATTTTGTATACAATAAGCCTAATCTTTGTAAAGACCAATTCCCTAGCTTAGCCGTTACGGAGGGCCAAATTCAAATAAAAATTAAAAACACACAAATTTGGAATATATTTTTAGTTTAGACGCCTGTGACGTCTGAGTCGGTAGTCCTAGAACAAAACTAAAACCATGTTTGGATAGTCCTTTAAATTTTGTATACAATAAGCTTAATCTTTATTTAGACCCATTCCCTAGTTTAGCCGCTACGGAGGGCTAAACTCAAAGAAAAATTAAAAACACACCAATTTGGAATATATTTTTACTTTAGACGCCTGTGACGTCGGAGTCGGTAGTCCTGGAAGAAAACTGAACCATTGCTTGGATAGTCCTTTAAATTTGGTATACAATAAGCCTAATCTTTGTGTAGACCCATTCCCTAGTTTAGCCGCTACGGAGAGCCAAATTCAAAGAAAAATTAAAAACTCACAAATTTGGAGTATATTTTTAGTTTGGACGCCTGTGACGTCGGAGTCAGTAGTCCTGGAACAAAACTGAACCCATGTTTAGATAGTCCTTTAAACTTTGTATACAATAAGCCTAATTTTTGTTTAGACCCATTCCCCAGTTTAGCCGCTACGGAGGGCCAAATTCAAAGAAAAATTAAAAACACACAAATTTGGAATATATTTTTATTTTAAACGCTAGTGACGTCGGAGTCGGTAGTCCTGAAAGAAAACTGAACCATTGCTTGGATAGTCCTTTAAATTTTGTATACAATAAGCCTAATCTTCGTTAAAACCCATTCCCTAGTTTAGCCGCTACGGAGAGCCAAACTCAAAGAAAAAATTTTTATTTTAGACGCCTGTAACGTCGGAGTCGGTAGTCCTGAAACAAAACTGAACCAATGTTTAGATTTTCCTTTAAATTTTAGTATACAATAAGCTTAATCTTTATTTAGACCAATTCCCTAGTTAGCCGCTACGAAGAGCCAAACTCAAAGAAAAATTAAAAACACAAATTTGGAATAAATTTTTACTTTGGACGCCTGTGACGTCGGAGTTGGTAGTCCTGAAGCAAAACTGCGCCCATGTTTGTATTGTCCTTGAAATTTTGTATACAATAAGCTTAATCTTCATTCAGACCCATTCCCTAGTTTAGCTGCTACGGAGGGCCAAACTCAAAGTAAAATTTAAAACACACAAATTCTGGATATATATTCACTAATTTTGATAACTTATGTTTATATTAAAATACATTATACCGTTTTTGACTGCACACCTTCTTTTCACCAAAAAACAAAAGATAGAAAGGTTTTGAAAAATTTCCAAAAAATTCGATTTTACCTTATATAGGTTTTTTTCAGATTTTGAGAGAATTATGAGGCATACAAATCCCCCGTAGCACTTAATTAAAAGCTAATAAAATTGCCTACAACTTCTATTCTATGAGTTATACTAGTAGGATCAATGGCTTAGCCGCAATTTTGATCTAAAGAAGGTCTAAAACTGAAATTTTCCCTCTTTGGAAAAAATTGCCTATTTTCAAAGTGCCGTAATTTGGTAACTGATTGACCTATAGAGCTCCGGTTAGATATTTCGTCGAAAAATGCGTAGTTTAGGAAATATAGAACACAAACTAAAAAAAGTACGAAACTTTCTCGTTTTTTCGTGTGCTGCTTGTCCCACAACTTTTGAAGAGTTGCAAATTTGGGTATACACAACCCTAGTGGGTCCAAAAAACACACTAAAATATCAGAGATAGATTTTGACTGGCCTATTAAGTGCTACTCGAGTCACTTCTAATTTAAAGAGCGGCTGTAACAATAAATTTTTGTCCGTAAAAGTTTTATTATTGAGATTTAGAATTTTGTATTATTCTTTCTTAGTTCAGACAGTTAATAAAATCGAAACGCTCTTTAAACGTCTTTAGTGCTCTAGTAGTAGTAGTAGTAGTAGTAGTACTAAACTAAGAAGATGAAAATTACCTTCGAGTTTAAATAGTTTTTCCCGTCGTTAAAAACGTAAAAGAAAATGTAACCGTGAAGTTCAATTTAGAAAATTAGAAAAACTGTTACCGTCACTTAAATATTTGTTTAGGAAAGTTTAATTAAATCTAATTACATTTTTTATAATAATTTTTTTATTAAATCCCCTATAGTGGTAGTAGTAAACCTCATTTAAGTTTTAAGTAATTGCATTCTCGTGTTTTGTCGTTTAAATTAGTTTTAACTTTTTTCTAAATAAAAGAGTTGGGAACTATTTTTAAATCTTTGGAAAAGCTATTGCGACTGATTTTTTCCACATGAAAAATTTACCTATATACCCATCAGTTCTATAGTTGGGCGAGAAAAGCTTTGATGCTTGTAAATCGATATTTACAGAAATAAAGATGTCACTTTTTTTAGACAAACATTTTTTGTTCTTTTTGTCGATATAAAAAAATCACTTTAGTTGGAGGATGCTTAAGGATCGATTAAATGAAATTGGTACGGACGCGTTGTACGTGACAGAGCTTTTAACTTAAAAAATGACGAAATTAAATTACGTTAGTTATACACTGAACTGCTAAATTAGGTTAAAAAGGACGGATGTAAAGTATGCTCAGAAGCTCTCCCTTAAAATAGGTATATACAGGATGTTTTAAAACTCATGTTGCTTGACTAATTTCCGGTTTAACCGGAAGTGTTTTGCAAACCAAAATTTAATGGTCATGACATCATGACCGCCTTACTTTTTTAAAACTAAAAATTATATTGAAACGCTTACCAGACCAAGTAGAGCGTCATTCCAAATTATTAACACGAGATTCGAAAATTTGTGATCAATTATAGTCAATTCAGGGACACACGGTATATTATTGAGAAAACAGAGGCTGTAGAATTTAATTTTTTTTTATTTCAGCGGTTTTATTTTGTTGTAACTACGCGAAAAATAGTTTAAAATATCCGATAATTTATAATAATTAAATTCATACTTTCGTATACATATATTATACATCGGTGCCTGTAATAGAATGTTAGCAGCCTTAAGCCGTTTTATAGCCATTATTTATAACTCACACAGTATCCCAGTTTTAATATAAAATGTAAACAGCGCTTAAATATAACTCAGGTTAATATTAATTGAAGTTATTGTTTCGATTAAACGAGCGACCCAATTTTCAATTTTTAAACCCTTTTGACATTCCTAATGATTGAAAATATATTTTATATCAAACGCCCCTTAGATGATTACAAAAGAGCGCGAGATATTTTTAGAAGCGCCGTCAAAGGTAGAAAAAGTTGTTACTAAATTGAAAATGGGCTTAACCAACCATCGTGGATTGTGGAAACGTAGAACATTTCTTATAAAATCGCCCCCAACGCCATTTTTGAAGTTTTAAACTGAAACTCATAGAAAAAAAGAGTAGGTATTGCGCCTGCAAATAATTTAAGTTTATTTAGTGTAACTACTTTAGTTTGAATTGAAACTTCAAACTCGGTTACGAGCCGAGTGAGCCTTATATTGCCGCGGCGAGTCTGCATGCAACTTTAATAAAGTGGGTTTAATCCCATCTTATTTATTAATTCGTTTAATTTTATTTTATAAATCACTAGCAAGTATAAGTAAAGCTTAGAACTTCGCAATGAAGGTATTCGGGAAATTTCTCATTTTTAACTCGGTCGTCGATAAAAGCACGTTTCGGTGAAGGAGAAACCCGAATCACGGTAGAAATAACGTCAATTTATAGATTAAAGCATTTCATTATATAGAGGAGGATATGCGCTATTTGGAAAATTCTTGATTTTTATATCCGCTCTCAAGTACGTAATAAAATTATTTAAATATTTCAAGTTGGGTTATTGTTACCACCTTCACGGGTTAATAGATTAACTTAATAGCTTTAGCTTACGCTATAAAATGCTATAATAGTCTTTATGACCAAGTTGAAAGAATATGAGGGGATAGTATTAGGCAAACAGGGCAGACAGTCAGATAAGCGACGAGACAGACGCACTTTGAAGTGCTAAAATCGTCTCGGGAGATTAAAACAACTTTTCAATAATTAAGCCTAAACCGTTAAAATAAAGAATGGACGTAAATATCTATTTCTGGAACAAAAAGTTTCTGGTCGTGAGTTGTTTGTGGAGCCGGAGATTTTTAAATGGAGAATTGAGGAGTACGAAAACATGAAACGGCAAAATCCGCGATGATAACAGACAAACAAGAAGACCCAAACTGGGTTTAGACTATTCAGAATAATTTCTAATTTTGTCTTTATTTCGATGTCATTTCAAAGAATTAAAATCCATTTTCAGAGTGGCTTTCATTCAATTGCTCGCATAAATTTGAATAATTTGTAGTTAACTTCAGAGCGTTTCTTCATTTGAAGTGTTATAAGATTGAAAACTGTAGGAGTAAATTTAGTAAGTACCCAATTAGTAATTTTATAAATATTTACGTACAATAGGACTATTACAACAAGATTGTATTATGTAGAAGACTTTAGAAATACGCAGACACAATCATCCAGGTCAGCTTTCTTATAACTTTCTCGATATAATTTCAACTTTTAACAAAATTACAAATTAATTTCGCAAAAATGGAAATTCTTCAACGTCAACCTTTTTAAAAAATTAATTTTTAACGCGAATCGTACTATCCAATATTTTTAATGCTTTTATTTCGTAATTTGGGCAGGATTATTATACTAAATTTCTAAAAAACTATGCGTGTCAGTTGAATAATAATTCAGTAATTAAGTTACAACTTGAGTAAATTAATTGATCGAGTTTTTAGGGATGACCTCGTCACCCCAGCTTCTCCATGAATTCATCATCATTAATATTTACTTAATTTTATGTTGGCCACGCAAGTTTTTGCAAAAAATATTTTTTTGTGTCTCATTCTGAAAACAGTTTCAAAAGTGAGAGATTGCAATGGAGCGTAAAAAAGATCAAATTTTCAAAAAGCATTTTGTTGCAAACTGCGTTGTCGTTGCGTTTTCTTAAACAAACACAAAATAGAAAACTTTTGCCAAAGCTACCACCTTCATAAGATTGACACGTTTGCACAGGGGTAATTTAAAATATTGCGCCTTCTTGATAAATAATAAATTTTTGTTTTGTCGTTCTTTTGTGTCCTATTTCTCCACCTACACCTTCTTAAATTCACCTGCCGTAGTCTGCCTACGCTATACGACTTGTTAGTGAAATGCTAATAATTACTAGAACAATCACTGTTTATTTAATCCCTAAACAAAGCGTTTGGGTTTGGTTTGAAAACGTAACAAAGTAAATACTCTATTACAATAATTTGCCACTAAAAATTTTCTTTGAACCATTTGAACGTGACCTACGTAAGCTCCTGTAGCTGTTTAAATGCGTATCGAGAAGATCAAAGCTTAAGAGTTCCAAAATTTAAACAATTTTGTAGTGCTCACTTTCAAGTTATTCGCCGTGTAAGTTACTAGAAAAATACGCGAAAATCTGCGGTTCCTAAACAGGCATAAAAGCAAATTTAATGAACCGAATAATTCTAAAATATAAGAGATCAAAGCAAATGAACCACTATTTACTGTTTAGAAATTTGAAAAATTTTGTAAGTAACAGTTGTAAGTTACTCGCGTCAAACTAGACGACCGAATTACTATCAAAATCCGTGAAATTTCGTGGATTTTAAAACGGGGCACTATAAAATATTTAATGCACCGAAAAATTTCAAAATGCACTAAATCAAAGCTATATGACCACTAAACGTGGTACATAAATTTTAAAAATTTTTCATTACCCAGTTCTAAGTTACTCGCCGTCAAACTAGACGATCGAATAACTAGTAAAATTCGCGATTTTCGTGGTTCCTAAAACGGAGCACTATAAAATATTCAATGCACCAAAAAATTTCAAAATGCACTTAATTAATGCTATATGACCACTAAACGTGGTACTTAAATTTTAAAAATTTTTCATTACCCAGTTCTCAGTTACTCGCCGTCAAACTAGACGATCGAATAACTAGTAAAAGTCGCGATATTTCGTGTTTCCTAAAACTGGGTATTATAAAATATTTAATGCACCGAAAAATTTAAAAATTCATTAAATCAAAGCTATATGACCACTAAACGTTGTCCATGATTTTTAAAAATTTTGTATTACCCAGTTCTCAGTTACTCGCCGTCAAACTAGACGATCGAATAACTAGTAAAAGTCGCGATATTTCGTGTTTCCTAAAACAGGGTATTATAAAATATTTAATGCACCGAAAAATTTAAAAATTCATTAAATCAAAGCTATATGACCACTAAACGTGGTCCATGATTTTTAAAAATTTTGTATTACCCAGTTCTCAGTTACTCGCCGTCAAACTAGACGATCGAATAACTAGTAAAAGTCGCGATATTTCGTGTTTCCTAAAACAGGGTATTATAAAATATTTAATGCACCGAAAAATTTAAAAATTCATTAAATCAAAGCTATATGACCACTAAACGTTGTCCATGATTTTTAAAAATTTTGTATTACCCAGTTCTCAGTTACTCGCCGTCAAACTAGACGATCGAATAACTAGTAAAAGTCGCGATATTTCGTGTTTCCTAAAACAGGGTATTATAAAATATTTAATGCACCGAAAAATTTAAAAATTTATTAAATCAAAGCTATATGACCACTAAACGTGGTCCATGATTTTTAAAAATTTTGTATTACCCAGTTCTCAGTTACTCGCCGTCAAACTAGACGATCGAATAACTAGTAAAAGTCGCGATATTTCGTGTTTCCTAAAACAGGGTATTATAAAATATTTAATGCACCGAAAAATTTAAAAATTCATTAAATCAAAGCTATATGACCACTAAACGTGGTCCATGACTTTTAAAAATTTTGTATTACCCAGTTCTCAGTTACTCGCCGTCAAACAAGACGATCGAATAACTAGTAAAAGTCGCGATATTTCGTGTTTCCTCAAACAGGGTATTATAAAATATTTAATGCACCGAAAAATTTAAAAATTCATTAAATCAAAGCTATATGACCACTAAACGTTGTCCATGATTTTTAAAAATTTTGTATTACCCAGTTCTCAGTTACTCGCCGTCAAACTAGACGATCGAATAACTAGTAAAAGTCGCGATATTTCGTGTTTCCTAAAACAGGGTATTATAAAATATTTAATGCACCGAAAAATTTAAAAATTCATTAAATCAAAGCTATATGACCACTAAACGTTGTCCATGATTTTTAAAAATTTTGTATTACCCAGTTCTCAGTTACTCGCCGTCAAACTAGACGATCGAATAACTAGTAAAAGTCGCGATATTTCGTGTTTCCTAAAACAGGGTATTATAAAATATTTAATGCACCGAAAAATTTAAAAATTCATTAAATCAAAGCTATATGACCACTAAACGTGGTCCATGATTTTTAAAAATTTTGTATTACCCAGTTCTCAGTTACTCGCCGTCAAACTAGACGATCGAATAACTAGTAAAAGTCGCGATATTTCGTGTTTCCTAAAACAGGGTATTATAAAATATTTAATGCACCGAAAAATTTAAAAATTCATTAAATCAAAGCTATATGACCACTAAACGTTGTCCATGATTTTTAAAAATTTTGTATTACCCAGTTCTCAGTTACTCGTCGTCAAACTAGACGATCGAATAACTAGAAAAATTCGCGATATTTCGTGTTTTCTAAAACGAGGTAATGTTTAAAGCACCGAAAAATTTCAAAATGCACTAAATCAATGCTATATGACTACTAAATGTTGTCCATAAGTTAAAATTTTTTTTTTAACCCAGTACTAAGTTACTCGCCGTCAAAGTAGACGATCGAATAACTAGTAAAATTCGCAATTTTCGTGGTTCCTAAAACGGGGCACTATAAAATATTTAATGCACCGAAAAATTTCAAAATGCACTAAATCAAAGCTATATGACCACTAAACGTGGTACATAAATTTTAAAAATTTTTCATTACCCAGTTCTAAGTTACTCGCCGTCAAACTAGACGATCGAATAACTATAAAATTCGTAAAATGCCGTGGTTCCTAAAACGCGGCATTATAAAATATTTAATAAACCAAAAAATTCCAAAATACACTAAATCAAAGCTAATTAATTACATACGACCTCCAAAAAAGTCGAAAATGTGAGAAATGCGAGTAAAATGTGAAGCCGTTTTCTTCAAAACTGCTCCACAAGAGGTCAAGATTGCGATTGTTCAATAACCAAATGTTTCTAAGCGCAAAGAAAATAAATATTTAGCCCCAATTTTGAAGACTTACCTTTTTCGTTTGTACTTGGCATTCAAAATCGTATTTTTCTTACGTTAGCTGGAACTTCCATCTCCACCATGTTTGCTTGTACTTGTCTCCCACGATCTGCAAAAATTAAAAAAAAAGACATAAATTACCCAAAAATATTACAATAACGTATTTTTATTTATTAAGCTTTTGATTAACTAACTATATAATTACAAAATCGACTTTTAGGAAGGCACACATCACCTCAACTCGATTTGCAAGGGTATACGTGCGCGTTAAATATAGATTTGTGAATAGGGCACATGTATCTGCAATTAAAATGTGCAATGGAAAATGACTCAAATTGAATTTTATAATCAGAAACGTAGAAAAATATTTTTATCTCATTGACGTAGGTATGAATAATTCCCGATAATAATTCGAATGCGGCCTAAATCATTTTAATTTACACAAAGAAAGCAAAATCGTTTCAATTGGTCAAATTTAACTCCCTAAAACCAACCATTAAACAATTAAATTTTAAAGGGTAATTAATTGTAAAGCTGATTTTGATTAATTATTATTACTGTGATGGATTGGAACGACCAAAAAGGCGTAAACTAAAATTTTAATTGCAATAAGATGTTATACAAGTTAAAATTACTACAAAATTGAACAAAAATTTAATAGACTAATGCGTACCTACTAATGTCTTCATTATTTGCATTCTTGGCTCCCTTAAACGAGGGTGCAGGGTGGATTTAAAAAAAAAACTATTATTTGAACACGTAAAAATGACCTGCACCTTACCGAACCAAATAACTACTAAACTGTGAATAAATTGCATCTTCTTACAAGTCGAGACGTGCAAGTGTGCTTGCAGGTGTGTTGTTATCATCATGTCATGTGATTAGAAGTTGTTCGGTTTTAGCGTAAAATAGTCGAAATTCGAATTTTAATTTTACAATCGAATAATATAATATTTCATCTCACTTTTTCGTAATTTGAAAACAAAATTTTTTGAAATTTAATTTCTGGACGTTTCTAGTTGCCCTGAATCCAAAAAAAAATTAATTTTAATTAGAAAAAATCTGCATATGTGTAAAATCGGTGCTATCTCGCGCTGGATTAGAACTCTATTAGAAAGTTTAACTAATTTTTCCTTCATTTCCTTCAAATTGAGTTTTAGAAAATTGTTTCTAGCTCCATTTGAGAGGTAATTGTATACCATACGAGGCCGTATAGTAAAGAATCCAAATTGGCTATTGTTTCACACTTTGGTTATTTTAAGTAAATCGCGTAATTAGTAAAAACGTCGGTTCAGCTTCCCAAGTAACAGTTAGCCATGGCAACCGGCGCTTTTAGTCTTCATCTGTATCCTGCGTCGTTCGGTCGTTGCATCGACGTCGTGCGCTTTTATCACTTCGCGTAGTGCATTAAAAATTATTTTTTATTACCGCCAATTTATTTTTTAATAAAGGGTACGTACAATTTTATTAAATCTTTAAAAAATTGGGTCGAAGGTGGATAATTCTAAATCAAACTTTTTACATAAACAATCTAAGGATAATTATAGAAGTTTGGGATGATATGAAGTCGGACTGGTAAATTTCAAATAAAGTGCCAAAATAAACATAAATTTTTAAATGTTTTTTCAACGCAATTTAAAGAAAATAAATTTAAGTGAAAAGATCAGTAAAAATAATTAAAAAAAGGACGCATAACTTCGAATAACTTCCTGCCGATAAATAATTTAAGCTTTTTATTATTTAAGTTTGGGCGACGCGCACAAATTTTCCTCACGAAGAAAAACGAACTTTCTTTTAATTTGAAAATTAGTCTAAAACAATTTTAAAACAAACAAAAGCTTCTTGCACTTTTTAAATATTTTTTCACTTTTGAAAGTTCAAAGTAACAGTTGGAAATGAAATGGCGCTTCTCTGCTCTCTAAAAGCTTTTATTTCATTTTAAAAATGCCCAAATTTGCAAACGCCGATGTTTTCTCAAAAGTGAAAACTTGACATAAGTAGACTCATTGTTTTTATTAAAGGTGTAGGTGAAATTTCCTTTTTATGTATTTTCTTTTCCTCCTTCTAGACCCGTTCTTGAAATACGAGGTGGTATCGTATCGATATCTTTTGCTTAGGAAATTTTTCATGCGCGCCGAGAAAATTCGTTACCGTTACAATAAACAACGACTTATCTGAAACGTCTCGTCACATTTTTGTTTCGAACAGTTATTTAAAAAAAATCCGTTTCAATTTTCCAATAGGTGGTAATATTTTGTCGATGGCAAGAAGAGGCATGGGCCGATTTGTGTGGCTGATGGGCATTTTTAGAGTAAACTTCTCGACTGGATTTACGCTTAAAGCGTGGGTATTTGTCACTTTTAGAAAATTGCTTTTTCTCAAACACAGAAATGTCTATTCAAAGCATGAAATTAAACCGCAAACTTTAGGAAAAGCCTCAAAGCTCGTGTTAGGGATTTTTAAAGAAAAGTAACCAAAACGAAGTTTTACGTGTATAAAAATTAGAAATCTTCAGAAAATAGTTAAATTATTAGTAATGCAATTGGCGTAATATTCACCCCTCGACTAATTTAGGTTAGGTCGGGTTAGGCACTGTTGTAAAAGATAGGTTAGATCTATAAAAAGTTTTTGATTACAATAAAAAAATACTTTTATTTACCTTTTCAGCAAAAACGCGAAAGCAAGGCCGTGCGCGTAAGATAAAATCGAGGGTTTGATCGGAAAGCAGTGATAAGTGATAACAGTCGTGTTTTATTTCCAATTTCCAATTTGAACGAAACAGTTTTTGGAGCTTAAATTACCATCAATAGCAGAGAAGAATTCGCAGAATATAAATCTTGAAAAAGTTTTCTAAAAGGCAATAACCGCGATCGTAAACTGAGCTTATAAACTCAGAACAGTCAAATTACTCAATGAATATGCAGCACTTTATATTTTCACAAAAAGGCTTTAATAAAGCAGCGTGATTTCATTGTCTAGTACTTTTAATTTTCCATCAAATCCCAAATACTAAAAGCGTAAAGAATCTTTATTAAAGGGTACGCGAGGACGCAATATAAGAACTTAAAAGAGACTTCCGAAGCTAAATGAAACAAAATTTTCACAAAGTCGCCTCTGAGATACCTTTAAACTTTACTTTTACCAAAATCTAAAGTTAAAACGAAATAACTTACGACCATTCGTGCAATTTTATTAAAGGGCGGTTTTAATACAATCTAAAAAGTTTCCAAAAAGTAAATTAAAATACTTTTTGTAAAGTAAGGAGGCGTTTAAACAACGGCGTGTAATGAAATAGTAAGATATAAACCACACTAACAGACAACGAAATGAGTGGTATTTAACGAACCCTAAAGTCCTTTGTTTAGACATTGTACCAAGTGTTAACCTAGTCGAGACCACCCCCATAACTTTTTGGCTTTGAAAACCCCGCTTGGAAATTTCAGGAGAGACTGAATTTATTAGTTGCGGTACAACGCTTACCTTACTACCGGTTTAACCGGAAATATTACTATATCTCAATAATAGGGCCATTTTGCTCTATGTAGAAATGTACGTTTTCAATTTTTTATTCCCTTTTAGTACCTAAAAACGTAGCAGAAAGTGCGAGGCTTTTAAAATGTGCAAATTGACCCGCGTGCGGAAATATTTACTTAAAAATGTGTAAAACTTTATAGCAATGAGAGTTGTAAAACAGTGTAAACAAACTTGTAAAAAGTATATAATGGTTGCATTATATAAACAGAGGCTAAGAAATAAATTACACAAAAGAACTCATTAACCTTAGAAGATTAATGTTGGTTTAATATTTTTTTTTCGAAAAAATTTTGTATGTTGAATTTTTAGACTTTTAAATTAGTGTCATCAAATTATTTTTACATGTATTTTACATCAAGATTCACTTAAGCTCCCTCTATTCAAATTTACATTACGTGGTGTTAAAATTTACTCAAATTTACATAGAGCTTTGATATATCTCAGGCTGTAATTTTTCCTCATTTTGTTTCAGAGGCCTTTTGTTGAAGTAAAATCAACGCTAGATACTTTTAAAGTAGTTTTCTTTAAATAAAGGGCCCCCTTCTTATTAAGTAAGGATTGAAAGAACGCAATGCCTTCATTTAAAAACCGCCTAGATGTCATTAAGCGACATTTGAAAGTTTCTTTTACAGGAGTAGTGTTGCGGTAAAAATAGCTTCTGTGTCCACGGGGATCGCAGTGTTTGATAAGGGCGTAAAGAATAAATTATGTGCCTACTGATAATTATTTAGGACCTGATTAATTAGTGCCAGTCCCTTTAATGATTTTTTCCAGTAATGAGACTCTCCGAGCTTGAACTATTTACCGTTAAACCCTTCTGAAGCCCAACCCGTGTAAACGCGTAACTGAGGCGATTTAGCCCTTCCGGTCATTGCCTATAGACATGACCTCATGCCTATAAGATATTTGGGTTTTTAAATCACTAGACACCTATAAAGAAGGGTGAGAAGTTTAGAAACAATTAAAATAATTTTTAGGGCAATTCTTGCAAATTCTTACTAAACATTACCCTATGCAGAGCTAAAGTAGTTTTGAAAAAAACAACAAGTTTCAACGCCCTATAACTCGTAAACTTTAGAAATACAAAAAAATGCACATATTCAATTTTATAGCAAATTGTATCAGCTTTAATTTTATACATCATCATGTTTTAGCTCTGACCCATAGTTTTCGAGCTATTAACGAAAAACCGAAAAAAGTGACATGTCATTGACCATTGCCGCGAAAGCTCACCACCGATTCTTCATCACTAGACAACTCCAAACGAGTGTGAGAAATTTCAAAACTATTAGAACTTATTTGAAGGTGAAACCCATATTTGATATTCATTGCCTGGACTTGTTACAACTCTATTAATTTGTCGTTTGAAGCAGTGGAAAAATACCGTGAAATAAAGCACAAAATTTGAAAAATGCGACGCTTATATGTATACCTCAGGTAAATTTGACAAAAAGAAACAATAATAATATTGTTATTTAATTTAAATATTTCGGGAGAGGAAATTTCAAATTAATTCTTTCAAAAAAGAATTTGTATTCAATTAGAAAAATAAGCAAAAGAGGAAACTCACCCTGGCTCGTTTAAATACAATTTGAAGCTTAATACCGTGTAAATATTTATTATAAGTGTTAAAATTAAATTTTGGGTCTATTTTAATCATAAACTAATTAAAGGTCTCATTTAGTTAAAAATTTTCCCTAAAGTTATTACGAAGAAATTAATTAATAATCGTTTTACAACAAGGAATTTTGCTCACAAAGTCTCTATAATTACTCTTCTACGTGTCCTACATACGTCAAATTCTCTTATTATCGTTGTATTTTAAACCCTGATAATAAAGCTTGAAAGGGAAAACATTTAAAAGCTCTGGGCAATTCTAAATAATCCTCCTTTCCTTGTCAACATTTTAATAAGGAGAGGCTTTTCATTTTGTCCTTTTAATTTATTACAAAAATGAACAAAGCTCGTAATTCGTAAATTTTGAAAATTTCAATTTTGCGGTTATTTGATGTGGAACAAATGGGGCTCTAATCTTTTATCTCATACTACATGTACGTACGGGGTGGATAGATGAAAATAAGAAAATATGCACTACATCATCTTACTGCAAAGGATGCACCCTATGTAAACTGCCGTTTGAATCTGGCGCCGCCGTATAGTGCGGTATAGCGGTATAGTGAGGATTTCCATTGGCTAAACATTTTCTGAAAACGTCACTAAGACAGCCAAGGGTAACATACCGAGGCTTTAAAAGTAACACGAAACTATATAAAATTGGGGCAAGAACGCCTTTTGGTACCAACAGACCAACAACAGTGGTGATTTATCACATTTGCGGCAAATTCCAACAGCATGCGATAATTATTTATGGCGGTATGACGCACCCGTTAGAAGCATTAATTGGAATACGATGGTAGTGTGTGAACGACAAAGCTTTAACTGAACTAAAATCGTCCTAAGCCCTTATAATTGAAAATGTAAGAGGATTATTTTCTGTTGTAAGGTCGAATTGCGAACCACCAGCCTCTACTAATTTAAAAGTTTTATTTTGGATATGTAATTGACAATTTAACAAATCGAGATACTAAATTATGACAAAGTTTTGTGCCGTATCGAATTCGCCATTTCAAATCTATAACTTTTAGTTCGGCAGGAGAGATCATTGATCAGGTACATAACAGTCGCTATGCCGATAGCAATAAAGAAGAGTGTCTATCAAGAAGCTTTTATGTTGTTATTATTATTATTATCGCTGCAGCAAATAGATCGAATGTTTCAACTTTGTTTCTGTGACAAGAGAGCACTATAAAAGCTGAAAGAAGTAAAATTTACAGGATGAGCGCGATCATTCAAAATTTGCGAACGACACTAAACACAAAAATAGTGCTTTACGGATGGGTGTATCCACTAATGATTAATTGAAGCAAAGTATGATGGAGATATCGTCAAAGACTGTCTCAAACGAGATGCCCAAAAATACTCGGTTTGGTGTCTTTTCGTATTAAAAATTTGAATTATTACGAATTCGACGTACAAACATTTTATTCTATTTTACATGTACAAGCGATTTATTTTCTTGAGCATTCTCCCCATTCACCAAGCAATATAATCCAATGCCAACTATCGCACCATGGGGATTTTAATTTATAATTTTGCGCAAACAACTTGTATCTCGTAAAATATATAAATTATCATTTTTTTCAAACTTATCACGAAGTAGGTTTAAATTAAATTAAAACGGCCGATGTGGCCATAACACGTCTTTTTCGTACGCGTTAAAGTTACAATTCCACGAGCTCTCAAAATATTTAAAAATCGGAAAGAGTACTTACCAAAATTATGCTCAGGAGCTCTCTTTTTAATTAAATTAAAACAATTTCTTTTATTCGATCATATCACTCTTTGAAAGGAGATGAAGCCGACGAAAAAGTGAAAATGGAATTTCGAATCGATTTTTAATTGCTTCACTACTTCTTCACGTCTACAAAGGCTACAAGGGAGCAAGTCGTTCAAAACTAAAAAAGTGGCAAAATTTAAAAAAGAGTAAATGACGGTAATTTCTTTTACCAGTAGAATACGCTAGGGAAGTTGATTATGTCATAATCTCGCTCAACATTGGCCAACATCATTTTTAAGCAGTCTTATTGCGTATAACTGGTAGTAAACAATTGGTAGCCTTTAAAATTTTGTAGTAAGTTAAAATAATATCTAACCTTCATGAAGTAGCGGAAATTGAACTTCAAACTTCTTGCAGAATTTTCTAAACGGCAAAAGATAATTCCAAACGCGAGCACATCACATAACCAAACAGAGGTCAATGATGCACTAAAATATTTAAAAATTCGAGGTGATACTAATTCGATGATAGTTCGATTAGTATAACTTACTAGTCACGTGATCAACTTTTGTATTCTTTATCTTGTTCTAACGCGTACCTAGTTAAACAGTGTGTAACGTATTTCTGCACACAACTTTAAGCCTATATAATTTATATCAAGGGTTACTATAAAAAATTGAAAATTTTTCATCGGTTCCTGTATTATAGGCCGCATAAACCTATAAAAAATTCAACGAGTGCCCCAAGATTAAGCTAAAAAGTCAAAAACTCTAACTTCGCGTGGCCCTTGATAGAGATTTCGTTAGAAAGTTCCACTTCACTTCTTGTGAAGAGTGGGTTTTGGATCTTTTTTCGGTTTCTCGCTTATAACTCGAAAACTGCACACTTTACGAAAAAAGTCTTTTTACATGAATATAAACTACATCAAATTTCCTACAAATTATAGCTCTTAGGTTTTTTTCTAAGATAAACGGTTTTGGCGCTAGAGCGCGTTAAAGTTTGACAAAAATTTCAGTTGAAGAAAATTCGATCTTCATACTTCAAGGAGTCTGATACCGCGACGGCTGTACTTAAAATCGTCTGCCACAATATTTTTAAAATCTACTCAAAAAATAAACTGTTTGGTACATCAATTCTTTGTGAATCTTATGCTTTAGTTTAGTTTGCCCCCAAAAACCTACCCTTCGTCAGGTACTATACTTCAGTGCGCTCTAGCACCTAGACTGTTCGAAAACCAAGAAAAATTTAGGAGATATAATTTGTAGAAAATTGAGTGCGCTTTATTTTTTATATAAACATTTTTGTCTAACAGTGCGTAGTTTTCGAGTTATAAGCGATAAATTAAAAAATCAGTTTTTTGGCAGATTTTTAGATTTAAGTCAAATTTAAGCGCAGCTCCTAAACCGCTTGTCTGAGGAGAAAAGTCTTTTACATATATTTTGTAGGAAATTTTTTCTAGTTTATACTTGTATAAAAGCACTTTTCTTATAAAGTACGTAGTTCTTAAGTTAAAGCGACAAACAAAAAAGACAGTTTTTTGGCAGTTTTTGGAATTCTTGTCAAACTTTGAAATTTTAACGCGCTGTAGTGCCTAAACCGTTTGTCTAAGAAGAAAAACCTTTTTCATATATTTTGTAGAAAATTGTATCTAGTTTATATTCATATAGAAGGGCTTTTCTCATAAAGTGCTTAGCTTTTGAGTTATAAGCGATAAATTAAAAAAATCAGTTTTTTGGCAGTCTTTGAAATTCTTTTCAAAGTTTGAAATTTTAAAGCGCTGTAGCGCCTAAACGGTTTGTCTGAGGAAAAAAGGCTGTTACACATATTTTGTAGGAAATTTTATGTAGTATATATTCATATAGAAGCGTTTTTTTCATAAAGTGGGTAGATTTTGAGTTATAAGCGATAAATTAAAAAAATCAGTTTTTTGTCAGCTTTTGGAATTCTTAACATTTTGAAACTTTTTATAACGCTTATTTAGGCCTATTATTCTGTGCTTAAATTTTTTTTTAAACATGCAAGCTTGGACTCTAAAATGTGCTCTTATCAACTCAGTAACAAAACTTAGTTTTTGTTTAAATACTGGCCTCCGTACAGCACTACAAACTTAATTGTGCACTTTGGCAAAAATTACGTCTTGAGCCAAGAGATCAAAGTGTCGTCATGTTTGTGATTTACTGATTTTCATGTAGGCTTTAGCTTACATAGTATATGTATAAGTTTGTTATAGGGGTATGGGTATGTTTACAACAACAAACAATAGACTGTTGACATGATGAAAAGTATGTCATTCTGCCCTAAGCCGTTGCTGTTCTCTTCTTATGTTTTGAAGACATGCTTTTGCTTGAGGTGAAATAGTTTAGCCTTGTAAATGTTATTTATTTACGTTAAAACTTTGAATCTTTGTGTTTAAAATTTATTGATTAGCAGTCAATTTTCTCTCTAAAATCTTTCGAGTTTGAACAAATTTTTCTTAATTGCTGTTTTGTGTGGGCTTAATGTCGACTTTTATTAACAGATCATAAATTTTCAATGAGAAATCCGAAATTACTAAACTACATAACCCCCTTTTACGTTTACTTTGGCCTTTTGATGAATATTTATATCCAACATTATTAAATTGAACTTCAACTTTATATTAATTTTGTACGGAGTATAAATACGAAAGTATAAACTTTTTGAAAGCTCCCACAATCTTTAGCATCGTAGCGAACGTATCTTTTAAGACGTTTAACTTTTCTGGGGTTGCTAACAGGACAAATGGTAATTAATTGAAGATTTTTTGTAAACAATTTTACGCACAATCAATCACGGTCAGTTTTTAGCGACCGTCTCTTTAACGATCCAGTGATCGAAAAAGTGAAATTGAAAATATCCCGTAGAATCTTTTGCTATTATGACATCCTTCATTTCCAATTTTGATAGTGGCTAACCGACAATAGCATTGGTCTAGCGTTAGACGCTATGCGTGACGTAGCCGTTTAAATTTCAATTAATTTTTCGTTAAGAGAAAAGTCAGCGCCATTTTAACCACTAACCACATTATTAAGAAACCGATAAAATAAAACGAGAGGTCTACCTAAACGGCTTACAAGGTGGTTAAGCCTTAAATAACATTCATCCTTTTGTACAAGGAGCTTGACGAAATTAAATTAACTCGAGAAGAAGACTGAAACATTACAGATAATTCAATTAAATGCCACAACAACAAAGGATAAGAACTGCTAAAGTTTACAGCGAGAAAAAAAAATCTTAAACCCCACTCGAGGGTTTAGGTAATCGAATCAAAAAATTTTCCTTTTTAATTAAAAATTGAAATTCAAATGGAAGTTTTTAGTATAATTGAGAGGTTGTTAATTTGAGTAATTAATTCTTTTTAATGCCGTTTAATGGATGCTATAATTGAATAACTCGCCATTTTAATGGTTTACTTTATTACTAAACGAAAAGTAACTTAATTGAATTATTTATTGCTAAAACTAACTAACTCGATAAAATTTTACACCATCGAATTTACAAAGTTCGAATTAATCTATTTCTTGTTTATGTAGCTTGAGCTTTAATAAAATTAGGATAATTTATGTACGATATACATCATGTTCCGCAAACTATGCAGAAACAATAGATTGGATGTCTTATCAAAGACTGGCTTGCCTAGAAATAACTGGAGCAATGCCTACTACACATTAAGGGAGACTTACAGATCAAAAATTCACTCCTCCTCAGGAAAGAATGTGCAAGGACCAGTCTCAATCCTAAGGGAGATAGCGGAATGCTCCATACTTAGTATGAGCATGAGCATATACCATTGAAAAAACCTATAGAAATCAAAGTCCGACAAGGGAAGAATGGGAATGCAAGGTAGTTAAAGTGAATGGACTTGAATTCTACGCAGACGGCTCTAAAAGCACAACAAGTACAGGAGTTGAAATCATCGGGGACGGCAACTTGAGGCATTTCTAAAAGGTTATCAAAGCAGAATTTTTGTAGGATCTGACAGTCAAGCAGCTCTTAAAATGCTGAACGCGTGTGAGGTGGGGTCCGAACTAGTAACGGACTGCATCCGCAGACTGAACGAGCTAAGGGCGAAAAATGTTGACAACCTGGTATGGGTGCCAGCTCGTGCCGACATATCAGAGGAGAGCAGGCAGGGCAGAACAGCAACATAAGACTCATTAGACTAGAACCAGCCTTTGGCATTCTCTATGAAATGACAAAGAGAGAAATAAAGCCACTTCTGGCAAAGTAACATATTAAACACTGAAGGGAGATTCCTTGACAGGGCCATCCTAAAGTTCTACTGGAGAAACTCAATGAAAAAGAAACCCGCTCTCTACTCAGAATGAGCAGAGCTGAGCTACGACTGACAACGGCACTAATAACGGGATATTGTCAGCTTAAAAAGCATCTTGTACGATTGGACTAGAAGAAGACCCACAATGCAGAGGATAGGCAAAGAAGATAGGCTTTCACAAGAAGTCGTCACAACATTCTCGGAAAAGAGAAGATGATACAAAGGAATTCACCAAATTATCAATAGAGAAAATTCTGGACTTTATCAAAAGCACAGAACTCACATAAAGGAAGATTACATCTGAGATGCACAATAGATCCAAGAGGTCGCGATGCAAGAAAGCACTGACACTGGGGGCTAACCTCAACCGCAATAATAATAAATAATGATGTCTAGGAGATGATAAGGAGTATGTCAGTTGCTCTTTTTAATATCAAGATACCCTTATTAAACAAATAACTGTCATTTAGAAGCCATTATTATTATTATCTTTCCGAACGCTCTCGTATTATTTCGAATATAGAGCCATAAAAGTACAATTTAAATTCTCAGGCGGTTTAATAAAATGCTAATATTCTATACGGTGGCATAGTCTGTAGAAGTGGAGTTTTAACTCGGCTAAAGCTCCTCTTTGAAGATGGCAGAGTATGCCGAAACAGTTGTCAGCAAATTAGTTGACAAAATAAGTGCAGACTAGCCAATGATTTTGGACAGGATTCAATCATTCTACTTGATCGATCGACTAAAGCGGCGAAACGTTCGGCAGGTATTGTGATGGCGCAATTCACAGACACTAAAATATTGTAAATCGTTAAAGACACCCCAAAGTGAATATACTATATTTTACTAAAAGTAGGAAATTCGGTAGGAAGGTAGGCGGAATGATCCCTAACAATATTCTTATTTTATATTTTGAACTCAGAATTTATTTTCACAAAAGTACGTATTGCTGGTATCGCTAACAAAAAGAACTTTTCAAAAATCTCTCCTTTGTAATTAATTAACGTTTTTTCACCATAAAACAAACATTTTCTCCGAAAGTTACCGATTGAAAGAATAAAAACGATGTTTTTGTTTATTACACTTGGGCTCTCGTTTTTATTGACCAATTCGTGGGCTTTTGGGGGTTGTTTTAAGTAATACTGCGGTAAAACAAGCGCGTCCTTAACAATTAGTCGGTTGTACTAATTTACATTTACTTAGTTACAATCTAAACACGCAAAGATTACTCCAGTCATTTGAGGGAAGCTAGATTTAATTTTTTAAAGGTCAAGTTCGTTATTTTTGTTTTAAAAAATTTCCGAATTACACCTTGAGCTTCGATATAAAAGCGTCGCGCTCTCTCCATACGCAAAAATAATTTTAATTTGGTGTTACAACAGGAACGCCCGAAAAGTCAGTCAAATTGTAGGGCAGGTTGCCTACTCTCTCGACGCGAGCACCCGGTATAAGCTTAACTAAACCTCGCTCAAAATCTTTGCAAGAAGTGTACTATCGGGGACGTAAAGCTCAAGAGTGAAAGTTCGAAAAGGTCGAGCTAATAACTAATAAATTCCAACTTATCCAGCAACAAAAGTCATCTTTCTTATTATCAAACTTTACATGACTTGGCAAGTATATAACTTGTAGGAGAGTAGAGACTTAATTGAGTTTCAGTTTCGACTTCATCTAAGTTTGAAAGTTGTTATACTGTTTGTTATTTGGACCAATATAATGCCTTATTGTCAGGATTATATCTGTGACAAGTGGGCCGGATGATCTAACACGTTTCTGTAAAGAGCCACACTAAATTGTATTTTTGTATTGTATTACAGGGTGTTTATTTATAAAATCAAAGCTTTGGGCTTGGTTTAGTTAAAGCACTTAACCTACTATTAAGGTATTAGGCCAGTCAGTAGAGGTATTCTATGATGCAATAAATGGTGTAGAAGCTTTTATGTTTTTAACTTGTTTATATGGGCGCAAACATGTAAAAAACAAAAACGCACTTTATACAGCGTTATCTTCTCCGCGCAATATCTTGAAAAGGGTTAAACTTATGAAAAAATGTATAAAACCAATGTTGTAGTTAATAATGTTTTCTATAACTTTTATAATAACCTTCATCAACGTACGATCTATAGGAGGCGAGTTATTTGCAAAAAATAAGTTTTTGTCACCTTTCACTTTGAATATCTCAAATTGCCGCCAAAATGTTTAGGATTTTGTGATATTTGTAACCTTTTAATGTACGTGTATACCTAAATAGAGCTTTGTAGGAGTTATTCTGACCAAAAATCCTTATTTGACTGGCCTATTTTCCCACTATACCTTCGTATGCCAATTGCCGGACATCAGAATATTACCAATTTGGAGAGGTGTCCTTGACCGAATTAAAAAATTTTGGTATACATGAACGCAGAATTAGATGCTCTACAACTTTAATAAAATGAGTTTTTCTCTTAGAGTACTAATTTCAAAGCTGCAGACTCATATACTAAAATGCTATCTCTGTTTTTGAAAAAGTTGGAAAAAATCGTCGTTTTTTGACCGCGGCTTTAGACCATACCGCTTGACCAAATTATTAAGTGTTGGTACTCATTCGACGCAAAATTTAATTCTCTTTAGTTTATTATAAAAAAACTTTTTTCTAAGATTCACCGTTTAGGAGTTAAGGAGTTATAGGCGAAGAAACAAAACAAATCCTAAAATTTTGTGTTTTTTGGCTGCCAAATAACACAAAATAAAAGCTTCTACACCATTTATTGCATCATACAATGGGATTTCGGTCCTCTACTGACTGGCCTATATTCTTCTCAAATTTTGGCCACGGACTGTATAGTGTTTATGTAATTATTAATTAATATTTGCCGATGAAATATATCTGTGCCATTCGTTATTCGTTACTATCAATGTTGTTATTTGTATAGTTCGTAAATCATAAATAAATCTTTTAAGTATCTCAATAAACTTGAATAGTTAATAGTTGTGCCAACACAATTTATCTGCACACTTATAATTATTATTATCGTATTGTGAAATAATAGGGTGGAAAAATCATTCTGGTGTAGTTTGTTAAAACAACATTTTCAATAGCATTCAATTAAAAACCTTTCCTTTCGAAATAATAAATGAGAGATCCTTCAGAAGTCGTATTGAAACTCTACCACTTCACTACTATATTATATAATACTAGGGTGTGCCAAACACATCGTATAATTAGGTAATTATATGTGAAAAGGGTTAATTTTGGTGCAAAACTAATATGAGTCGTGGCAGGTGAGTTGGAAAGCTCGAAGTAGGTGGTGCTAGGAGTTGGAGTCATGACAGCAGCCACTATCATTAACAGGCTATCTGGAAAGTTTTAAGTAGATTGCGCTAGTGAATGGGGTCCTGGTGGATCATTTTAGCCATTGTTTGTAGCTGTCAATCGTAGTTTATTTGTACGCACAGTTTATAAAAGTCTTGCCCTTGGTTGTAACTTATAACAAAGTTAGTTAACTAAATGCGCACTTATGATGCTATCATCTGGTGCACGTCGAACCAACAATTAAATTCTCAATTGAGTAACTAATAGAGTTCAAATGGAAATATATTTTTAGGAAAGGGTAGACTAAATTTGATGTTAAAATTTATATCTACCTGTGGCATTTAAAATCGCCGAACAAGGCAGAGAGGGGGTAGATAATGAAACTAAAACAAGCAAGAGACAGCAGCAGGGAGCAGGGCAATGAATTAAAAAATATGTAAAAGAAAGTTACTGTAAAACTTGAAACTTCGCCCCCTTATAAATATATTCTATAGGCTAGTGATTACATTTTAGTAACTCCCACTGCCATTTTAAAAGAACATAGTCATTTCTGAAGGAAAAAACTTCCCTCGTGAAGCAAATTTTTGGCAGCAAACTTAATTAACTGTAATTTTTCTAACAAAAAATTTTTTTTTTCAGTTGACTTAATAAGTTACACACTTATTCGATAAAAGTTTCCGGTTCCAGTTGTAAGGGTGAATTTTTGTGCAAATTTAATTTGAACCAATTTTATATTTCGAGAAACTTTCCATATAGGTAAGTGTGCTACCCTTATAAATCCAACAAATACTAATTAAATGACCTTTTTAAATCTCGTTAATTGGGCCGTTTTAATTAGAAATTGCCTCTCCCCTTGCGTCGTTGCTCCGTCTCTTCTCACTCGCTTTACACTAAGCAGTTAATTAGAGCGCTGTATACTACGGCGCTCAATCAGAAATGTAAATGATAATAATTGATAACCCTAAAATGTTTATAAAACTTTTGTTATTCAAACAATGTTTGGGTATTGATTTTAAACTCGACGAACGATGAATAATTTCGTTAGTTAAATTTCTCTAAAGTACACAAGGAATGAAATGTTGGGGTAAACGAGAAAGAACATAGTTTAACATCAATCTTTGAATCAACCCTTAACATTTTAACAAGTTATTAAGATTTGTTATTATTTAGAAGACTCGATCGAACTACCGTATAAATGGTGGTTGGTGGTTTCTGCAGAAATTCGTGTGTTTTGAGATGATAAATGAGAAAAACTATTACTTTGGCGACTGTCAGACCACTTGTTAAAAAACTAGTTATGCAATGAAAATTTATGTTTTCTAATTGTTCTCAAAAACATTTTTTAAATTGTACAGTATGTCGTCTACGAATGCTCCAACAAGGTCCAAAGCAGAAATCGTTTGCGAGCTCTAAATTTACGTTCTTGGACTTTTCTCAAGATGGCTGAACTTCTGCACAACTGGAACGATTGAGTTTGTGTCTATTTAGACCTGTAGCTGTAGGACCCGGCGCTTCTTTTTCTTTTTTTTTGCCATTATCATTTTACCCGCACTCGCTTTTTTCTAATTATTGCGCGTACTGTATTAAATTTTTCAATGGTAGTTAAGTAAAACATTTCAATTGCATTAGCAATTTTCCCCACTTCCCCCACAAACAAAATTTAAATCGCAAACAGTGCTACACTAGCGGATTCGTCAAGTAAGCCTTTATTAAATAGTAAATTTACACTAAAACGCTTTCATAAATAGATATTAAATTGCTCAATTAACATGCAGTTTAATTTAAAACGAATTTTCATCTAAAATTCTCCACTCTTTGAATACGCCGTTTTTTTAATATTTCGAACCAAAGTAGGATAGTGCTAAACTGTACTGATGCTTATGAGGTATCAATTAGTACATTTAAGCTACTTCGTACGCAATTACAACACTTTAATGCTACGGTTTAAAAACAAAAGACCCAATTAAAGTACGGGGTGTCAAAAAGACGACGTAAGCTAAGGTTTTAGCCAAAGTAGGTCCTTCTACTAGTTTAATAAGTGTAAAATCCGCGTGAAGACGGAATTTTAGTAGGTATCGCACAGGGACGGGCCGCTAATTTTGGAGGACCTGGGATCTGGAAAAACACTGCTCGGAGGCCTACCCAAGCATACCTAGAGCTTTTACCAACTGATGAGGTACCTAATTAATAGTTGTTGAACATAAATTAATGGATAAAGGCGCCGCAGGCGCCAATTTTTGATTGTCCCTACTGGATCGCCTCTATAAATTGTAAAAGTGAACCTAAAATTGGATAACTCTGGAAAGGGAGGTGTAGCAAATGTGTACAGATAAGGTTTCGAAGCAGTGAATGGGTGGAAGTAAGTAAAGAAGGGGGTCTGAGATGTGATTAGTGATTATTCAGAATGTAGATGGAGTTAAAAGCAATAAAAGGTGTATCAAAAACTACTAGTCGGGAAAATGAGAAAATGCAATGAAAAAATTAATACCGCCCTAAGGCTGATGTCTACTACTTCCATTTTAAGCCTTACAAAAGAACATTTTAATTTAAATTACGTACTCCGAAGAAAAAAGTTTAAAACAAACTGGAAATTTAATTAAAATAATTTACAAAAACAACAGTAATTCGGTTAGAATTTTTTTCTCCAAATGCTATACCAACAGTTTCAACTTACACTGTTTATCTTAAAATTTATGTTTTCGGGGTAAAATAACAGTATCATTATAAAATGTTTGACTAAATAATTACAAAAATATTGTGAAACCTTCATGAATTACTTTTTGTAGAGAATATTTCGGTTATATTAACAAACTTTATTCCAATAATTAGTATTTTAAAAAGTAAATTGAATTTCCTACAGATTATATCTGGACGGTTTTTTATCAGAGAGGTTTAGGAGGTAGAAAGCGTTAAAGTTTGACAAAAAATTTTAAATTAGGCAAAAAATTGGTTTTTCTGTATATCGCTTATAACTCAAGAATTACGCACTTTTAAAGAAAAGTCTTTCTATGAGAAAACAAAGAACATTAAGTTTACTTCAAATTATGTCTGGAAGCTTTTGTTCTCAGAAAAACGGTTTAAGCCATAGAGAGCGTTAAAGTTTGACAAAAATTTTAAAATTAGTCTAAAAATTCATTTTTCAGTATATCGCTTCAAATTCGAGAATTACGCACTTTTAGAGAAAAGTGTTTTTATGAGAAACCAAAGAACATTTAATTTACTACACAATATATCTGAAAGCTTTGGTTCTCAGAAAAACGGTTTAAGCCGCAGAGAACGTTAAAGTTTGACAAAAATTCTAAAATTAGCTAAAAAATTCGTTTCTCTGTATATGGCTTCTAACTCGAGAATTACGCACTTTTAGAGAAAAGTGTTTCTATGAGAAACCAAAGAACATTCAATTTACTAGACATTATATTTGGAAGCTTTTGTTCTTAGAAAAACGGTTTAAGCAGCAGAGAGCGATAAAGTTTGACAAAAATTTTAAAATTAGCCTAAAAATTCATTTTTCAGTATATCGCTTCTAATTCGAGAATTACGCACTTTTAGAGAAAAGTGTTTTTATGAGAAACCAAAGAACATTTAATTTACTACACATTTTATCTGAAAGCTTTGGTTCTCAGAAAAACGGTTTAAGCCGCAGAGAACGTTAAAGTTTGACAAAAATTCTAAAATTAGCTAAAAAATTCGTTTCTCTGTATATCGCTTCTAACTCGAGAATTACGCACTTTTAGAGAAAAGTGTTCCTGTAAGAAACCAAAGAACATTCAATTTATTAGACATTATATTTGGAAGCTTTTGTTCTTAGAAAAACGGTTTAAGCCGCAGAGAACGTTAAAGTTTGACAAAAATTTTAAAATTAGCCTAAAAATTCATTTTTCAGTATATCGCTTCTAATTCGAGAATTACGCACTTTTAAAGAAAAGTGTTTTTATAAGAAACCAAAGAACATTTAATTTACTACACATTATATCTGAAAGCTTTGGTTCTCAGAAAAAGGGTTTAAGCCGCAGAGAACGTTAAAGTTTGACAAAAATTCTAAAATTAGCTAAAAAATTCGTTTCTCTGTATATCGCTTCTAACTCGAGAATCACGCACTTTTAGAGAAAAGTGTTTTTATGAGAAACCAAAGAACATTCAATTTACTAGACATTATATTTGGAAGCGTTTGTTCTTAGAAAAACGGTTTAAGCAGCAGAGAGCGATAAAGTTTGACAAAAATTCTAAAATTAGCTAAAAAATTCGTTTCTCTGTATATCGCTTCTAACTCGAGAATTACGCACTTTTAGAGAAAAGTGTTCCTATGAGAAACCAAAGAACATTCAATTTTACTAGACATTATATTTGGAAGCGTTTGTTCTTAGAAAAACGGTTTAAGCCGCAGAGAACGTTAAAGTTTGACAAAAATTCTAAAATTAGCTAAAAAATTCGTTTCTCTGTATATCGCTTCTAACTCGAGAATTACGCACTTTTAGAGAAAAGTGTTCCTATGAGAAACCAAAGAACATTCAATTTACTAGACATTATATTTGGAAGCTTTTGTTCTTAGAAAAACGGTTTAAGCAGCAGAGAGCGATAAAGTTTGACAAAAATTTTAAAATTAGCCTAAAAATTCATTTTTCAGTATATCGCTTCTAATTCGAGAATTACGCAATTTTAGAGAAAAGTGTTTTTATGAGAAACCAAAGAACATTTAATTTACTACACATTTTATCTGAAAGCTTTGGTTCTCAGAAAAACGGTTTAAGCCGCAGAGAACGTTAAAGTTTGACAAAAATTCTAAAATTAGCTAAAAAATTCGTTTCTCTGTATATCGCTTCTAACTCGAGAATCACGCACTTTTAGAGAAAAGTGTTTTTATGAGAAACCAAAGAACATTCAATTTATTAGACATTATATTTGGAAGCTTTTGTTCTTAGAAAAACGGTTTAAGCCGCAGAGAACGTTAAAGTTTGACAAAAATTTTAAAATTAGCCTAAAAATTCATTTTTCAGTATATCGCTTCTAATTCGAGAATTACGCACTTTTAAAGAAAAGTGTTTTTATAAGAAACCAAAGAACATTTAATTTACTACACATTATATCTGAAAGCTTTGGTTCTCAGAAAAAGGGTTTAAGCCGCAGAGAACGTTAAAGTTTGACAAAAATTCTAAAATTAGCTAAAAAATTCGTTTCTCTGTATATCGCTTCTAACTCGAGAATCACGCACTTTTAGAGAAAAGTGTTTTTATGAGAAACCAAAGAACATTCAATTTACTAGACATTATATTTGGAAGCTTTTGTTCTTAGAAAAACGGTTTAAGCCGCAGAGAACGTTAAAGTTTGACAAAAATTCTAAAATTAGCTAAAAAATTCGTTTCTCTGTATATCGCTTCTAACTCGAGAATTACGCACTTTTAGAGAAAAGTGTTCCTATGAGAAACCAAAGAACATTCAATTTTACTAGACATTATATTTGGAAGCGTTTGTTCTTAGAAAAACGGTTTAAGCAGCAGAGAGCGATAAAGTTTGACAAAAATTTTAAAATTAGCTAAAAAATTCGTTTCTCTGTATATCGCTTCTAACTCGAGAATTACGCACTTTTAGAGAAAAGTGTTCCTATGAGAAACCAAAGAACATTCAATTTACTAGACATTATATTTGGAAGCTTTTGTTCTTAGAAAAACGGTTTAAGCAGCAGAGAGCGATAAAGTTTGACAAAAATTTTAAAATTAGCCTAAAAATTCATTTTTCAGTATATCGCTTCTAATTCGAGAATTACGCAATTTTAGAGAAAAGTGTTTTTATGAGAAACCAAAGAACATTTAATTTACTACACATTTTATCTGAAAGCTTTGGTTCTCAGAAAAACGGTTTAAGCCGCAGAGAACGTTAAAGTTTGACAAAAATTCTAAAATTAGCTAAAAAATTCGTTTCTCTGTATATCGCTTCTAACTCGAGAATCACGCACTTTTAGAGAAAAGTGTTTTTATGAGAAACCAAAGAACATTCAATTTATTAGACATTATATTTGGAAGCTTTTGTTCTTAGAAAAACGGTTTAAGCCGCAGAGAACGTTAAAGTTTGACAAAAATTTTAAAATTAGCCTAAAAATTCATTTTTCAGTATATCGCTTCTAATTCGAGAATTACGCACTTTTAAAGAAAAGTGTTTTTATAAGAAACCAAAGAACATTTAATTTACTACACATTATATCTGAAAGCTTTGGTTCTCAGAAAAAGGGTTTAAGCCGCAGAGAACGTTAAAGTTTGACAAAAATTCTAAAATTAGCTAAAAAATTCGTTTCTCTGTATATCGCTTCTAACTCGAGAATCACGCACTTTTAGAGAAAAGTGTTTTTATGAGAAACCAAAGAACATTCAATTTACTAGACATTATATTTGGAAGCTTTTGTTCTTAGAAAAACGGTTTAAGCCGCAGAGAACGTTAAAGTTTGACAAAAATTCTAAAATTAGCTAAAAAATTCGTTTCTCTGTATATCGCTTCTAACTCGAGAATTACGCACTTTTAGAGAAAAGTGTTCCTATGAGAAACCAAAGAACATTCAATTTACTAGACATTATATTTGGAAGCTTTTGTTCTTAGATAAACGGTTTAAGCCGCAGAGAGCGTTAAAGTTTGACAAAAATTTTTAAATTAGCCTAAAAATTCATTTTTCAGTATGTCGCTTCTAATTTGAGAATTACGCACTTTTAGAGAAAAGTGTTTTTATGAGAAACCAAAGAACATTTAATTTACTACACATTATATCTGAAAGCTTTGGTTCTCAGAAAAACGGTTTAAGCCGCAGAGAACGTTAAGGTTTGACAAAAATTCTAAAATTAGCTAAAAAATTCGTGTCTCTGTATATCGCTTCTAACTCGAGAATTACGCACTTTTAGAGAAAAGTGTTTCTATGAGAGACTAATATTTAATTTCCTAAAGATTATATCTACAAAGTTGTTAATAAAAGCTGGAAAAATTCAATCAACTTTATTTCGAGAAAAAGCATGGATTACAATAAATAAAGAAAATTGCAAATAACAATAAATCGGCAATAGCGAGAAAACTAAGATGCCATTTTGAGAAAGCGAACTAAGAAAAATTGTCAGTTTCACTGTGATTTATCATACGGTATAGTTTGGCGTACTCGATTAAAACACCCTGTATATAATTAATGTGTAAGTGCGAAAGTTCTGTACTACTTCATCATCCATTATCATCACTCACCACCCACTAATAAGATTGTTCTTGTTGGTTTCTGTCATAAAAGGTTTACGGCTCAATAACTATTTTACTGTAAACTGATAAAAAGTTATTTTGAGCGAGTTATCTCTATAAAGTTGTATACCTATAGTATGTTTTGTGGACTATAAAATTGACGATATTTTCTACTCGTGGTTTTACTAGTAAAAGAACACGTTCGTTTGAACAGCTCCAAATTTATATCAAATAAAGTCTATTTTAAGAACTGTCTTTCAATCCATTCAATAATCAGACCTAAATACGTTAGTCCTGACGACCCTATTGATTCCAAAGTCTTATACAAAAGAGAAATGTTGTATAAAGCGTTAGATTTTGTAAACGTATTTAGTATTTTTTTTTTTGCATTTATAACTTTCAATTTAATTAGAGGCCAACGTTCTTCGAGTTTTTCAGTTTTATGTAAAGCAAGTCTTTCGAGGTACTACGAAAAGTTTTGTTGCGGCTGCACCTACATTTCTTAACGCGAAAGAAGTTCAAGTTAACAAACTTAATTTTCATGTCAAAGCTTTCGTAAACAGATGGCTGCAAAGTTAACTAAAGGCAACGTAGTGCATTAAATGTCTTACAACAACAGTTCCCAAACATTTTGTGGTAGTTTAGAAACTTTCACCAGTAAATATAAGCTTGCAGCGAGAACGGTCGTAATTTTGAGCACTTTTGTGGTATAGTAGGTATAAATACCGGTACAGACCAAATAGTGGCCTTTTGTAGTCATTTGACCAAACTAGTTTTTTACAAATTTACGATCATTACACCCACGTGGTTAGACTAGAGAGTATGAGTTAAATAAAAATCTCTCTACCCTCTATATCCTTCAGATTATGTTATGGTACGTTTAGATACCGTCGTTTCGACGTCGTCGTTTCGACTGCGCGCAGCTATAACGTCAAAACGCCACTACGCCGGATTTTTGGTAACTATTTTCGACGTTTTTGCAGTGCAGCGTCATGGCGATGTATGCAGGCGGCAAATACAAATTCACTCGTGTGTATCTTTAAGTTAAGGAGTTAACAACTACTATAAAACTGTTAATATTTTCAGTAAAACATAGTTAAACAGAATGGATAAGTCTTCTTTATTAATTTGCGCTTATTTATATAAAAATTTAAAAAAACAAAAAACACGAAAAGAAGATTATGGGTGAAAAATAGAATAAAAATCGAAATAGTTCATAATCTTCTTTCGGAATTGAATATTGATAACAGTAACTTGAAAGATATTTAGAAAAATTTAAAAACAACAAGCATAACCTCACAACGCTGAAACGACGACGTCGAAAGTTCAACCAGATGAACTGTTCGTCGTCAACGCAGCGTCGTGCTCACGCGGTCGTCCTTGAATATCTCAAATCGTATTCTGCGTTCTGATTGGTTAGTACAGAAAACGCCGTACTGCCGTACTGCCGAAACGACGGTATCTAAACGTAGCATTAGTCTTAAGAAGAAAACGAAAGTCTTGTGAATAGTGCAGGTGTAAAGGCTCGTGTCCACTAGCAAGTAAAAGTTTCACAAGTTAGGTCTGAGAACAGGTGCATACTGTGTAAACCACGTGTACACGGCACAAAGAGTAAAACTGCTGCAAGTATACAATCGCGCTCAGCTTGGCACGATTTGCTAGTGTACACGTGCGACTTGGCAAGACCGACTCGGGCAAATACTTTCGGAGCTGTTCCAATGGTTAGACAACAAGTTTTCAAATTATTTATAAGAAGGACGGAAGACTTTACTGTCACAACGAAAGTTGACCAAACAATTTTTTAGAAGTGCTGTGGCATTCTTTTAAGCATTACTGGACTGGTCAACTGCGTCCATATATCTTAAAATCGTAAACCCTTATTACTACCCTCAGGTAGTAAAATACGAAGCAACTTTGGAATGATTGACAGTTCTCGACAAAAATTTTCGCAAGTAAATAAATCTTTTCGGTGTGAGAGGTATAAATTTGGTCGACCCCTAACTTGCAAGTGTACACGGGCGTTTTGCCAAAACCGAATAGAGCAAATGTTTTCGAAACAAACCCGAAAGTTTTTCGCAAGCGTACAAATTACTTATATACAAGATGAAAGAAAAACGTTTTTGAGCGACCAAAAGATACTTATTTGCTAAATGACACTTTTGAATTGTATCCCAAGCAAAAAACGAATAAAAAAATAAGCCACATTGGTGAAATTAGCGCAATTGTTCGAAAGGACTGAGATTCAACGGAGATTACATAATTTTAAGGAAATAGATAAACCAAGAATGAAAGAAAATTCAAAAAAGTAAAAGTGGCCAAAAGACAGACGAGTTACGTATTCTTGGGAATATTTTGATGTAATGAAATTTGATTCACTTTCATTTTCAGTGTTGTGTCCTCTTGGCCCTCTTTTGTAGTCAAAAGTACCTAAGTACATAATGATTTACGGCAAGCTTTGAAGTCGGTATTTCGACAAAGTGCACGAGAACAAAAAAAACCTTTTGCTTTCATCAAATTAGGTATTGGAAATACCGGGAGATATCATTAGAATTTCATTATAATTATTTAATGATTTCGATTTCTTAATTAGTAGTAAAAGTTCAAATATGTTTATTAAAAATTTAATAAATAAATTCAGTAAAAAACTAGTAAAATACAATAATACCTATATAATGCAGTTGGCACCGTAAATTGTCATTGCTTTCTGGTTTGTAAACACGTTTAAAAGATAATTCCCAAAGATCTGTAAGCTCTTTGTAAATCGATGAGTTTTATGGTAGGTATACTACCTGCTCCTTTCTATAGCCGGAGATATTTCAATAAAGACGTGTACACTTGAAACCACAAAAGCTACTTGCTATAGTAATTTGTGTAGAGTAAATTCGATAAAAACGTAAATTGTGTGTACACGGCTACGCAAGCAGTGTCTGAAAAATCTATCACAAGTTGCTTGCTAGTGGACACGAGCCTTAATAATCTTTTTAGACCTCGAGTCCTTCCTTTAAAAGAAGGAAAGCTCAAAAATCCTGGTAAGGGGTGCATTAGCTTGCCTAGATAGCCCTGCTCTTTGGACCAGATTAGTTCTGAAGGGATGTTAATAAGTCGTGGTTAACTGTATTTTTGGATGATACCTCGTATTTCTAGCAATTCACATTTTCTTAATAAAGACCGAAATTAGCATATTCCTCTTCTCTTGAAATAAGCAATTACAGATAAGATCTAATTCTAATTTATTAAATAACCATTTCAGATTATTGTAGAAGTTTAGGCAAGTAATAGATTTAACTTAATCCAAAGTGACCGTTCAAACTAAACTTATATAAACAACAAACCCCTTCGAGTTTATAAAGTAGTTTATTTTTGTTCAAATTACTTTAATTTAAATTTCGAAACAGTAATTTGAAATAACGGCTTGCATCAGGATGCAGAGTTAAACTTGCACAAATAAAGCGACTAGTTATTGACCAAAATTTCGAAAAAAAAGAAGAAAATGTAATTACAAACAAGAATTCTTAAGGCGTGAGAAATGTGTGGTTTGCTAATAGAAAAAGGTGCGAAAGGAAAAAATTCAATAATAGTAAAACAAAACGCATACGGAATTTTAAAAAGTTTTTGTTGAAAATTTGTTAACGAAAACATACAAATGTTTGCGAGAAAAAAATAGAAAAGTCATCAAATTATTTATGAGGTTTTCGCAATAGCGAGTTTCTCGACTTTTAACAAAAAATGTATAAATAAATTACGTATAACAGTGTAACTCAACCCAAGTTTTCTGCTACCTGTAAAGTGAGAAAATTCATGAAAGGATTACACGTTCGAGCAAAACGAGATTATGTTTAAGATTTTCCTGAATAATTAACGATACGTCGAGAGTGCACCGAGAAGGCTCCTAATTAAGTTTTTTTTGGCATAAAAATTAATTAAAAGTCGTCACACTGTTTCAAACCATTTTTGTCTTTTAAAGAGACTTCTAACTTCAAAGTTGTCCTTTTTGATAACGAGCTCGTACTGATTTACTGCATTTGTGATATTTTACCCAGTGATTTATTGCAACAATTAATAATTATTATATCTGCAGAAGACAAAATTTACGGAAATTATTACAACTAGAAGCCATTTACAAAATGTACTTCTGACGACTCTTAATTCACGTCATTTGTGGATTTCGTTAAAACTCCTTAAAAGACTCTTAGAGTGGTAAAGAAGTCGAATTTCGTACGTTTGATTAAACTCCTTTGAAGATGGAGAAATGACTGTTCTATAATTAACGTTAGTTTTTTTATATTTATTGCAGAAACGTTGGTTATTAACAGCTGTCGAAGGTAGGTCAGGTAAAATCGATTAACTCATCAGTTTGTTTTTCGTATTTGAGAGTCAATTTTCGAGCTAAATTGTGCCTGTCGTAGTAAAAATAACAATATAAACTTTTTTATACACCAAGCAAAGCTGTTTTTAGGGGGAAATGAAATTAAAATTAATAACCTATCACGTGTAACGACATTGAGTTTTAATACGTTTTTGGTTTTTAATGACGGGTTGGAAAATTAGTCGAGTCATTTTATGGTAAACGTGCGCTTATCGAGTTACTGAAAGTAAATTTTTCATTTTAGTATCTCAAGTAAAGACATATTATACATTAAAATTTTTTTACTTTTTAATACTGATGGTTGGGAGTAAACTTGGGACTGGAAAACAGTAATGATAACACACGTCACACGCTACATGACCTGAAAACAACAAATAATCCGACTGAATAATAAAACCTGCAGTCTGCCATACCTAAGTGGGAATAAAGGGTGGGTTTTTGCGCTTTTTAGTATATAAAACACTGTATATAAAAGTAAACTATATGAATTTTCCTACAACTTATATCTCTTAGCTTTCTTTCCTCAGATAAACGGTTTAAGCGGAAAAGAGCAGTAAAGTTGGCAAAAAATTCAAAAATGACAAATACCGTTTTTGTTTATCGCTCATAACTCGAGAAATATAGACTTTTAGAGAAAAGTGCTTCAATACAAAAACAAAGTACATTTAATTTCCAACAAATTATATCTGCAAGCTGTTTTCCTCAGGCTAACGGTATAGGCGTTAAAAAGCGGTGAAGTTCGACAAAAATTCTAAAATCGGCCAAAAAATGGTTTTATCTGTTTATCGCTCTTAACTCGAGAAATCCGCACTTCAAGAAAAAAGTGTTTTTATGCAAAAACAAACTACATTTAGTTGCCTACAAGTTCTATCTGAAAGCTTTTTTTCTCAGACAAACAGTTTAGGCGGGACAGGGCGGTAAAGTTTAATAAAATATCAAAAATCGGTCAAAAAGTTGTTTTTTCTGTATACCACTCTTAACTCGAGAATTACGCACTTTTTGAAAAAACCGTTTCTATGCAAAAACAAACCAATTTCAATTGATTATAAATTCTATCTAAAAGCTTTGTTCTGCAAACAAACGGCTGAGGCGGTAGAAAAAGTTTAAAATAGGCCCAAAAATTGTTTTATCTGTTTATCGCTCTTAACTCGAAAAATACGCACTTTTTAAAAAAAATGTGTTTATGTAAAAACAAACTGCATTCAATTGCCTACAAATTCTATCTGAAATCTTTTTTCCTCGGACAAACGGTTTAGGCGAGAGATAGCGGTAAGGTTTAATAAAAATTCTAAAATAGGCCAAAAAGTTGTTTTTTCTGTTCATCACTCTAAACTCGAGAATTACGCACTTTTTGAAAAAAGTGAGTCTGTATAAAAACAAACTACATTCAATTGCCTACAAATTCTATCTAAAATCTTTTTTCTTCGGACAAACGGTTTAGGCGAGAGAGAGCGGTAAAGTTTAATAAAAATTCTAAAATAGGCCAAAAAGTTGTTTTTTCTGTTCATCACTCTAAACTCGAGAATTACGCACTTTTTGAAAAAAGTGAGTCTGTATAAAAACAAACTACATTCAATTGCCTACAAATTCTATCTAAAATCTTTTTTCTTCGAACAAACGGTTTAGGCGAGAGAGAGCGGTAAAGTTTAATAAAAATTCTAAAATAGGCCAAAAAGTTGTTTTTTCTGTTTATCACTCTAAATTCGAGAATTACGGACTTTTTGAAAAAACTGTTTTTATGCAAAAACAAACTAAATTTAGTTGCCTACAAGTTCTATCTGAAATCTTTTTTCTTTAGACCAACGGTTCAGGCGGTGGAGAACAATAAAGCTTAAGAAAAATTCTAAGATCGGCCAAAAAATTTTTTTATCTGTTTATCGCTCTTAACTCGAGAAATACGCACTTTTAGAAAAAAGTGCGTCTGTATAAAAACAAACTACATTCAATTGCCTACAAATTCTATCTAAAATCTTTTTTCTTCGGACAAACGGTTTAGGCGAGAGAGAGAGCGGTAAAGTTTAATAAAAATTCTAAAATAGGCCAAAAAGTTGTTTTTTCTGTTTATCTAAACTCGAAAATTACGCACTTTTTGAAAAAACTGTTTTTATGCAAAAACAAACTACATTCAATTGCCTACAAATTTTACCTGAAAGCTTTTTTTCTTTAGACCAACGGTTCAGGCGGTGGAGAACGATAAAGCTTAAGAAAAATTCTAAGATCGGCCAAAAAATTTTTTTATCTGTTTATCGCTCTTAACTCAAGAAATACGAACTTTTAGAAAAAAGTGCATCTGTATATAAACAAACTACATTCAATTGCCTACAAATTTTATCTGAAAGCTTTTTTTCTCAGACAAACGGTTTAGTCGGGAGAGGGCAGTAAAGTTTAATAAAAGTTCTAAAATCGGCCAAAAAGTTGTTTTTCTGCTTATCGCTCTTATCTTGAAAATTGCGCCCTTTTACAGAAAAATGGTCGAGTAAGAAACCAAAGTACATTCAATTTTCTACAAATTATTTTTCTTAGAGTTTTTCCCTCTAACGAACAGTTTAGATGCTAGAGCTCGTTGAAGTATAGCGCCTCGAGAAGGGTGGAATTTTCGAAGGTCAAACGTCAAATTTAACTAAATGTACCTACTATAGGTTACACGAAAAATTTAGATACCAAAAAATTGTATTGCTTGTGTAGATTTTAAATATATTGTAGCAGACAGTTTTAAGTGCAGTCTTCGCCGTGATAGAGACGCCTTTGAAGTCGAAGAAAATTCGCCATATCAAATGTATCTGTTATAGCTTTTACAAACGTTAATTTTTTAAATTTATCTTTTATCTAAGACAACGTCAGCACAAAAAGTAAAATCCTTTACTACTAAAAGTCTCTGTAAAACTAATAATGGAGCCTACAGTTCTATTTACCCAGTCAAAGAGGGGTTGGTTATTAAATTACAACATTGTAGTTTCATGGTATACCTCGAAGTTAATTTAAATTCTTATTGCTCCCCATATAAAATAAAAGTTGAAAGTTCAGAAAAAACGAACTTTTATTGGAGTTGCCTAAAATATTCAATTGTGAAATTTAAAATTATTTCCAACTCGTGGAAATTCTCAATTTCAATATCATTGAAATAAATTGAAAACTTACAGAAAGTATTTCGTATAGACACTTCAAAAGTTCAATTTTTTTCCTAATTTGTACCTTGCTCGAAGATACAAAATTTTTTACAAAAGCCATTTTGATGTTGTTTCAAAACGTGGAAGGTAACAAGAAACGCTCTTTAAAGAACCTCTTCGTATTTATACAAAAGAAAAAGGGCAAAGTGTCATTACAAGCTTTAACCATTTATTCAACCTCAAAGAGTTATATCCCACAAGAGCTAAATATTTGAATGGCTCAACTGCGGGCCGAGAACACGTCGGACAGGTATTATTCTTCCACCGAGCTGAGGAAAAACAGTTTTTGAATTCTTTTGAAAATCTAAAAGCATTCGGAAATGTAATTATAAACGCTTTTAATTTTTCTCAATTTTAAATGTACTTTGTGTGTTTGAAATCAAATTACATTTTTAGTGCCTTTTGTGAAAAATAAATTGGACTTTAATATTCCTACCCGGTGTATTTAAACTAATCAAGTTGGTTAATTATAAATTATACGTAATTAAGTATGAAAAATATCCCCACCCCTCGTACTAGAGTAATATACTGTTGTTGCGAGTTTGAGGGGTCGAACTTTATTAACTTTGACAAATTTGCAACAGAGATCCAATAATTATATGTTATTTGGGTAAAATTACGCACGCATTATAACTAACTAGCAGCTGAAAGCTTTAATTAGTAATTTGTTACTCCTTTAATTATCAATTTATATTACTACACACCCTGTTTCTAAGGCCGTATCGAACAAAACTTCTATATCGCACGCAGTTTCTTTAGTTTTAACAAAATTTGGTACAAGAGACAAACTATAAACTAGTAAAGTCCTATTCGTACGTACTATTTCGCACAACTGGCGATGTTCTGTAACTGAAAAATTATCCTTTCCTGAATAAGTGATGCGATAGATTTGTTGAAACAAATAGAGGGTTAAAATTACTTTTTTATTACCTACACCTTATTTGACGTAATTTATTCCTGTAGGCAGCGACGACTTTTTTCAAAGTAGGCACAAGATTTAATTTGCACGATATTTCAGTTACAGGAAAATCGCAAATTGTGCAAAATGGCGCAGTTTCAGTTTATTTTTCTCAACAAAAAAGCGTAACGTGTTTACTATAGCTGTGTCCGGTATTGAATAGCGGATGTAGTACATGTATAAACATAAAACAATTCATAATAAATTTCAAATTATAAATTATTATTAATAGCATTTAAAGGTTTAAAATAACGTTTGATTAAAGTATAACTTAATTGAATTTGCAGTTTAATTCAATTAGAGTTTATAAATTGTTTGAAGTTTTACTTTAAAGGGCTATAAAATTTAATATTTAAATGCCAGTTTCTAAAGGTTAAAGTGAAATGCAAACCACACTAGCAAGCCGACAGTTATTTTGAAGTTAATACTGAAAACGTAAATAGGAAAATCGCAACCACGGTGTTGCTCAGTGAATCACAAAAAGTCGTGCTCAAGTTGTAATTACCTTCTAATTAGTTGTGCATACTAAGAGCAGTTGTTACACTTGTTACGTTACGAGATAATTAGATACACAAAGTTGGGAGAAATGGTGGATGAAAAAAAGAAGAAGCAATGCATTTTACAACTGCAGTTATTCCGCTTTCCGCACTGCTAGTTACATTTTAATTTTACTTGCCATGTTTAACGTTAATGTAACAATTATTAAAGTAGTACTGATTTAGGCTAAGAGAACACTGCAAATAAGGAATAAAACTAACCGTTCAAGTGGCTGCATTAACTTGGGGGTAACTCGAGAAGGATGTATTTGTGCTACTTTTTTCTATACGAAAATTAACTACATCAAATTTTCTACAAGTTATATGTCTTAGATATTTAGCCAAAAACAAACACCTGGGGCTCTAGAGCACGTTAAACTTTGACAACGATTTCAAAATCGGCCTAAAAACGCGTTTTTTTAGTTTATCGTCAATTACTTGAAAATTTGCACTAAAAAAAAAAAGATTTTCTATATGAGAATAAAGTGTATTAAATTTTCCACTAATTATATTTTCTGAGTATTTAGCTATAAACAAACGGTTTAGGCTCTAGAGCGCGTTAAAGTTTGTCAACGAATCCAAAATCGACCAAAAAGCTGTTATTTCTTGTTTCTCACCAATACCTTGCAAACTACGCACTTTTAGAGGAAAGTTCTTTTATATGAAAATAAACTACATAACATGTTCTACAAATTATATTTCTTAGATATTTAGCCATAAACGCACAGTTTAGGCTCTAAAAGGCGTGAAAGTTTGACAAAGATTACCAAATCGGTCAAAAAACTGTTTTTCTTGTTTATCGCCATAACTTGAAAATTGCGCCTTTTTAAAGAAAAACTCTTCTATATAAAAATAAACTACATCAAATTTTCTACAAATTATAGTATTTAGATATTTATCCATAAACGAGCGGTTTAGGCTCTAGAGGGCATTAGAGGGTTAGACAAATATTTCAAAATCGGTCAAAAAGCAGTTTTTTTGTATATCGCGTATAGCTCGAAAATTACGCACTTTTCGAGAAAAGTGTTATGTTGCAAAAGTAAAGTAAATTTAAATTCCTAAAAATTATGTTCCCTAGATTTTTTTTCTAAAACAAAGAGTTTAGACCCTAGAGCGCGTTAAAGTTTGAGAAAAAATACAAAATCTTCCAAATAACTGCTTTTTTTGCTTATCGTTAATAACTTGAAAATAAGGCACTTTTAGTGAATAGTTTTTTTATACGAAAATAATCTACATCACCTTTTCTACAAATTATATTTCTTTGATATTTAGCCGTAGACGAACGGTTTAGGCTCTAGAGCACGTGCGAGTGTGACAAATATTCCAAAATGAGGAAAAACCTATTTATCTTGTTTATCGACAATAACGTAAAAATTACGCACTTTAGAGAAAAATTCTTCAATATGAAATAAGCTACTTCAAATTCTCTACAAATTATATTTCTTTGATATTTAGCCGTAGACGAACGGTTTAGGCTCTAGAGCACGTGAGTGTGACAAATATTCCAAAATCGGGAAAAAAACGGTTTATCTTGTTTATCGCCAATAACGTGAAAATTACGCACTTTAGAGAAAAATGCTTCAATATGAAATAAGCTACTTCAAATTTTCTACAAATTATATTTAGTAGATATTTAGCCATTAACGAATGGTTTAGGCTCTAGAGGGCGCTAACGTTTGACTAAAATTCCAAAATTGGCCAAAGAACTGTTTTTTGTTTATGGTCAATAACTCAAAACTTACGCACTTTTTGAGAAAAGTTTTTATGTGAAAATAAACGACAGTAAATTCTCTACAAATTATATTTCTCTGATATTTATCCATAAGCGAATGGTTTAGGCTCTAGAGAGCGCTAAAGTTTGACAAAGATTCCAAAATTGGCCCAAAACCTGTTTTTTTGTTTATCGCCTAGAATTTAAAAATTACGCACTTTTAGAATAAAGTTCCTCTATTTAAAAATAAAGCACATCATTTGTTACAAATTTCAATTCTTAGACATTTAGCCATAAACGAATGGTTTAGGCTCTAGAGGGCATTAAAATTTGCCAGAAATTCCAAAACAAGCCCCCAAATTTTTTTTGTTTATCGCTCATAACTCAAACATTACGCACTTTTAAAGTTAAATGTTTTTATACAAAAACAAAGCAAATTCAATTTCCTACAAATTATTTCTCTTTAATTTTTTCCGTCGATCAAACAGTTTAGGTGTTAGAGCTCGTTGAAGTATATGGTCTCGAGAAAGGTGGCTTTTTGGAGGCAAAATAAAACATAGGGCATACAAAAAATGTGTAATATACCCCAAAATTGCATTTTTTGTGTAGTTTCGACATATATTGTGGCAGACTGTTTTAAGTGTGTAGCCTTCGTCGTGGCAGACGCCTTTGAAGTCGAAGAGAGAAGAAAATCCGAGAAGTGCGTAGTTTTCGAGTTATAAACGAAAAGCCGAAAAGAGCAAAAAGCCACCCTTCTCGAGCTGCCACTTAGGAGTGGCATCATACGACTAGTTTATTATTCCTTTGCAATATTCTTTCAGCAAAAGTCCTCCCGGACTATGATTATGATATCCCCAAGACACTGTTACCAAGTCGGAAAGAGTGATAAGCCAGTTTTTAATTAGTACTCGACTTTTTTGCACTTTCTTTGCTTCACGGACTGTACAATAAAATTATTAAAATAAAATATTTGGCTTGAAATTTACTGCTCATTTACAGGGAGTAGATTACGTTTTCAGTTTTCACCCAAGTGGCTCTCTCGGCGAAGTTAACATAAAACCGTCAATTTAAAAACCATTTATGAAGCTCCTGGACATTGGACATACCAAAAACTATTTGCATATATGATTTCAAAGTAGTACTTGCTAAAAAATTCCCACGAGCTTAAAGTGAAATTCGAAATGGTTAAATTTAAATTCGTCAAAAGGAAGTAAACGTCAAGAATTGCTCATATAAATCGAGGAAATAAAAAAATGTAAGAATCAATCATTTTGAGAGTGGATAAGCTTTTACAAATTAGCGAATATTGAAATTTCCGAGCAATTTCTACTTCGCCGATTCAATTATAAGTCAACTTGGTTAACAATCATATCCTTCGAAACGTGATGATGTGACGAATATTGAGACGAAAAAAATAATATTTCGCCGACTTAAATGTCAATAATCAATATTTAATACATGTAATTTTTTTATTTAAATTTATGCACGCTCTGTGAGTTGAAAACGTGAGTAAACGTATCCTCAACACAAATACACGTTTTTCCATGCTGCGCGAGAGCGCGAGGATTGGAAATGTTATTTATCAAACGCGTTAAATCTTCAGACTTGCAAAAGGGGCGAATTAATTTTTTTTCAATTAGAAACTAATATTAAATTAAATTCTGGAAGTGATAACTTTTTAAGAAAATTAATTATGGCCCGATTAACTGTACAAATGGAAAGTTTCATTCCAAACCAACTTAAAATATAAGATAAACTTAGCAAATCTCCTTTTGCTCGAAGCTTCAGAAACTAGAGTATTATAATTAATTTAGCCCTTTGTTTTAAAACACACAAAAACTTTAATCTGCGATTTACATAAAAAGAAGAATGAAAAGATGCGAATTTTAATAAATTTGTGGCGTTTCCACTATTTGAACAGACAACTCGCGAATGGCCCGTATAGCCTATAGGGAGCTGTTTATGTAAAATTTTATACTGATTTTCAATAAAATACAATTTGGACACACTTTTGATTTTTAAATTGGATTACATCTTCCGCGTCTTATTAAAAAAACATTTTTAAATTAAATTTTGGATGTCACAAAGCTAACATTCGACTGCGACAAAATTTTTTATGGAGTTAGCGCGGAAATTGTTTGAAATCCATTTATTTATTAAGAGCGCTTTTTACGTTTTTGTAAGAAAATTTTTACATAAAATAAATTTCGGCCTTAAATTGTTAGGAGCGACATACCTTAAACAAACTACAGGTTTAAAAATTTCAAATTAAATATTCTTCTCTAGACATTTCAGATTTTCTGAATTTTTGTATTTGGGCGCCTTTTTCCGGTGAAAAACGGTGTCTTCTAAAGGCGGGTTTAAACTAGTTGGCAATTCGCAACACAACATTCATAAATCATCCCTAATCAAGGTAGCAGCTTGTTATTTAAACGATTAACTAGCAAAGTACCCTTCTTTTACGAGGGTTAGAGCCTTTCGAGGTTAAGACTTAACGGGCGTTAAAGGATGAGTTTCTAACACATGCCACACCTTTATGTAAAAAATTAACCTGCAAACTCCAACTCAATTTCTCAAACCAGAAAAGTTATCATGTTAGGTATGAGCAAGAACATTTTATTGTAAACTTATCTACAACAATTTATTTATACCACGTCAATAACGACATCCTGAGGGATGCACATCTGGGTAGCGCACGTTAAATTTCAATTTTATTTATACTACCTAACCTAAGACTCTTAAATAAGAAATGAACCCCTTTGTGATCAATACTCAATACGGATAATTGGAAAAGAAAATTTGTTTTTTGCAATAATATATACTTACAACGCCTTTCTAACCTCATAATAATGAGCCTGGTAGAAGTCAAGTACACGATAAGAAACTGAGTAGAAATGAAGGGTGGGTTTTGGCTCTTTTTCAGTATTTTGCTTGTAACTTCAAAACTATAACCTTCTCGAGTAAAATGATTATATCTAAAAGTGAACCATTTCAAATTTCCTACAAATTATATATCTTAGCTTTTTTGCTTCAGATAAACGATTTAGGTGGGAGGGAGCATTAAAGTTGACAAAAATTTCAAAAACGGCAAAAAACAGTTTTTTGTTTGTTTATCGCTCAGAACTCTAAAATTAAGCACTTTCAGAGAAAAGTTCTTATACACAAAAACAAAGCAAATTTAATTTCCTACAATTTATATTTTTAAGCTTTTTTGCTCAGATAAACAGTTTAGGCGGTACAGAGCGTTAAAGTTTAACAAAAAAATCAAAAATCGGCCAAAAAACAGTTTTTTGTGTATCGCCCATAACTCGAAAATTGTGCACTCTCAGAGAAAAGTGTTTTTATACAAAAACACAGTACATTCAATTTTCTACTAATTATTTCTGTAAGCTATTTTGCTTAGACAAACAGTATAGATGATACAGAGCGTTCAAGTTTAATAAAAAGTCAAAAATCGGCAAAAACATAGTTGGTTTAGTTATCGCCTATAACTCGAGAATTACGCACTTTTCGAGATCAGCATTCCTATGAAAAAACAAAGTACATTCAATTTGCTACAAATTATATTTGAACGCTTTTTTTCTCAGACAAACGGTTTAGGCGGGAGAGAGCATTAAAGTTTACAAAAACTTCAAAATCGGCAAAACAACGGTTTTTTTGTTTATCGCTCATAACTCAGAAATTACGCAATTTACAAATTACAGAACAATTGGGAATAAAAGTTTGTGTTTTGTAATAAGTAATAGCGTCTTTGGAGCCTCATCGTGCTTGATAGAAGTCAAGTATACAATAAGAAACTAATTAATTTGATTAGTTGGCATCACGTCAAGTGTACGGCACGGCACGTCAGTCGTTTACATTAACCTGCAGTTAAAGTAGATGTTTTATGGGACGGTCTATTATAGAGAAGTAATAAAGTGAATTAAAGTAGAATGTACTTAACCCAACTGCATAATTAATTCAAAAAGGTCATTTTCAATAATTAATTTTGAGTGCAACTATCCTTACCACTAAAGAACCCTTTAAGTTATATATAAATTCTCCTTTTTAGGTTATTCGAAAAACATTTTCCCAATTTTAAAAATAATTTAGCGAATAAAATTTTTCCACAAAGAGCACACAATTCCTTTCTCTTACAGTTACTTTTAAAATTATATTATTGGTTTCTATATTAGATTGATTTGCGGTTGAAAGCGTCTAAAGTCGTTAAGTGTACGTTTCACTTCCTTTACGTGTAAGTTTCGGTTTGAAAATTTCAGCAGACACAAAGAAACTTATCGCATTAGAAATGGGTCCATTGGAAAACTGTTCGACTGGATCCAACTTAAACGACGAAAATGAATCGAAAAAGAAATTTTTTCTAACACAAATGGGTAGATACTATTAAAAAGTGAATTTTAAATTCAATTCTAGTTTTTTTATACTTTTCAACCCCCTACCTAAGTCTCCAGCTTTCACAAGTTTGATGACGTAGGGCTCCAGATACCCGAGTACGGCGCTATTAATAGCGCACTCGCCTATTAATTAACATAAGTGTGGTCCACCCGCCCACCCCGCCCCTCTTACGCTTACGACAGCTTTAAATAATAAATATTAGCTTTTAATCGTCCCATTTACACACTTTTCAAGTAATGTTTTAATCCACTTACTTCTATTAGAAAAAATATATAAAAATTGAGCTACTTTATATTTATTTTAGGTAGATAAATAACAACAAATGTTGTTTAATTTATTTAAAGGGGTTACTTTTTCCAATTTGTTAAGTCTAAAGCAGTTAACGTGTTAACGTGCACAAGTAGGTGCTCGCTTTTGTAAATTTCAGACAATTTAAGCGTTCAGTTTCAAGTAGTTAAATTGAGAACTTGTGGTAAGTGAGTAGTTAGGCTAAAATGGATACCAGAGTTACCACTGTGCAAATTATCGTTCATCGTTAGAATAATAAATTTTAAAAAATATAAAAATAAGTTATAGGTGCTACATAAATGTATATTTATGTTCTTTTATTATTTTCAGGTTAAATGATTGAGTGAACAGACACGTCGCCATGAAATGGAGATATGGATGGCGAGAATCGTATCATTCTTAATGTAGGAGGTATTCGTTTTGAAACTTACAAAGCCACCTTGAAGAAAATTCCTGCCACTCGTTTATCACGATTAACTGAAGCTTTGGCCAACTACGATCCTATTTTAAACGAATTCTTTTTTGACAGACATCCTGGAGTATTTGCGCAAGTTTTAAATTACTATAGGTAAGTCGATTTGATTATTTGCTTCTTAGTAGAATTTAAATATACTAGAAATTTTAAAAGAATGGTTATCTACTTGCCTTTCGGCACTGTATACAATGCCCATGGCGTAACTGAGTCTCTGCCACTGTTTTATACTTTACAAACTTCAATACAAACAATCAGCAATTGCTTTTAGTAGTCTTACAAACTTAAAAACCTATCGACTTAGTTATTTAAAAACTTAAAGTTTGTTGTAAGAGCTTTGATCGAATTTTGTCTCCAAAGGGTAATCTGTTTAATGGTAAAAAAACATAAGGAGCATTTTACGACTCCACTAATCCTAAAAGTTAAGATTTTTAAAGGTCTTAAATTTAAAATTCAAGCAGAAGTTTTGAACGTTTTGTCGTTATAGGCTCATAAAGCTTTACGAATATAGGCAATAACCTCTTTAATAGCCCTGTTTGAGACTGTTGTAGGTATTAACAGCTAGAAGTGATGTGTGATGTGCATATACATTGGATGCTAAAATTTCTAATATTTCTCAAACAAGACCTCATTTTAAGTTGAATATATTCATTTATAGTCTTGAAGGCAACGAACACTTTCACTCAACCATAAAGTATAAAATTTTTGACTATATACGCAAGATGAAAGAGCATGATGTACGTACGTACATCAAAACCACCCTTACATACTTCAACATTCAACACGCTCTAGCATCTAAACTGTTCATTTCACGAAAAAAATCTAAGAAACATAATTTGTAGGAAATTCAATCTACTTTGTTTTTATAAAAATGCATTTTTCTCTAAAAGTGCGTAATTTTCGAGTTACGAGCGATAAACCGAAAAATCAATTTTATGGCCAATTTTGGAATTTTTGATAAACTTTAACGCTCTCTACTGCTTAAACTGGTCGTTTGCTAAAAAATCTTAGAACCACAATTTGTAGAAAATTGAACATATTTTGTTTTTGTATAGAAGCACTTTTCTCTGAAAGTGCGTAATTTTCGAATTATGAGCTATAAAAGAAAAAAATGTTTTTTACCAATTTTGAAATTTTTCTTATACTTTAACGCGCTCTACCGCTTAAACGGGTTCTCTGAGAAAAAAGCTTTAAAACATAATTTGTAGAAATGTGAAGGCACTTTGTTTTTGTATAAAAACACTTTTCTTTGAAAGTGCCTAATATCTGAGTTATGAGCGATGGACCGAAAAATCCATTCTATGACCATATTTGGAATTTTGTTAAACTCTCTACCGCTTAAACGGGATTTCTTTTAAACATAAACATACTTTTAAGCATACTTTTAAACATAATTTGTGAGAAATTGAAGGTACTTTGTTTGTGTATAAAAACACGTTTTCCTGAAAGAACGTAATTTTCGAGTTATGAGCCATAAACAAAAATTCTGTTTTTTTGCCCATTTTGAAATTATTGTCAAACTTTAACGCTCTCTACCTCTTCAACGGGTTCTTTAAGGAAAAAAGTTTTCAAACATAATTTGTAGGAAATTGAATGTACTTGGTTTTTGTATAAAAACATTATCATCTTAAAGTGCCTAATTTTTGAGTTATGAGCGATAAACAAAAACACAAATTTTTGGACAATTTTGGAATTTTTGTTAAAACTTTAGCGCTCTCACCCCCGAAGCCGGTAGTTTGAAAAAAAAAGCTTTCAGACATAATTTGTAGAAGATTGAACGTACTTTGTTTTTGTAAAAAACACTTTTCTGTTAAAGTGTCTAATTTTTGAGTTCTGAGCGATAATCAAAATAAATAATTTTTGAGCCAATTTTCGAATTTTTGTTAAACTATAATGCTCTCACCGCCGAAACCGGAAGTGTCATAAAAAAAACTTTCAAACATAATTTGTGGGAAATTGAATGTACTTTGTTTTTGTACAGAAAAACTTTTCTCTGAAAGTGCCTAATTTTTGAGTTATAAGCGATAATTAAAAAAAGCAATTTGTTGACCAATTTTGGAATTTTTGTTAAACTTGAGCACACTCTAGCGCTTAAGCCGCTCCTCCGAGCAAAAATCCTTTCAGATACAGTTTGTAGTAAATTTTATCTAGTTACTTTTACATAGATGCACTTTTTTTACAAAAAACGTAGTTTTGAAGTTATAAGCAGTAAACTGAAAATATAGCATAAAAACACCCTTTGTTGCCTCCCGGACTATTATTTTAGTTACCAGGGCCTAGTTTAACAAAGTCTTAGACGAGACTCACTTGAACATGTCAAACTTTTTAATTGAAGCTAATTAGAGCCATCGAACTATAAAACAAACTACACGATTGAGCAAATTCAGCAGACAGAGTTGATTAATGAAGTATTTAATTGAAAAAAGAAGTACCAGTTTATCAAATTCTGATCGAATTATTCAAATGTGCGTACTAGGCGTAAATATTAAGTAATGCAGCCATAACGTTACTGCGTCGACTAAGTAAGTGTGAATAATGTAATCGTATATGAAAACAAGAGTATTTCGATGTAGATAAATTTGCATAATTTCCGGGCTCTCTAATTTTATGAGCTTTTACGTCAAGTTCACTCTCTGCATGCTATTGAGTGTAAATTAACTTCCGACATTTTTTAGTATTTGGTCGACAGGCCTTTGAGATGACGCCAGTTGAGAGGTTTATTGTAATTCATTGTTTTTAAACTGCTTCAACCTGTTTTTTGGAACCGCGGTTTGACTTACGATGAAACTTGGATTTCAATTACAATACCACAAGTCGTAACATAAGTGTATACCCCGTTAAGGAAACCTATGTGATGATCTAAAATGCATTAGCATTTAAATACAGTCGCTAAGAAGCATTAAGCTCTTAATCTTTCCGATCTTTGGCAAAGTACTTGGAATTCTACTATTTTAGATGCTATCGCTTGGAGTTGATTTGAAAATGGGGGCTACAAGCGGCATGAAAATGTTATAATTTTTGTTTCAAACATTTTTTTCTTAAGCAACCCCTAAGGGATAGATTCTAACCGTATCAGATGGTTACTTTAAAATTTATTCGTTCTCAGCAGGATTAAAATATTTGTTATCGATTATGTTCTCGAAAGAAATACGATGAGTTGTTTGAAAAGGCTCTTTTCGCTGATATTTTAAACAAATTACATTTTTTCTCGTTATGCTCAGTTTCGAGTTTCGCTTTGAGTGCAAATAAAAGATGAGGGGTCTAAGATGTACCTTCAAGTTTAATAAAATCTAGCCGGGTAACTAAATACTTTAATCTACGAGAGGTGGTAGCTCCCAATTTTAATGATCTTGTCAATAGGAATGAGCGGCATTTTTGTAATTTGAGTCCAGTTTCAAACTTTAATTATGTAATGCATTGCCAATTTGGCGAGGACATTAATTTTGATTTTATCTAAACCCCAATAATCGAGGTTTGGGTCGCAATTAACCCTATAACAAATATCGCTAGGACGGACATTTTATATGATGTGATGAATCGTAGAAAGAAACGTTTGGGGTTGTAAATCAATTTTCTTGGGGCCTGAACTAGAAAAAAATGGTTGAAAAAGTGTCCGCACATTCCACATTCGAATTTTTTCCGACCGTTGTCGAATTAATCCTAAAACTATCATCAAATTAAAAATACGTAGTGACTAAAGTTGCACGTTTCAGCTGCTTGGGTTACGCTACTTCAAATGAACATTTTTCCTTTGAACGAAAAGCTCTTATTTTCTTATTTATATATTATTTTAACTTTCAAATTAAATCACTTAAAAAAATTTGGCATTCAAAAGAGCGAATTAATTGACTAACATTTTATGAATAAGGTAAACGGGCTACATCTCAATTTTTCAGGAGTTGCTAAGCAACTCCCTATCACCTCAGCTCATTGAAATTAGCAGCAGGTTAAGTGGAAACACTGTACATCGCTTTTAGAGATTTTTCTATAAATTATTATAATTTTTGTGACTTACAAAAAAGTAGTAGGGTAATTTAGCAATTTTCATGCAGATATCACACCAGCTTATCAGCTAAAATAGAGAGATGGTAGATAATGCACGTATGGAAATTATGCTGATGGTTGGAAAGTCCCTTACTAATTATAATTTTTAACAGCAAACACTTACTAAATTAAACATTTTCCAACAAACGCCACTATTGAGTTACTTTTGTGCAGTTTAAAAATTTTCCAATGTAGCTCTGCTGAATGAAATTGCATTTTCGTGTAGCGTAATAACAACTAAATTAAATTTCATCAAATCCAATTTTAACTTTAAAGATTTTTTATTCTGCAAACTTTTTACAAATTACTTTGTATAGTCTTTTGATGTCGATTTGTTTTTTTTTGTATTTGCGGCCTACCTACTTTACAAGTTTGAACACTGATTAGAGAGTCAAAACGTGGTGAAAACTAATCAAATTGCGAGACAGTGGCCCCTAATGGCTCTACCTACAATGTATTGCGATAGTAATTGCCAGCCTCGATATTAAATATTAAAAAGTGAAAAATCGACCCACCCGTCCCATCAAAGAGTGGCAGTATAACGGATGTAGCACGGGTACACGACGAAAATAACATGCAATAACATGTTCTTCCCAAAATCGGCTTTGGAATGAATTTACAGTACCTTTAGTCACGAAGGTTACTCGTAACGATACTAACCGGTTGATTCGCGAATAAACTAGACTTAACGGAAAAGAGAGCTTTTGCTAGCCGGTACTACTTCTTTAGTGAAATTTTCGCTATCGTTGCTACAAAAATCAAGTTTCAATAACTATTGTGATTGAATTGGGCACACAACGCGAAATCCTAATACGTTATCGTTTGAGCTACAAACTCAATTTGTATTCGAATTAAACTCATTGAAAGCAAATTTGAATAAAGCGTCGAAATTTAATGGATTTACCGAATTAAAAATTAAAAAATGTTTGCATAGTTTCAAACGTATGCTGAAATTTAATTACACACACCCACATTTCTAATTTGGCATCGTACAATGAGTTATCTTCGAGAACGGCGATGGCTTTGGAGAATGTTTAATAAGATCGATTCGAATTAGTCACAAATTAAACAAATGACTAATTAAAATTTGCTATAAATCAGGATTTAATTGACGCTTAACTGTAATTTAAGAAATTAATCGAATAAGAAGTTTATGTAAGAAGAGAGCAGAAGGAAATGAAACGTGCGGTCAATATCCGTTCCTAATTAAACCAAACGGGAAAAACTGTATTTTACGTGTGGGTGAAAAGTAGTCGAAAAAGTTAGAAGATAAATGGATATTTGATTGAGGGTTTGTGTAAATAGTTAAAGGAAATGGAGCTTGCGTTACCCACTATTAGTATTAGCTAAGTTTCATAATGTTTGTGGTACGTGGTGGAAGATGATCTTTTGGCAGTGACTAATGATGCCTTTCGTGGTTTGCAATTTTATTATTTACGGGGTGTAATATTAGTGCTAATAACTAATAATGCGTTTTTCACTAAAGAGAAACTGTTATATGTATAGGACATAGGACATATTTATTAGACCCCATAAGAGCAGTAGAAAACCACTGCCTCAAACTTTTAAAGAGTTGGAAGCTACAGATTTGTCGATAACTACAAAACTCCGGGTCGGTGCACCTAGAAACAATGAGAGCCAATCGCTTCACCTATAAGTGTGTAACGCCTCACGAAAAAACGAAACCGTTATTATTTGGCTTAAGTTGACGTCTGACACGAACGCAATTGTGGTAACTACATTTCTTTCCCAGCGTAGCAACGTAAGTCGGTTTAAAAATAAGCTTGGATAAAGCAGTGGTAAAATAAATAAAAAAATTCGCGAGACGACCTGGGAATGGTTTCAGATAAGCCCGGATTAAAAGTGAGCCGACTATAAGTACCACTCTATTAGAGCGAACTAGCCAATAGAAAAGTCCAAGTATCGTTTTCAGCTTAGACGAATCGCCTATAACGAAACTTCACGAATTGCTACTAAAATTAATTTTCGTTTTGTTGTATTCGAAATTGGGGCAATTATAAGAAAAATGAACAATAAAGACCCTCGAGAAATACTCATCCGCGTAATAAATTTTAAAGAGGCAAAAAACGTACAGTTTTAGACCACTTTACATTTTGACTGAATATAATCAACATGATTCAATGCAAATAGGAGTGACTTGAGGAAAATTCAAATTAATGTTAAATACAAATAACGTTTTGTAAATTTACGAGTACGAAAAATAATTAATGCCATAGTCGGATGAAAATTAATTCACAACTGTAACAAAACAGTGTTATAAACTTGCAAGATCTATATTGCATTGCCTCAAGCAGAAGCTTTTATGTACAAGTGCCCTCAAACTGAATTATTTAAAGCCTACTGCGAAATAATTGTTTGGCGAAATACTTGCCTTCTGAATTATAACCGTGCCAAGTTTTTGGGGCTCAATTATTGTGCCGAATAAGACCACATTGCTATAAACTTCGTCAAGATGTGAATTGTTCATTTAATTATTATTTTCCGTCCAAAAAAATCGGGAAACTCGAGTTCGCTTTTGTTGTTATTGAAATTTTATCGCGGAACCAGTGCTCTTATACAGGGTGGGCCCAATAATTAGACAAGACTAATGTTACCATCCTAAGAGAACGTACCTAAATAAAGTACTCAAATTTAGAAATTGCTATCTTCAGATAAGTCACCATAATACATTTTCAATTTCTCATTATTAAGACTACCAGAGTATGTACACTGAAGTTATAATACTCACTAAAAAACGATTTAAGAATATTACGTAATACTTATACAAAATTTGCATTGAAGAGGCACAACGAGTTTAAAATTTTTTTTTAAAGGGTCTAAAGGGTCTAAAGGCTTGTCCTCTGGAATGAAACTCTCGAGCTCGAGTCACAACTCTAACAAAGTGTTAGTTGTTTCAAGTTGCTCAAACTTTCGCTGAAGTTGTTTTAAATCTAATTTCCTCTATGAATGGGTGAGTTTAAAAGCTTGTAGTATAAAAGCTATATTTTCAAGTACTTTGTACAAACGGTCGTAGGTACTTGACGAGTGTAAAATTTTTTAATAAAATTTGCTTTTGATCTTCTGACGATTTTAGTTTTAGGTTAGGCTCGTCTAACAAAAAAATCCTAAGATACATAATATGTAGGGAATTTAATATATATTATTTTTCTGTAAAAACACTTTTCTATAAAAGGGTCTAGTTTTTGAGTTATAAACGATAAACTAAAAAAATCCGTTTGTTGGCTGATTGTGGAATTATTGTAAAATTTTAACGCGCTGTAGCGCCTAAACTGGCATTCTGAAGAAAACACTTAACTAATATAATTTGTAGAAAATTTAATGTAGAATAATTTTATATAAAAAAATATTTGTGAGAAAGTGCGTAGTTTTTGAATTATAAGCGATAAACTAAAAAACTCCGTTTGCTGGCTGATTGTGAAATTTTTGTAAAATTTTAACGCGCTGTCGCGCCTAAACTGGCATTCTGAAGAAAAAACTGAACAAACATAATTTGTAGAAAATTTAATGTAAATTAATTTCATAAAAAACATGTTTCTTTCAAGTGCGTGGTTTAGGAGTTACAAGCGATAAACTAAAAAATTTCGTTTTTATACCAATTTGGAAATTTTTGGCACATTTCAGCACGCTCTAGCGCCTAAACCGCCCGTGCAAAAACAACGTAAAATTTATGGATTGTAAGAAATTTGGTGTAGATTAATTTTATATAAAACCATATTTTTGACAAAGTGCGTAGTTTTCGAGTTATAAGCAAAAAACTAAAGAAATCCGTTTGTTGACAATTTTGAAATTTTTACATTCTTTAACACGCTCTAGTGCCTAAACCTTCCGTCTGAAAAAGAAACTAAACAAACATAATTTGTAGGAAATTTGATGTATTTTAAATTTTTATAAAAACAGTTTTTTGACAAAGTGCGTATTTTTTGAGTTCTAAGCGATAAACTCCGTTTGTTACCGATTTTGAAATTTTTGTCAAATTTTAACGTGCTCAAGCGCCTAAACCGTCCGTTTGAAGAAGAAACGTAACAAACATAATTTATAGCAAATTTGATGTAGAGTAATCTTATATAATAGAATCTTTCTGCCCAAGTGCGTTGTGTTGGAGTTATAAACGATATCCAAAAAAACTTCGTTTAATGGACGATTTTGAAATTTTTCTCACACTTTAGCACGTTTTAGCGCCTAAACCACCTGTCCGAAAAAAAACTTAACATGTATAATTTGTAATAAATTTGATGTAAATTAATTTTGTATAAAAGCACTTTTCTGCCAAATGCGTATTTTTTGAGTTATAAGCGATAAGCTAAAATATCCCTTTCTTGGCGGATTTTGGAATTTTTACAAAATTTTAACGAGCGCCAGCACCTAAACTGCCCGTCTAAGAAAATACTGAAAAAACATAATTTGTAGAAAATTTGAAATAGATTATATTTGTATAAAAGCATTTTTTAGCCAACGTGCGTAGTTTTTGAGTTATAAGCGAAAAACTAAAAAGAAATCCGTTTGTTGACCGATTTAAGAATTTTTGTCAAAGTTTAACGCGCTATAGCGCCTAAACCGTATATCTAAAGAAACTTAACAAATATAATTTGTAGGAAATTTGATGTAAATTAATTTTGTATAAAAGCAATTGTCTGTCAAACGCGTATTTTTTAAGTTATAAGCGATAAACTAAAAATCCATTTCTTGGCAAATTTTGGAATTTTTATTAAATTTTAACGAGCGCCAGCGCCTAAACCGTCCGTCTGAAAAAAACACTAAGTAGACATAATTTGTAGGAAATTTTAAGTAGATTATATTTATATAAAAATATTTTTTTGCCAACGTGCGTAGTTTTTGAGTTATTAGCGAAAACCTAAAAAAATTCGTTTGTTGACCGGTTTGGAATTTTTGTCAAAGTTTTACGCACTCTAGTGCCTAAACCGCCCGTCTAAAAAAGAAACAATAACAGACATAATTTGTAGGAAATTTGATGTAAATTAATTGTGTATAAAAGCAATTTTCGGCTCAATACGTATTTTTTGAGTTATAAGCGATAAACTAAAAAATCCCTTTCTTGGCGGATTTTGGAATTGTTATTAAATTTTAACGTGCGCCAGCGCCTAAACCGCCCGTCTGAAAAAAACACTGAGTAGAGATAATTTGTAGGAAATTTTAAGTAGATTATATTTATAAAAAAGCATTTTTTGCCAACGTGCGCAGTTTTTGAGTTATAAGCGATCAACTAAAATGTGTAGTAAATTAAATGTTCTTTGGTTTCTCATAAAAACACTTTTCTCTAAAAGTCCGTAATTCTCGAATTAGAAGCGATATACTGAAAAATGAATTTTTAGGCTAATTTTAAAAGTTTTGTCAAACTTTAACGCACTCTAGCGCCTAAACCGTCCGTTTGAAAAAAACACTAAGTAAACATAATTTGTAGGAAATTTGATGTAGATCAATTTTATATAAAAGCACTTTTCTGAGAAAATGCATAGTTTTCGCGTTATTAGCGACAAACTTAGAAGATAACAAAAACCCACCCTTCCCTAAATTAAAGCTACGACTTAAGAGTGGCAGGCGGCCGAATTTAATACTCATTTGTGATGTTCTTTCTCTCTCCATTGTGAAAAGTATTATACTTTTTGCACGCTACCTTCTAACCAACTCACGCACTGCCCGCTACAGACGTGTCGCTCTATAATAGCCGTCATTAAAACAATTCTTATATTTCGGCCTGAAAATATTATCACTATTCAACTTCATGAGCTTAGGAAAAAGTGGAACGGTGAAATACAAAACTCAAAGAGAAACTGAAACATGATACTGGTTTAGCGCGTGTCGGTTTCATCTCTAGTTTACTTTTTTCCAACTTCTTGTATTAATTTCAGTAGTTATTGAAAGAGACAAAAATTTGTTTGGCCTATCTATGCGGAATGATTATTAATGTAAACACAAATTAACTCAAGAAGTTAAGGGCCCGAAAAGTCGTAAATCTTGCATATATGTTTTTCACTCTGAAATGTAAAATACAAGTTGGGTAATTCATATCAGTCTGCTAAATAAACTTAAAAAGGAAAAATAAATAGTGAGAGAGTGTAAATAAAGTGCTCTGATGATCTATATGTGCACAAACTGACAAAAAAAGCGACAAACTTTACAAAGTTACAGGATATGAAATAAAAATTAATTGTAAGTAATATCGCAGGAAGAAAAGCCTGATTTATTGCGGTAGCATTTTTAATTTTCTCTTCCACATAATATCGTGGTCCAATGGGGAAATATTGCACTTTACGAAAACGCTCGGCATTTCGTGAAGTGCGGCAAGATGATGAATTAACCTGCACCAAACTACTCAATACACCAAGTTGGTGTTTTTAAGATTTTTAGTCATTTCATGAAATGCAATTTGCTTTTGGACAAGCAGAAATAGTTATTAAGGCGAATTTAAGTAAATATCTGAGAGGCAAATGGATGAATAGATGAAAATTAAAAACAGACATGACAATAAATTCATAAATTGTAAAATAGTAAACCTTTCGTTTAAAAATAAAACAAATACGAATTGATCTGTTTTCATTTAAAATTTTCTGACTTCGTCGCGATGGTTTTCTTCGCCGTTTGTAAATGGGAAAGTTAAAAAGTAATTAAAAGTCTTTGGTTTTTCGTATACCTACTCGTAAATTGCTTTATAAAATTTACAAAAAAGTTAATAAAAATCAGATGGCTACCAGCAGCAGGCTATCTGCGTAACTTTGAAAAAAAAAAATTTTTTGGGGCATTTATTTCGCGCCTTCTCCACCTTTTTTTTAATTATTAATAACACGGTCTAATTTTTTGTACGAATTAGGACTGGAAAGCTGCACTATCCGACGAACGTATGTGGTCCATTATTCGAAGAAGAATTGGAATTTTGGGGCTTGGACTCAAACCAAGTTGAACCTTGTTGTTGGAGCACGTATAGCATCCACAGAGACACACAGGTGAGTTAATATCGGTACAATTTCAGCTTTTAGTATTCCATCAAGTAACAAAAATACACTGAACGTGCTTGGAAAAGCACTAAAAAATTTAATAATAACAAAAACATAAAAAAGTAGTCTCTTTTGAATTACGCACGTATGTAATAGGGATAAATTAATTTTTTTCCGCGCGGACGTGTTTGTCATGAATTTTAATTAGGGTCGTTTATAAAGGCCATTTTTAACCTTTTGTTATGATTAAATGTGCATATGCAAGCGCAATAGTGCAATGTTTAAACACACGGCGAACGTCAATAAAAGCCAAGTTATGATAGCGTCGAAAATAAAGCACTAAAGTGACGTCGGTGCTAAAAATCGTGAATAATTAAAGTATTTTTTTTTATTGATGCATGTCAATGTGTTGAGCGAAAGGAAATTTTAAAAAAATGCCGCTTAATAGCTTTTTTAATGGAGAAAATTTCTTCCACTTTTTTCGTAAACACGGGGTAAAAATAAACTGTTTGGAAAAACAAAATAATTAAGGGGTGTTTTTCTGCAAATAAAGTTTTTCTTTTTAAGAACGTTTGTTATACAAAATAAAGTCGTTGGACGATATTTCTTTAGTTTAGGAACGAATAGGTACCTACTATTTGAGTTAATCTACTCGAAAACAAAAGTTAACCGAGTTATCGATATCTTTTCGAAATGTGGCTTCTAGGGGACTTGTTATTGGATTTATTTATAAAATTGAATAACTTGAAGAAGTTTTATGAAATTATCTCTGAAGACTATTGTTTTGATTTTTTTCTCCATAAATATCCTAGTTTTGTTTTTTCGCCTTATCTACGCTAAATTTTGTTTAAAAAGCCATTAGGTATATAAAAAAAATTGACATTGGCTGGGAGTCCTCCACACATCCATACAAACACATATATTTAAACTGACCGATCTTGCAATTATAACAAAGCAGTTTTCAATTACCTACTTAGCAATTTAATGGGAGATTCATTATTAGCCTTAGTTTTGAGAACTTCTGAGCGAAAATGATGGCTTGTAGGAGAACAAGTATTAAAATCGGCTAATTTCATCCTACAAGTAGAATGATGGTTCGAGGTATAATTAGGAAGCCGCTTGAAGGAAGTAAAATAAGCCCGATTAAGTGATCTAAGTGCAAGGAGCTAGCTTCCCCTCCCTAAATAATCCAGATCCAAAACCCAAACTTCATTTTAACAACTGAGTAATACGTAGTCAACATCGCCTCTTTACTTGGTTAAATTAAGACCCAAATATTCAAAGATTTCCTAGAGGTTTCTTGCACTGGCAGTGCAGATTAGTGCAGTGCTAGTTTCTATTTGACAGTCGGTCTCGCAGTTTCTCGCTGTCACTTCTCGCAGCTTTTCGCAGCAACTTCTCGCAGAAGTTTTCTAGTATGTGAATTTCCTTTACTGTAATCACGTAATCAGTAATGTAAACATCACTATTGCAAGCGACATTTGCAAGATTATTATCGAAAAATACGCGAAAATCTGCGGTTCTAAAACAGGGCATAAAAGCTAATCTAATGAACCGAATAATTTTAAAATATAGGAGATCAAAGCAAATGAACCACTATTTCCTGTAAGTATCTAAATTTGAACAATTTTGTAAGGAACAGTTAAAAATTACTCGTAAATTACTAGTAAAATTCATGAAATTTCGTGGTTTCTAAGACGAGGCATTATACAATATTTAATGCACCCAAAAATTTCAAAATACACTGTATCAAAGCTATACGACCACTAAATGTTGTCCATGAATTTTTAAAATTTTGTAGAACCCAGTTCTAAGTTACTCGCCGTCAAACTAGACGATCGAATAACTAGTAAAAACGCGAAATGCCGTGGTTCCTAAAACGGGGCATTATAAAATATTTATTGCACCGAAAAATCTCAAAATGCACTAAATCAAAGCCATACGGCCACTAAACGTTGTCCATACATTTTAAAAATCTTGCACTTCTCAGTTGTAAGTTACTCGCCGTCAAACTAGACGATCGAATTACTTGGAAAATTCACGAAATGCCGTGATTTCTAAAACGGGGCATTATTAAAAATTTAATGCACCGAAAAATTTCAAAATGCAGTAAATCAAAGCTATATGACCACTAAACGTTGACCAAAAATTTTAAAAATTTTGCATTACCCAGTTCTAAGTTACTCGCCGTCAAACTAGACGATCGAATAACTAGTAAAATTCGCAAAATTTTGTGATTCCTAAAACAGGGCATTATAATAAATTTAATGCACCGAAAAATTTCAAAATGCAGTAAATCAAAGCTATATGACCACTAAACGTTGACCAAAAATTTTAAAAATTTTGCATTACCCAGTTCTAAGTTACTCGCCGTCAAACTAGACGATCGAATAACTAGTAAAATTCGCAAAATTTTGTGATTCCTAAAACAGGGCATTATAATAAATTTAATGCACCGAAAAATTTCAAAATGCAGTAAATCAAAGCTATATGACCACTAAACGTTGACCAAAAATTTTAAAAATTTTGCATTACCCAGTTCTAAGTTACTCGCCGTCAAACTAGACGATCGAATAACTAGTAAAATTCGCAAAATTTTGTGATTCCTAAAACAGGGCATTATAATAAATTTAATGCACCGAAAAATTTCAAAATGCAGTAAATCAAAGCTATATGACCACTAAGCGTTGACCGAAAATTGTAAAAATTTTGCATTACCCAGTTCTAAGTTACTCGCCGTCAAACTAGACGAGCAAATAACTAGTAAAATTCCTGAAATTTCGTGGTTCCTAAAACGGGGCCCTATAAAAAATTTAATGCACCGAAAAATTTCAAAATGCACTAAATCAAAGCTATATGACCACTAAACGTTGTCCAGAAATTTTAAAAATTTTGCATTACCCAGTTCTAAGTTACTCGCCGTCAAACTAGACGAGCAAATAACTAGTAAAATTCGCGAAATTTCGTGGTTCCTAAAACGGGGCCCTATAAAAAATTTAATGCACCGAAAAATTTCAAAATGCACTAAATCAAAGCTATATGACCACTAAACGTTGTCCAGAAATTTTAAAAATTTTGCATTACCCAGTTCTAAGTTACTCGCCGTCAAACTAGACGAGCAAATAACTAGTAAAATTCGCGAAATTTCGTGGTTCCTAAAACGGGGCCCTATAAAAAATTTAATGCACCGAAAAATTTCAAAATGCACTAAATCAAAGCTATATGACCACTAAACGTTGTCCAGAAATTTTAAAAATTTTGCATTACCCAGTTCTAAGTTACTCGCCGTCAAACTAGACGAGCAAATAACTAGTAAAATTCGCGAAATTTCGTGGTTCCTAAAACGGGGCCCTATAAAAAATTTAATGCACCGAAAAATTTCAAAATGCACTAAATCAAAGCTATATGACCACTAAACGTTGTCCAGAAATTTAAAAAATTTTGCATTACCCAGTTCTAAGTTACTCGCCGTCAAACTAGACGATCGAATAACTAGTAAAATTCGCAAAATTTCGTGGTTCCTAAAACGGGACATTATAAAAAATTTAATGCACCGAAAAATTTCAAAATGCAGTAAATCAAAGCTATATGACCACTAAACGTTGTCCAGAAATTTTAAAAATTTTGCATTACCCAATTCTAAGTTACTCGCCGTCAAACGAGACGATCGAATAACTACAAAATTCGCGAAATTTCTTGGTTCCTAAAACGGGACATTATAAAAAATTTAATGCACCAAAATATTTCAAAATGCAGTAAATCAAAGCTATATGACCACTAAACCTTGTCCAAAAATTTTAAAAATTTTGCATTACCCAGTTCTAAGTTACTCGCCGTCAAACTAGACGAGCAAATAACTAGTAAAATTCCTGAAATTTCGTGGTTCCTAAAACGGGGCCCTATAAAAAATTTAATGCACCGAAAAATTTCAAAATGCACTAAATCAAAGCTATATGACCACTAAACGTTGTCCAGAAATTTTAAAAATTTTGCATTACCCAGTTCTAAGTTACTCGCCGTCAAACTAGACGAGCAAATAACTAGTAAAATTCGCGAAATTTCGTGGTTCCTAAAACGGGGCCCTATAAAAAATTTAATGCACCGAAAAATTTCAAAATGCACTAAATCAAAGCTATATGACCACTAAACGTTGTCCAGAAATTTTAAAAATTTTGCATTACCCAGTTCTAAGTTACTCGCCGTCAAACTAGACGAGCAAATAACTAGTAAAATTCGCGAAATTTCGTGGTTCCTAAAACGGGGCCCTATAAAAAATTTAATGCACCGAAAAATTTCAAAATGCACTAAATCAAAGCTATATGACCACTAAACGTTGTCCAGAAATTTTAAAAATTTTGCATTACCCAGTTCTAAGTTACTCGCCGTCAAACTAGACGAGCAAATAACTAGTTATATGACCACTAAACGTTGACCAAAAATTGTAAAAATTTTGCATTACCCAGTTCTAAGTTACTCGCCGTCAAACTAGACGAGCAAATAACTAGTAAAATTCGCGAAATTTCGTGGTTCCTAAAACGGGACATTATAAAAAATTTAATGCACCGAAAAATTTCAAAATGCAGTAAATCAAAGCTATATGACCACTAAACGTTGTCCAGAAATTTTAAAAATTTTGCATTACTCAGTTCTAAGTTACTCGCCGTCAAAGTAGACGATCGAATAACTAGTAAAATTCGCAAAATTTCGTGGTTCCTAAAACGGGACATTATAAAAAATTTAAAGCACCGAAAAATTTCAAAATGCACTAAATCAAAGCTATATGACCACTAAACGTTGTCCAAAAATTTAAAAAATTTTACATTACCCAATTCTAAGTTACTCGCCGTCAAACTAGACGATCGAATAACTAGTAAAATTCGCGAAATTTCGTGATTCCAAACACGGGACATTATAAAAAATTTAATGCACCGAAAAATTTCAAAATAAACTAAATCAAAGCTATATGACCACTAAACGTTGTCCAAATATTTTAAAAATTTTGCATTACCCAGTTCTAAGTTACTCGCCGTCAAACTAGACGATCGAATAACTAGTAAAATTCGCAAAATTTCGTGATTCCTAAAACAGGGCATTATAAAAAATTTAATGCACCGAAAAATTTCAAAATGCAGTAAATCAAAGCTATATGACCACTAAACGTTGACCAAAAATTGTAAAAATTTTGCATTACCCAGTTCTAAGTTACTCGCCGTCAAACTAGACGAGCAAATAACGAGTAAAATTCGCGAAATTTCGTGGTTCCTAAAACGGGACATTATAAAAAATTTAATGCACCGAAAAATTTCAAAATGCAGTAAATCAAAGCTATATGACCACTAAACGTTGTCCAGAAATTTTAAAAATTTTGCATTACTCAGTTCTAAGTTACTCGCCGTCAAAGTAGACGATCGAATAACTAGTAAAATTCGCAAAATTTCGTGGTTCCTAAAACGGGACATTATAAAAAATTTAAAGCACCGAAAAATTTCAAAATGCACAAATCAAAGCTATATGACCACTAAACGTTGTCCAGAAATTTTAAAAATTTCGCAATACCCAATTCTAAGTTACTCGCCGTCAAACTAGACGATCAAATAACTAGTAAAATTCGCAAAATTTCGTGATTCCTAAAACAGGGCATTATAAAAAATTTAATGCACCGAAAAATTTCAAAATGCACTAAATTAAAGCTATATGACCACTAAACGTTGTCCAAAAATTTAAAAAATTTTGCATTACCCAGTTCTAAGTTACTCGCCGTCAAACTAGACGATCGAATAACTAGTAAAATTCGCAAAATTTCGTGGTTCCTAAAACGGGACATTATAAAAAATTTAATGCACCGAAAAATTTCAAAATAAACTAAATCAAAGCTATATGACCACTAAACGTTGTCCAAAAATTTAAAAAATTTTGCATTACCCAGTTCTAAGTTACTCGCCGTCAAACTAGACGATCGAATAACTAGTAAAATTCGCAAAATTTTGTGATTCCTAAAACAGGGCATTATAAAAAATTTAATGCACCGAAAAATTTCAAAATGCAGTAAATCAAAGCTATATGACCACTAAACGTTGACCAAAAATTGTAAAAATTTTGCATTACCCAGTTCTAAGTTACTCGCCGTCAAACTAGACGAGCAAATAACTAGTAAAATTCGCGAAATTTCGTGGTTCCTAAAACGGGACATTATAAAAAATTTAATGCACCGAAAAATTTCAAAATGCAGTAAATCAAAGCTATATGACCACTAAACGTTGACCAAAAATTGTAAAAATTTTGCATTACCCAGTTCTAAGTTACTCGCCGTCAAACTAGACGAGCAAATAACTAGTAAAATTCGCGAAATTTCGTGGTTCCTAAAACGGGACATTATAAAAAATTTAATGCACCGAAAAATTTCAAAATGCAGTAAATCAAAGCTATATGACCACTAAACGTTGTCCAGAAATTTTAAAAATTTCGCAATACCCAATTCTAAGTTACTCGCCGTCAAACTAGACGATCAAATAACTAGTAAAATTCGCAAAATTTCGTGATTCCTAAAACAGGGCATTATAAAAAATTTAATGCACCGAAAAATTTCAAAATGCACTAAATCAAAGCTATATGACCACTAAACGTTGTCCAAAAATTTAAAAAATTTTGCATTACCCAGTTCTAAGTTACTCGCCGTCAAACTAGACGATCGAATAACTAGTAAAATTCGCAAAATTTCGTGGTTCCTAAAACGGGACATTATAAAAAATTTAATGCACCGAAAAATTTCAAAATAAACTAAATCAAAGCTATATGACCACTAAACGTTGTCCAAAAATTTAAAAAATTTTGCATTACCCAGTTCTAAGTTACTCGCCGTCAAACTAGACGATCGAATAACTAGTAAAATTCGCAAAATTTTGTGATTCCTAAAACAGGGCATTATAAAAAATTTAATGCACCGAAAAATTTCAAAATGCACTAAATCAAAGCTATATGACCACTAAACGTTGTCCAGAAATTTTAAAAATTTCGCAATACCCAATTCTAAGTTACTCGCCGTCAAACTAGACGATCAAATAACTAGTAAAATTCGCAAAATTTCGTGATTCCTAAAACAGGGCATTATAAAAAATTTAATGCACCGAAAAATTTCAAAATGCAGTAAATCAAAGCTATATGACCACTAAACGTTGACCAAAAATTGTAAAAATTTTGCATTACCCAGTTCTAAGTTACTCGCCGTCAAACTAGACGAGCAAATAACTAGTAAAATTCGCGAAATTTCGTGGTTCCTAAAACGGGACATTATAAAAAATTTAATGCACCGAAAAATTTCAAAATGCAGTAAATCAAAGCTATATGACCACTAAACGTTGTCCAGAAATTTTAAAAATTTTGCATTACTCAGTTCTAAGTTACTCGCCGTCAAAGTAGACGATCGAATAACTAGTAAAATTCGCAAAATTTCGTGGTTCCTAAAACGGGACATTATAAAAAATTTAAAGCACCGAAAAATTTCAAAATGCACAAATCAAAGCTATATGACCACTAAACGTTGTACAGAAATTTTAAAAATTTTGCATTACCCAATTCTAAGTTACTCGCCGTCAAACGAGACGATCGAATAACTACAAAATTCGCGAAATTTCTTGGTTCCTAAAACGGGACATTAAAAAAAATTTAATGCACCGAAATATTTCAAAATGCACTAAATCAAAGCTATATGACCACTAAACGTTGTCCAAAAATTTTAAAAATTTTGCATTTTCCAGTTCTAAGTTACTCGCCGTCAAACTAGATGATCGAATAACTAGTAAAATTTGCGAAATTTCGTGGTTCCTAAAACGGGGCATTATAAAATATTTAATGCACCGAAAAATTCAAAATTCACTAAATCAAAGCTAATTAATTACATACGACCCCAAAAAAAGTCGAAAATGTGAAAAATGCGAGAAAAACGTGGGGCCGTTTTCTTCAAAACTGCCCGACTAGAGGTCAAGATTACGATTGTTCGATAACCGAATGTGTTTAAGCGCAAAGAAAATAAATATTTAGCCCCAATTTTGAGGACTTACCTTTTTCGTTTGTACTTGGCATTCAAAATCGTATTTTTCTTAGGTTAGCTCGAACTTCCATCTCCACCACGTTTGCTTGTACTTGTCTCCCACGATCTGCAATAATTCAAAAAAAGACATGAATTATCCAAATATATTACAATGACGTATTTTTATTTATTAAGCTTTTGATTAACTAATTATATAATTATAAAATCGACTTTTAGGAAGGCACACATCACCTCAACTCGATTTGCAAGGGTATACGTGCGCGTTAAATCTAGATTTGTGAATAGGGCACATGTATCTGCAATTAAAATGTGCAATGGAAAATTACTCAAATTGAATTTTATAATCAGAAACGTAGAAAAATATTTTTATCTCATTGACGTAGGTATGAATAATTTGAATGAGTCCTAAATTATTTATTTTAATTTAAATAAAGAAATCAAAATCGTTTCAATTGGCCAAATTTAATTCCCTAAAACCAACCATTAAACAATTAATTTTTAAAGGGTAATTAATTGTAAAGGCAATTAACTGTGATGGATTGAAACGACCAAAGAGGCGTAAACTAAAATTTTAAATGCATAAGATGTTATGCAAGTTAAAATTACTACAAAATTGAACAATAATTTAATAGATAAATGCGTACCTACTAATTTCTTCATTATTAGTACTCTTGGATCCCTTAAACGAGGGTGCAGGGTGGATTTTAAAAAACTATTATTTGAACACGTAAAAATGACCTGCACCTTACCAAACTAAATAACTACTAAACTGTGAATAAATTGTATTTTCTTACAAGTCGAGACGTGCAAGTGTGCTTGCAGGTGTGTTGTTATCATCATGTTATGTGATTAAAAATTGTTCGGTTTTAGCGTAAAATAGTCGAAGTTTGAATTTTAATTTTACAATCAAATAATATAATATTTCATCTCACTTTTTCGCAATTTGAAAACAAAAATTTTTGAAATTTAATTTCTCAACGTTTCTGGTTGCCCCTAATCCAAAAAACATTAATTTTAAATGGGAAAACTCTGCCTATGTGTAAAATCGGCGCTATCGCGCTGGATCAGAACTCTATTAGAAAGTTTAACTAATTTTTCCTTCATTTCCTTCAAATTGAGTCTTAGAAAATTGTTTCTAGCTTCATTTGAGAGGTAATTGTTGACCATACAAGGCCGTATAGTAGAGTCCAAATTGGCTATTGTTTCACACTTTGGTTATTTTAAAAATTACTTGGCTCTACAGCAGGCTTTTCCTAAAATTGTTGCTCGGTCGACCGATGAGGGTAATTTTCAAAACGATGTTACCGCACGAAGGCGTAACAGTTCTTTAATTGATTAATGATTATTGATACCGAAAATCGCCATTCTCGACGAAAGTGCACAACGGAGTACCTCATTGTGGCGACTAACGTACATTTGATAAGAATGGCAATTGTGTTGTTGAAAATTTCAATTAATTTTTCTTTTTAAAGGTCGGATTTAGAAAAGAA